>OU343219.1:114059788-114170771 GCA_910596185.1 Chrysanthemum makinoi
TATGCCCAAGTATGTTTTGTGTTATGATGTGTATGTGAAATCAATATGTTACAAATGGTATCAAGAGCCATGGTTAGATCATCTCTTACATATCTTTGGATTTCTAGTGGTTTTAGGTGGTTTTGAGTTTGAGAGTTTAGTGGTTTTTGCATCATTGGTTGATTTTAGTGTTAAGTTTGGATTTTGATTGTACTTTTGTGTTTAGGATCATCATAAGTGTTTAGGTTTTGATTTGGAAGGATTGAATCATCATGGTTGGGTTGTTTTTGGATTGAAAAGTGGTGTTTTTGAGTTTTTTCATGCTAGCGACTTGAGTCACGTGTTCTTTTCTTGGTGCTGACTTGGTTTGTAAGTCTGTATGAGTTGTAGTGTATTGTGGTAGCGACACCTATTGGAACAACCAATCTGATTAGTGGATTCTCCACTACGGGTTGCTTGACTTGGTGAAGGTAGCGACTTGCTTTCAATTTTTGATAATTGCTCTTTAAGTTTCATTGCTTGACTTGGTGGTAGCATTTGGTCCTTAGTGAGTTGCTATTTAGCGACTTGACATCTTAGCGACTTGGTGCATAGACTTCTTGTCAAAATTCCTAGCGATTTGGTAACTTAGCGACTTGTTCTTTAAGTTACTTAGCAACTTGGTGCCTAGCGACTTGGTTCAATGATTCATAGCGACTTGGTTAACTTTTTGTGTGTATCACGGTTTTCTCTTGATTTAGTAAAATCCCGGTGAAAAGAATCTATTTCGGTTTAATCATTGAGTTATAAAATCCCGTATAATCCCAATCAACATGCCTACAATCATATCTACTATAGTCGAGGAAGTTCATGCGACAAATACTCATCCACCCACAATGTCTTACGTCAACGACCTTTTATCTCCAAAGTGCTTGAACTCTATGATACCTCACGAACAATGGCGGTTGCTTCCAATGTCCTACCTTGATTGATTCTACTAACCATGATCAAAACTCTGCATCTTCTGACTCAAACTTCAATGAATCACACACAATGATGACATGATGCAAAACATTCTCGATTACAACATTGAGCGTTCGATTACTTCATGGCACCTCACACAATGTTATCCACTCCTATGGGTCGAACATGCGGTGCTCTCTTCCTCCAAGACTTACCTACATTGAAAAAGGCTATGTTCTTTGAACTTAGAACAATTGAAGCTTCAAATTACCAAGGAGAAGGTATTAATTGATGACTCTATCTTGCACTTCAAGTTATCTACAACCAATTTCAGCCATTTATCAAAGGGGAATATTCACGACTTTGATCAACACTTGGAATTTCATTCAAGAAACATACTGGAATGGAAATTCATGAGTTCATCAACACATATATCCAACTCATGAATAATGTGGAAGTGTACATTAAGGATGCTGGTCAAAGGAATGATTGTTTGAATGAGATGAATGAGTGTCATGAAAAATTAAAGGAAAGCTGTGATATTTTGGGTAATGGATCAGTTGAAAGGACGGATGATGCGTCTGACCGCTGCAATTCGAAACTAAAATGAATGATGTAATTGGTTGCCTTGAACACAGGCTCGAGTCCGTAAAACTTGAAATTGTTTGCATGTCAGTAAGTCCTATTATGCATGAGGTGAATACAGATGCCGGACCAACGGTGAACGGGTCATGTATTGAGGTACCCTTCTTGACCCTATCCTTGAAAATGATATCGATAAATGTGTCTTGGTTGAATCTGAATCTAAAATCTTTGAAACAAATGACATGGTAACAAAAGGGGGTTATGATGAACTTTCAAACAAATACTCAATTCTTGAAAAACATTGTATTTCCATGGAAATTGCAATACAACAAAAGGAAGAAAGTTTTTGTGCTACAAAATCTTGCATTAATCAAATTTCGAATTTCAAGAATTCTTTGAAATTAATCACTTAAAAACCATTCGGGACAAAGATTCAACCATATGCAATCCGAAATGTCAACTCTCGAGTCTGCGATAAAATGCAATCTTAGGATGAGCAATCCTAACCATGAGATGAGTAGTGAGCTTAAATCTAGAATGATGAATTAGCTTTATGTGTATCCAACTTATTAAGATAAAATGAGTCCTTAAGAAAGAACTTATTAGAGAACGATTCCAAGTTGATAGATCAAACAAATTCCTTTTTGGCTGACATTGATGCCCTCTAAGCCCAAATTTAGGACAAGAGCTTCAATATTGTTGCCTTAAAAAATGAGCTTAGAAAATCTATTGGAAATAGGGTGAACACTAAGTTTGCAAAACCATCGACCTTGGGAAAGTCAACTGTTTAGAAAAACTCAAAACATAACGTAGTTAGGCAGCCGAATGCTTTTAGAACTGAAAGATTTAAACCATCGAAATCTAGGATTGCCTCCCAAGTTGATGCGAATCTTTTGTGTCAAAACGGTCCTTCACTACCTCGTTCGATATGATGAATAACAAACCTCGGGTTAATGTTCAAAGTTCTAAGATCAGGAATACTAGGAGTTCATCTACTTCTCATAAGAAGCATCAAATGGCGATCAATCCCTAAGAAACCCAATGATTACAAAAGGACCAATATTCAAAAGAGGAATGTGCCTACACCCAAATCTACTAGCAGTTGTTTCAAATGGATTCCCACCTGGCGACTAGTTAAGTTCTGATATCCAAACTAACTTACATACCTAGATCTTGCCTTAAGTGGATGCCCACAGGAAAACTTTTCAAGAATAGTGAACCTAAAGGGATCTCCACCAATGATATGCCTAGATCAAACAATACAACATCCAATAGTGAGACTACTCATGTCACTAACTCATCTATTTGCAATACTACATGTGCTTCTAGTGCAATGTGTTCTCGATCTTTTCAGGTACAATGCTCAACTCATTCAGGAACTTCATGACTTAGTTTCCATCTGAAATGAATAGTGCTCCTCGAATGGTTGCCGCCGTGAACCGACGTATCTTGTGCTTTCTTTCAACTTGAATCAGACTCACCTTTCATATATCTGTACAAAAATCATTTAATTTTTTTAACAATTATCATTCTTTGATTCATGATTTTTATTTTCACTCAAACCAATGATATATCTTCAAGTTAGTCGAATAACATCTAGTGCACTAGAAATGTCATTCAATGACACATGATCATAGATGAAGTTCTAACAAATGATATATTCTTGTTTTACAACGGTGGTTTATTCAATCAATGTTCTTTATGACATTGATTGAGGGGAGAATTTTACTAGTTATCTCGCTCATACATGCACAATGGCCTCATTTATGTCATCATCTTAATTATGCTATGTGCTAGTTTGCTATCCTCGATAAGTTTATGAACTATAAATGTCTATTATACATAATTTGATATGATAGCGACTTGCTTTTGTTATAACAGATTGCAACTTACCAAGTCTGTGTTAGCGACTTGCTTTGTAAACCCCTAGCGACATGGTTGTTTCTTTTGCTAGCGACTTACTTAACTAGTCCTAAAACTGTGGACCGAAATTGTCATGTTGATATTCTTGTAAATGGTTATCCCTTACCCTAGCTTACTTACAACTTCTTCATTTTCAAAATATCAAAAGTATTTTTCTCTCCTCTCTCTCGTGCATCTTATTCATCCTAGCGATTTGGTACGTGTAGAATACATTCTTTTACTTCCAAACGTATGGTTTAGATGCTATACTAACTCGCTTCCATTACGCTTTCCACCAGCTATAACCGTACATCATCATTTGATCCCCTCTATTAGGTTGGTAAATGGACTCACGCTAAAGGAATCACTTAACATGCTTATATTGTATGTTTAGGCTCTTTAGGAATGGCTTGAGACTTTATGTATTATGTTAATGGATTCGAGTTAAATTGTACTTGCTTTTGAATATGTTGTGATAGGGTCGTATGTACTTGTTTGTGTTTGTCGTGGATTGTATTTGCTTTAGATAGCGATATGAGCATGTTAAGATATTGATTGGACTTTGTTGTGTGGTTATGATGAAATGTTCTTGATAGCATCTCAGATGTGTTCTTAGTAGCGAGTTAGTCTGTGTGTTCTTGGTGGCGACTTACCAATATTCTTGGTAGCGAGTTGGTGAAGAAGTTCATCGTGGTGACTTAGTGAACTGAGGTGTAGCAACTTAGCTGTGATACTAATGATAGCGACTTGTCTTTACAAGTTAGCGACTTGGCCTTATTATCTGTGATAGCGACTTGTCTTTACAAGTTAGCGACTTAGTAATCTTTCATGTAGCGACTTGGCCTTGTCATTTTTTTTATAGCGACTTGTCTTTATAAGATTAGCGACTTCTTTGGTTTAATTTTCAAGTGGTGACTTGGCTTATTAAATTAGTTTAAGGCGACTTGCTAGTATAATTTCATGTTAGTGACTTGTCTCCGAGTTTTCATGAGCGACTTGTATTGACCACATACTCTTAGCGACTTGTTGTAACATATATTGTTTGAGCAAATGTGTACTTGGTTTCTCCTGTGGCAACTTGGTATCACAACTTGGTTCATACAACCTGCTATAACATCTCCATAATAGTATCTTGTCACATGATATTATTTCTAGTGCTGCTTTAAAAATAATTTGATTCAAAAATCAACTTGTCTCTTGAAAACGTGTCATTTATATCGATTACCTTGAAAACTTTCTTTTGCCACTCAATCTATTTCAATGCATTATGGGAACTCTGTCAAGTTTGCTACTTGTTGTGTCTATGTCACGAGGTTGGATCCAATGTTGCTTAACTAACCATATCTAAACTAACATGCGTTCAATCATTGTTGTTGTATGTGTCTATCTTTAGATCCTCAATGGCAAACACAACCTCTTCTGAGAACCTGTTTGCCTCTGCTCCACCAAAAGTGCTTACTGACAACGAGATCTTTCCTCAAGATAAATGGGTAGAGATTGGGAAAAGTAACTGCTATGTGGACATGCAAAAGTTGCAACAAAATCCAATTCTCAAAGTATCAATTGATATCCTCAAAAACACAAACTTCTTGGTTGCACTAACCAAGCAATGCACAATTCCCACCATTTACATACAACAATTACGAACACCATTGAATGGGACAAAATCACAACTCAATATACGCAAGCCGGATGATAAGGAATTTGTGATCAACTCGGACATCCTCAAGAAGGCCCAGGAATCACACCTGTAACCCCACCATACTAACCGAACCTCCACCTAGTGCGTGAGAAAAGTCTTAATCCGATTGGGTTGGGTTATCAAGTTAGCATATTAAGGGCTTCTGATATCATCACATGACACATGTATCAACCCTGGAGAGCAATGACTACAGTTCTCAACCTATGCTTGTCGTGCAAAAACATCGTGGTTTGATAAAGTAAGCATTTCCATCTTGCAAATCCTATGGGGTATCGTCAATGGAGTGAATGTGAATGTATCGAACGTATCCGAAGAATTCTCGTTGTCTATGAACACATTTATCTCCGACGTAACAAACTTTCGAATAAAGCTCATGGATCTAAAGAAAGTAAACAAACTTGTGATTCCTAGCATCGATTCTCGCTTGTCATCCAATACTTGCAAATGCACTCACAACTTCAACCTTAGGAGTGAATCAGCCCTACATAATGCTAAGGATGAATTTGTTCTGGGTAACCTTAAATATGTTCCTAAAGGTATGGATAAGGAGATCTATGGTCTAGCAATTCCTGATAGTCTTCTCAATGACGATATTAAGAAGACGGATTACTTCAAACTATACAAGAAAAGGGCTTCTAGATCTGGTGTTAATGATGATGTCTATCCCACTCCACCACAAACCAAAGTCGCCAAGTCTACCTCGTAATCAAAATCTTCATATGCCGCTTCTTCCTAAAAGGGACTTAAAAGGTCACAACCTCACGACACCACAACCCCGGCGTAAAAAGAAAGAAAGAAGAAGGAAGTCGTAAAGGGAAATGTTGAGGAAACTGAGGTTTCGAGGGGTGATACTAGTTTGATTGATGTAGATGATGCCGCTTCGCAACTAGGAATCAAGAAAAGCCTAGAAAGTCAGAATGTGAGAGCACCAATTGGAGGAGTAGTGCTAAGAGAACTGAACAAGTGCCTCGCCAAACAACACCTATCACACAAGACAAAGGGAAAGGGATTGTTGGTGTAGAACAAGCTCTGCCACATGCTTCTAACCTTCTCCTCCTCACCATCAAGAACTACAACTCAATTTGAGTCAAGAAAAGAAGTGTTGAATCGCCATCACCAAGAACAATCTGACCGAAAAGGAGGTTTCAAACACAAGAAGAAACTCTTGCATCAAGTGATACCCCGTCTGAAAGCAAAATGTTGAGGATGAGTTACAACATGTCTCACAAGAGAACCTTGAGTCAAGATCCGATGAGACCGTGCACTTGAAGAACCAAATCGCTCTAATGACTCTCTACCCTCTTTGAAGAATCTCATACGCATATCTCCTTTGGTGATCGGTTCATAAACGACAAACCCACGTATTAATCGAGACTCAAGCAAGGTAAGGAGAAAGATGAAGTAGAGTCCATGTTCACCGTCAACATACAACAACACTTCTACAATCCCGCCAATGTCTACTCCTACTCTTAAAACCGCACTTCCACTACCCAAACCTGCTCAATCAACCGAACTTCCACCACCTGATCCTACTAATGTTCAATCAGTTGAACCAGTGATTACCGTCTCTATACCTACTCCTCCCGCCTTACCACCTCCCCGCTTCACCTTCTCCGGATAAAACAATCGAACAATTGCTCAAAGAGGCCATGACTGTATTGCAACCATTGAGAAGCATTTTCCTATCGCCGTTAATAATCTTGATAGTCGTGTCAAAAAGTTGGAGAATTTTAAAATCAATGAGGTTATTACAAAGGCAGTAGAAGATGACATCAAAGATGCAGTTGAATGGGCAATGAAGGCTCCGCATTACTCAACGATTTAAAGACTTGCCAATCTCGATATGAGATCAGACTCTCAAAGAATGTATGATGCGTGAGAGCATTTGGATGATACACATAAGAAACTATACGGCCGAGGAATCAATAAGATGTGACAATTATCAAAGAATTTGTGGAAGATGTACGAGAAAGGGATAATAAGAAGAAAAGAAAGATGCCGCAGAAAACTACCGATAAGTCCGGAGGTCCAAGCCACCACCTCCAACCGAGGAGCTGGAGCTTCTGGTACTGGTGGAACTTCAGGCACAACTACTACACCTTCACCACAACCACCATCATCACCACCAAAACCTTCCAAGCAATCTAGTCCTTCCGGAGAAAAGGGAACTTAGAAGGAATCTGCAGCTTGGACAATGGTTGATTCAAGGTTCACAACCACAATATCTTCAATTCCTGAAGATCAAATGGTTCATGAAGAGTCGTATGTCATGGGAGAGTCGGAATCCGATGAAGATGATGCATCCACCAAGCATATTCCCAAGCCGTCTGAAGATGAATGGTTTGATACATGCGTGTCGAGAACGCTCTAACACATCTAGAGTGGCACCTTCAAAGGACACAATTCAAGTTGGCTACACGAAGAGAGACCTCATTCACGGAACCCTCATGGTCTATCCCAAAGACCGACATGATGATCCCCGACAACAAGCTGGGCTTCCACAATTTCTACTAACTATGAAACTCTAGATGAAGACTCTCTACTTCATGCCACTGGAGATATGGGCAGCTTCATTAAGTGGTTTTGTGAACGAGGGGAATCGCGTCAATCACTCCAAAGGATCTTGAAGGACAAGCTTTTGAAATTGTTAAGGTCTTTCACTCGGATGCCAATCAACTACAATACTAGATGGAAGAATGTCATAGGATCTTTGAATGATCAAGTCGGTGAGCGATCGATCGCTTCAATGTGAGCTAGCCTCTTCCTCTCGGTGGTGAACCTGGACAAATGACCATTCAGTCTGAGTTCTTCTTCAACCATGACCTAGACTATCTTTGTGCTCATACTACTGAAAGAAGACCCTTTATCGATATCAAAGATGAAAGTCGCTACATACTCGATCGGGGACTTGAGCAGATGGTTCCCGATCAATTCTAGGCTGACGAAGAACAAAAGTACGACATTGTCGCTTCATATGGTATTTCACCGGTGGTACAAAAAGAAAAATTTCTACATCGAGAGACATGGAGCTGAGAAAAGACGAAAAGGTGTTAGATCCAAGCTACAAATTCTAAGTGTTATCGCAGAGATCTTCCCAATCCATGGCTATGAGTATCTGAAATAGATCGTTCTTAGAAGAGCAGACCAAAAGATCATGTGATTGAAGAGAACGACTTCAAGCACTTGATGCCCAATGATTTTGAAGACCTCTACCTTCTAAACCTTCAAGGACACCTTGATCACCTACCGTGAAAAGAAAGCTCTCTCTGCCGATGTCAATCTTTGGATCAGAGGATTAGTCATCCGAAAATGGGTTGAGGACTTTCAGCTTGGGATGGAAAGCTACCAGACTCGGGTCAATTTAACAAGCCACAATGGAATGCCGAAGGACATGAATTTCGTCACGACTATAGAGTGCTTGACACCCCAAGATCCGTCCTCTTCCACGATAGATACGGGACTCGCATGCTGATGAGATTGTGCGAGCTCTACAAAGGTAACATCGGTATTGAAGACAAGACGTCATGGACCCAGTGACGCACTGCACTTCAACTTTCCAAACCACTCAAGTTCCTCTTAAAAGGACATGTTTCATTCTCACGGGGAACCGGCATAATCTATCGACTTTCTCTTAGAGATTGTTGATATTGAAGAAGGAGACCCTCTCCCTAGTCTCTGGCATAGGAACCAAATATGCACAATTGAGTCTAGAGCAACGAGATCATCAATAAATCTCATTAGGACACTTTCAATGAAGACTCTCTGTTTCGCATAATGTGGAAAGAGAGAGTATATCCTATGAGTCCTACGCATTATCCTTGTGGTATTGCGTAACATCTAAGTGATATTCATACATATTCACGATGAAGATGGAAAGCCTTCTGGAGCCAACATCAAACAAGCTCCTGGTAGGTGGCATGTGAGATCTATCCAATAGATCAACCATGTGACAACTGAACAAAAACAATGGAGCGATTCAATCTTTTGAATCAATCCTGGTTCAGGTTATGCATTGACGGATACCTTTGTAAAACCGATCGTTGTGCTTAAAAACTCTTTTCTTTAGCACATCGACTGTGTACTTATTTCTAAAAATAAAAGGTGTTTATGATTGATAATTGATTTTCATTAAAACCTTCGTTGTATTGCAAAAACAATTTATATTGAGCAATACACGATTGTTTTTCAAATCCATTTTCATCAATCAGTGAATCTCATTTTGCTGGTTCACTCACTCCGTGTTGTCTTCTTTGAGACGTTCCGGTTTGAGAACAGCTAGAGCAACGAAACCTGTCAAGGAAATTCTTCTAATTATGCCGATCCAGCATACTTGTATCGATCAACGGGAACCGTGGGCGTGTACCTTAATTCAATGAAAGTGATCAAAGACACTTTCATACGCTTTATTGCTAACTGTCTTATGCAGTGCGCCCGACGCTTGTAGGCGATCAATGGAGCGGTCAATCCGTAGCCGCATGCTCACACAACACATTCATATCTAAAGAAATCATTATTGGTGCATCAATGACTCTGATATTTTCACTCCATGCTTCGCTACGCCAATATCATGAATCAACGAAAGCTTCCGCTACTCTGATAAGAATAAATCATGATCCAGAATGTGAGGATGTCGGTCCAAATGTCACAACATCATATGCTAGCAACGCATCAATGGGTGATGCTAAGTTTTGCTATGGCTGATGATCTCTAGTTTTGCTCAAAGGTCATCAAGGTGGATCAGATCAACAACCTCCACAAAACATTCATTGTAGTGAAACAATGATGAAATCACCATGAAGCACATAGTTTGAATACTTTGATGAAGAGAAGTCTGAGCTCAAGATCAAGATTTATTAGAATGCTAGGATTCACAATGTAATTCATGAGGTGACCTCCTTAGGGGAGATTGTTAGGAATTGGAAATTCTATTTTAAAGCATCGGTCACCCCAAGTATAATCTAGCTTGAGTTAGCTCGTAGACATATCGTATATTATGTTAGTTGTTAAGTAAGTGATTAGCTTAGTTTTAGCCTAGTGTAACACCGTGGAGGAAGGACGGGTCTTTACCCACTGTATACCTGATCCACAGGCCGTCAGGAGGTCGTTTAGTTTGTAACCTATAAATACCCTCTACCTTGCAAGGTAGAGGGTTGGATGTTCTTTGGTAATCTAACCTTACATGAGTTTCTGTTTCTAGAATATCTCTCTTTCTCTCTCTAAAATCATCTATACACCCAAGTATGTTTGTGTTATGATGTGTATGTGAAATCCAATATGTTACAACCCCTCTCGCACTTATGGTACTCGTGAGGTCTCCCCTCCTTGTACACTTATGAATTGAGGGTTATGTATGTATGTAGTGTCCTTCATGTGTCATGATGGACGTTAAGTTATGCGCTCGTGGGTATCCTTTCATTATGTTTCACTTTGATTATGCTATTCATATGTATGTATGCTATGTCCTTCATGTACCATGTTGGATGTCACTTTTCGTATGATTCGTATCTGGTTACTATGCTATATCTTGATTCAGTTACTCGTTTAACTATTCGTTCATACAGACTCCTTGTCTAGTCCATCCAACAACTATGTGGTGTTATCGTTATTTGATTTTATAATGATTTCATTCCATATATTGTGAATACCAAACTTATGTTATCAGACTTTTATTTCATATGTTTATAATGCTATGACATGAGTATGTGATTCTCTTGTTTATTATGTTGATGTATGACTACGTGATTTGCCTACTCTCCATGCTGATATGTGATTACCTGAATTATCTGTTGCCATGCTAGTATGAAATTATCCGGTTGCCATGTTAAGATGTGCTTATGTGATTTTTCTAGATGCCATGCTTGTATGTAAATCTGTGACACATCGACTTTTGGTGATGTCCTTAAATAATTACTTCTTAAGTTATAATTATCATTTAATGTGCTATTTGTTAATTATTGATCTGCCATGATTACATTTATACACATGATACCCTGCTGACAGAAATTGATCTAACTTATGTTGTGTGGTTGCCATGCTATATTCTTATCTAGTACTGCTACAGATGTTACTGCCTGTTTTGATGGATGTCAACTTGTCTGTTGTCTATTATCTAAATTTAATGATTGTCATACTTGAGTAATATCCTGTTGTGCTAATTTCTTATATAATTCAACTTAGGATATATGTATTTTATTATATGATTTACTTGTTATGTTTCCACAAGATTTGGGTGTGGCTGGATTAAGATCTTTGCTTACTATCTCCTATGTGATTATGTTAAAACCTTTGAATGCTTTGAAGATTAGTATGTATTGGTATGTGTGTGAGGATGTACTGTTTTGATATGGATTTCCTTTGATTTTGTTCTTGGTGGATATATGTTATGATGTGTTTCTGCAGGTTACTCGTGGACTCATTCCTTTCCGTTCATTCGTTATGATTTCGTTGCCACCTTTTGATTCATTTCGTACCTTTGTTATATTTAACTTTTGGTTTCTGTCATATCTGTTCACTGGGCTTTTTAAGCTCATCCGCATTTTTTTGCCATGCGGCAGGTACTAAGCGCGGACACGGGAAAGAGTAAGATATGGACTTAGAGACCACCCAGTGTTGATGTATCATTATGGATTTATGTTTCAGATTTGTATTTCTTTTGGTGTTTTTATTTTGGATTTGTGGTTGTATTTATCATTTTGGATTTGTGATGTTCATGACTTTATTTTATTTGTATGATAAGACTTCCGCTTGCGTTACTGTATGCTTTGTATGACACCATAATGTGGCATTCTAACCCGTATCGGGTTGGGGTGTTACACAATTAAAGTTCAATAATCATTTTCTCATACAATTCCGAAACCCCTTAATAAAATCAAACATTAACACCATGAATCTTATAATCCCAAATAGTATAAACCTAAAGTAAAAAAATTCCCATTATGAAAAATCTAACCGTTGGATCATTGTGTAATTAAAAACCATTTCTTATAATCATGTTACAATCATATAACCACTTATATATTTTTGAAATTACACTCGGATTTGAAGATTGATTTTTGGCTGTAGATCTTGTTTGTTGAATAGTAAATGCAACAACTGTGAAAGCAGTAAATGCAATATTGTTTTGTTTTGAGGTAATTTAGGAACTTTATGATTTTGACAATTTTAGTCCCTTAATGATAAACAATTAAACACTTAGTCCAATTGATACTATATGAAGAAATACTTTCACAATAAGTTTAATACACCCCTCGACTTATGATTAAATTTGTTTTGAACATTTAAAAAACACATTTAGTACACGAAGGGTATTACGAGGATAATAAACCATCACGTTTTTAAATCAACATCTTTTTGAGAATATGCAAGTACACCGTTTCTTTTTAAGACATTTTTCGACTTCTCCTCCTCAACCCATGATAAATTTTATTTTTAATGGTATTTTGACTCATGTGTTGATGTAAATAGAGAAAAATGTACTTGCATAGAAATAGATATAAAATGTTTTTTTTTCTTTAATAAAAGATAGGAATATTTTTGGATTTTTGAAAATTTTTATATTTTTGTATTTTCTTTTTGAATAAATATTTAAAAAAGTTGTTTTGGTGTTTAACATTTTTAAGATTTAGGTAAAAAAAAATTCCAGTTCCTCAGGAGTCAAACACCGCATACCAATTCGATGAATTAAGTCCGCAAATCTTGTGGGTGGCAAGGCTTTGGTGAATAAGTCCGCCAATTGGTGTTCTGTACCTACAAAGTATAATTCAACCGTTCCCTTATCGACATGATCCTTTATGAAATGGTAACGAAGAGCAATGTGCTTTGACTTTGAATGTTGAACCATGTTGCATGAGATTGCAATTGCGCTTTTGGAGTCGCAGTACACCGAAATCTTGTAAAATATGTAACCATAGTCCATAAGCTGTGTTCTCATCCAGATGACTTGATCACAACATGCAGACATGTCAACATATTCGGCTTCTGTTGATGATAGCAATGTGCAATCTTGCTTCTTCGATTGCCACGACACCATTTTGTCACCAAGAAATTGTAGACCTCAAGAGGTAATTTTGTGTGTCTTGCCTCTTCTGGCTGTTAGATACATGATAGACCCAATAATACTTTGGTATTTTGTAGGGTCAACAAGTTTCCCATGTAAATCAACGTCAAGCTTAATGGAAGCTGCCATTGGTGTGTTATAGGTGTCATATGTGGTCATACCATGTTTCTTGAGATTATCAAGAGCATATTTGGACTTACTTAGGAAAATATCACGGGGTGATTGATGAACTTGGAGTCCTAAGAAGAACGTTAGTTCATCCATAATTGACATTTCAAAATTTTGTTTCATTAATTTTGCAAAAGCGTTTGAGTACTTTTTATAGGTTGAGCCAAATATTATGTCATTAACATAAATTTGAACAATTAAAATGTGTTTCCCAAGATATTGTATAAACAATGTTGGATCAACGGACCCTTTGATAAACTTATTAGCAAGCAAGAAAGCTGACATTTTATCATACCACGCCGGTGGGGCATGTTTTAGTCCGTAAAGAGCTTTGTTGAGTTTGTAGACATGATTCAGATTCTATGGATCTACGAATCCCTCGGGTTGGCTAACGCACACTTCTTCTCGTAGTGTTGTTTTCACATCCATTTGATAGACCGTGATTTTCATGTGAGCCGCAAATGCCAGAAAAATTCGAACATCCTCAAGTCTAGCCACTGGTGTGAATGATTCTTCAAAGTTAATTCCTTCTTCTTGATGACAACCTTTAGCCACCAAACAAGACTTGTTACGAATGACCGTGCCTTCAGCGTCTACCTTATTTTTCAAAATCCATTTGAGTCCAATAACATAGACCCTAGTTGGTCGTTCAACCAATTCCCATACTTCAAGACATTTGAACTGATTTAATTCTTCTTGCATGGATTCAATCTAGTTGTCATATGTCATTGCTTCTTTAATGTTTTTGGGTTCAGCATGACTGACAGTGAGAGCATAAATACAATTTTCACCATCAGTGTGACGACGTTGTCTCATGATGACTGGTTGGTTGGATTGCCAACAATGTTTACTAGAGGATGATCTCATGTCCATTTATGTATCGAGCGTTGGTGTTGATATACACTCTGCAGATTTAGTGGATCCATATTGCGTGTTGATGATTCCGAAATATTTGGAATAGTTGTTTCTGATGCAAAAGGGTTAAAGAATGCATATCTATCATAATCTGCAGGTACAAGTACATTTTGATATAGTGGATCATCAGCTTGGTCATTGTCATTGGAGGTAGTTTGTTTTGCTGTTGTTAGAGACTCGATCAGTGGTGCATCATCATCAATAGTTGTTGTTGTTGTGGTGTCAGGTATATCGGGTAATGGGTTTTGATAAGGTTGAGCATCAGAAACATTGGATACATCTGGAGCACGTTGATCGACATCTTCGTTGAACAGTGAAGCAAACAAAGTTTCCAATTGACGACGTGTGAGTTGAAATTGTTGATTAACTGATGATTCAGGAAATTTTAGATTGTTGGGATCACTTGTAACTACTATTTCAAGTGTCGGTCATTTATATGTAATAGTGTTAGGAGCATGTTTTATTATGAAGTGTAGGTCATTTAATTTGTAATAAGTTGTTAATAATTATGGTTTATAAATGTTTGTATTTAGATTTACAGCTCATGTAGTAAACCTATGAGCTGTGATAAGAGGTTCTTCTAGAACCAAGGGGAAATACCCCTTTCCATGTAAAAACTATAAATACCCCCTCCATTGAAGGGAGAGGGTGTTGGTTCTAATTGAAATAATCATTTCTTAATCCTTTATTAGTTCCTTCAACTTTCTCTCTCTAAAACTTTCTCTCTCTAGAATACATGTTGTGATGTGATAGAATGGTGACCTAATAAGTGGTATCAAGAGCCAAGGGATTGTTTTGGTTGTGATAAAGATCAAATTTCATGTTTTTAGATTTATGAATTTTAGTGAGTTAGAAAATTTTAAAATTTTTTCAAAATCGTTTTTATCTAAAAAGTGAGATACTTTATCATAGTTTAGGTTAATATTGATTAGATCTAATAGAAATCCGTGCTTAAAAACGTGTTTTAGATTGAAATTTATGGATTTTTGGACTAAAATACGTATTTTTGCGAGTTAGCATAATTTCAGACTTGAAGATTTGCGAGTTAGGAATTCTGTTTTGAATATTTGCAAGTTAGAAAATTTCAGAAATCCTTCGAGTTTGGTTTTTTGGATTCCTGCGAGTTAGGTTTTCGGATTCCTGGGAGTTTGGTTTTCATATTCCTGCGAGTTTGGTTTTTCAGATTCCTGCGAGTTTGGTTTTTTTAAGATTCCTGCGAGTTAGGTTTTCGGATTCCTGCGAGTTTGGTTTTCAGATTCCTGCGAGTTTGGTTTTTCAGATTCCTGCGAGTTTGTTTTCTGCATGTTTGGATTTCTGCTACTTAGGATTTATGTGAGTTAGGATTTCTGCTACTTTGGATTTCTGTGAGTTAGGATTTCTGCTACTTTGGATTTCTGTGAGTTAGGTTTTCTGCTACTTTGGATTTCTGTGAGTTAGGATTTCTGCTACTTTGGATTTCTGTGAGTTAGGATTTCTGGACTTTGATACTAATCTACCTAAACCTAAACAACATCAACCTTAATTATCCTTAACGATCCACATCATTCATCAAACAACAATTATGTCTCAACCACCATATCCGTACTATCCTCATTACCCCTATTATCCTTATCAACCCCCACAACAAGCTCCTCAACAACCTCCACAACAAGTTCAACAACGAATTTCAATGGTTCCACAAATACCTCAACAACAAACTTGGTTTTCTCAAATGTGTGAAGCTGTTACAAGTCAGCAATCGATTCATGAAGCTGGTTCGGATACTCGTCCTCCAATGCTTACACCAGGAAATTATGTGCAATGGGCAAGTCGATTTCTAAGGTATATGGAACTCAAGAAACCTCATGGTAAGTATCTGAAGAAGGTGATACTAGAAGGACCGTTTCAAATGCCAACTGAAACTGTTCCTGGAGATCCTACAGCTGTTCCACCAAGACCCGATACTATCTCAATTGTTCCACTAAGCCGTTTAACACCAGAACATGTTAGGATTTAGAAAATCCAGTTATTAAAGTTTCAGTCACCTGAAGTATATGTAATCGTTAGAAAGCTCGTAGTCGTAGTTATTTAATGTTAGTTAGTATTTAGTGAAGTAAAACCGTGGAGGACAGACGGGTCTTTACCCACTGTATGTCTGATCCACAGCCCGTAGGTGGCGTTTTGTGTATGGTACTATAAATACCCTCTACCTCCCAAGGTAGAGGGTTGGAGCTCATAATAAGATTTTTCTTTCTCTCTCTAAGTTCCCTAAACCTCTAAACTTTCTCTCTCTAAAATCCTTAAAGTATACGCCCCATATAAACATGGTATGATGTGTATGTGAAATCTAATATGTTACAAATTGTATCAAGAGCCATGGTTTGATCATTCATCTTACATGTTCTTGGATTTCTAGTGGTTTTATATGGTTTTTGGGTTTGAAAAAGTTTAGTGGTATTTGCATCATTTGGACCATTCCTAGTGTTAAAGTTTGGATTTTGATTGTACTTTTGTGTTTAGGATCATCATAAGTGGTTAGGTTATGATTTGTATTGCTTGATTCACTGTGGTTGGATTGTTTTTGGATTTATAAGTAGCATTTTGGTTGTTCTTAAGGTAGCGATTTGTGTCTCGTTAAAGTGTTCTGTCGAGCGATTTGTCCCTGGTTTGAAGCGATTTGTGTCGGCTAAGAATCACTTATTTAAGCGATTTGTTCGGTTAGTGGTTGTACTTGTGCGATTTGTGCGGTGAAGCGATTTGTCACTTTTCAGCGACTTACTTATTTAAGCGAGTTGTAAGTTTATGCGACTTGTCTTACTTATGCGATTTGTCCATTTAGCGAGTTACTGGGTTAAGCGATTTGCAGTGTTAAGCGACTTGCTTATTGAAGCGAGTTGATTGTTTAAGCGATTTGTCCTATCAAGCTACTTGTCAGTATAAGCGATTTGTTAGCTGGAGCGACTTGTCTGTTTTGAGCGATTTTTTGGCTGAAGCGACTTGTCACTTTGAGCGATTTGTTTGTTGAGATTTAGTGTTTGTCTTCGTGTTACGTTTTACGGTTTTCTCTTGATTTAGTAAAATCCTGTGAAAGAATCTATTTCCTGGTTTAATCATAGAGTTATAAAATCCCGTGAAATATGGAATTATGTCTACCAACGTGCCTACAATCATCTCTTCTGTAGCTGAGGACGTTCAAGCAGCTGGATTAGATACTAGTCCACCTATGCTTGACAGAACTGATTATGACTCATGGGCTCAACGAATTAGGTTGTACTGTTTGGGAAAGGAAAATGGGGTTAACATTCTCAAATCAATTGATGAAGGACCTTATCAGATTGAGACTACAAGAGACATACTTGAAACTGCTGCGGATGGTACAGTGATCTTAGGTTTGGACAGACCAAAGAAGTATGATGAGCTCAATGATAAGGAGAAAAAGAGATATGATGCTGATATCAGGGCTTCAAACATTATACTTTAGGGTCTTCCAAAAGACATCTACAAGTTAATCAATCACAACACTGAAGACAAGGCAGTTTGGAACAATGTTAAGATGCTCCTCTCTGGTTCCGAATTGACCAAAGAAGACATGGAATCTCAATTGTATGATGATTTTGAGAACTTTGAGATGAATCCTGGAGAAAGTGTCACTGAATACTATGTGATGTTCCAGAAACTTGTGAATGATATGAGGAGTATCAAAATGACCATGCCAAATATTCAGCTCAATTCAAAGTTTGTGAACAACATGAATCCCGAATGGCACAAATTTGTCACCTCAGTCAAGCTAACCAAAGGATTAAGGCACACCAACTATGAGCAATTGTATGCCTTCCTACTTCAGAATGAGAAGCATGCTATGTTTGAACGAATGATTCTTGAAAAGTTCAAATCTAATCATGGAGATGCAAGCTCATCAAATGACTCAACAACATTCTACACTAATGTGGGAATTACCACCAAAGCCTCTCAAGTCATACCAACGGGTAACGGTAACCACAAGCTCATTCCAGATCCACCATATAAGCCTCCAGATTCTAACACAATCATGGAACACTTCATCAATCAACTGGCTCTTATGGTTAAGCAAAATCTGAACCTCACTCCACACACTAACAATGATATCAGAACTGCATCCAATCGACACAATCATGCGATTGTTAGAGATGGTAAGATCATGGTGCAACCAGTGCAAGGAAGACAGTATGAACAAGGAAAAGGTGGAGTAGGTGGAGGGTATATGGCTAATCAGAATCGTGGAAGGAATGCAAATCAAGGACAAGGAAAGGCAATCAAGTGCTACAACTGTGGTGGTGAAGGACATATTGCAAGGAACTGCACATCTCCAAAACGTCCTCAAAATGCAGAGTATTTCAGGGACAAGATGCTGCTGGTGCAAGCTCAGGACAATGGAGCAGTTTTGAATGAAGAAGAGTTGCTGTTTCTTGCTGAGGGAAATGCCAAAACATATGATGCTGATGTGGATGAGCAGCCAATTCAGGAAATAGGTTACAATCATCAAAATGCCTTTCAAGTTGCTGACTGTGATGCATTTGACTCTGATGTCGATGATGAACCTACTGCCCAGACAATCTTCATGGCTAGCATTTCACCAATGGTCTCTCCAAAGGTCTCATCACCACAACAGGCTGGTCCATCCAAAGATTCAATCATTTCAGAGGTATTAAAACTATACGATGAAGTTGATGAGCAAAAGATACATAACGAAGTACAATCACATGAAACTAATGAATCAAATATAGATAATGTGGGTAATAGTAATATTGTCCCATATGATCAATATGTGATACAAAATGAAAGTGAGATCGTACCAAGTGATGCATCTTCTGCAGTCAATGATGACTATGTTTTTGATGAATTCACTGCATGTCCCCCTGATGATTCTGTTATCTCTGAACTGAATGCCTATAAAGAACAAGTTGCCATTTAGGAACAACGTGCTAAGTTTGAGCTAACTACCCATGAGCAGGAAATGGATGACCAAATGCGTACAATTATTAGAAAAAGTAATTTTAGGGAAGAAGTATTAAAACAAGAGCTAGATTCCCTAAAAGACAAACTAAACAAAACTGTTAAGCAAAAGCAAGAACTTCAAGAAAATGTTAAAGTGCTTAAACAGGAATTTAATGCTAAGGAATCAAAACTTTTAACTGATTTTTCCAACCTAAAAACTTTGAAAAACAAACTTGAAAATAAGTTGTACGTACAAGGGAATACCATTCAGACTGCTCGCATGATCACTAAGCACAAAGTCTTAAGCGATAAACATAGTATTCCTCTAGTAAAGGAGCCAAATCCCGAGTACTGTAAAAAGGCTAAAGCTTTCCATACGATTGTATATGATGGTAATGAGATCCTCAAGCCTAGGCAAACACCATCATGTATTGGAAGCACGGAAGATGATAGAAAATTAGAAGATGCCTCTAGGGAGAAAATGGATAAGAAGCTAAAAGACCCTGAGTGTAAAAAGAAAAACGTAACGATCAAACCCCATGATTACACTAAAGAAAATTGGATTTCCCTGAAAATGTTTAAGCCTCAAACTCAATTAACCCCAGAACAAGTTTTTTGGAAAAAGGACATAGATATGCAAAAAGCAAATGTACTTGTTGAAACAACCACTCCCCTTAGGAAAATCCCTCCAGCTACTGTGTATCCTCCGAATACACCAATGCATTTAGTTCCTAGAACCCTTCCCACTAAGAGCAAACCTTAATCAGCCTATATGTTGTTTATCAACTATTCATTGATTTTGAGAAGACATGTAAGAAAAGAATCACACCTACATGGATAACTGAAGGGGAGAGGGGTTTTGAGCAAACTAAAGAATGCTATTTAACTGAAGTCATGCCTTTCTTTAAACAATTAAAAAATCAATTTGAGAGTCTTCAAAAGGGGATAGACTCAGAGATTAAAGAGATGGAAAAAGAATTTGATGCAATGATAGTTGAGGTCGATAATTATGAACGGGAACTTAAATATAATAAAATTGAAAGAAAGAATCTGCATATCTTAAATGAGAACTTGATTTCGAGTTGTGTTGCTCAAGTTGTGTTTTATACTGTTACTAAGTATTCTATTACTGCTTCTCAATTTCATGAAATATCTGTTGCTTTGAAAGTTTCTCATGATCATGTCATTGAGCTTGAAAACAAAAACTCAAAACTAAGTGAGAAAATTGACCAGGATGATCACGGTAACTTGGTAAAACATTTTTCTAAGCTGGAAGTTGAACATTTTGATTTGCAACTAAAATATCAACATCTCAAAGAAAGTATTAAAACCTCAAACATCAAGATATCCTAGGATGTTCCAGAGTTTGATGCAGTTTTTGAAATAAACAAACGTGACGAACAGATTCAAGCTCACTGTAACACGATCAGAATGTTGAAAACCCAAATTTCACAATTAAAGGGTGAGAAGAACAATGTGACTGGCTCCCAAATGCCTCCTCCTTTAGATTCTTAATTTTCTCAAAACTTTCATCTTAAAAATATCATTAACGTATTACAACAAGAAAATGAGAGTTTTCTAGAAGAAAATGAAAAGGTCAAACGACACTTCAAAGAGTTATACGATTCAATGAAAGTCACTCGTGACAAGAACAATGAAAAAATAACTTCGTTACAAAAGGAAATTGAGAATCTGAAGAGTCAGGTAAAAGGGAAAATGCCACTTGTCTTTAATGAAAATGTTGCATCAAATGCATCTGCAGACTCTAAATATACTGTGACTGTTAAATACATTCCTCCTCATCTTAGAAATAATGAACCTGTGTTTCATAACTATTTATGTCACCTTAAGGATAGTCTAGAATGTCTCCGTGAGATTGTAGAAGAGGATCGCATAAATAAGCCACTTGATAGTGAAATTAGGTATGCTTGCATATATGCCAAACGATCTCAGGAGCTGTAAGAATGTTTAAGAGCAACATGTCCAAAATCCTTATGAGAGAAAGATAAAGTTGTGATGCTTTGTTCTATGCCTAGTGCTAAGTATGCAACCCATTCTATGCTGAAAGTCAAGCATGCGAGCTTTGATGTGCCTACAAGTACTTCAGATCCCAGCACTTCTAAACCTAAAATGCAAAAAGTAGCAAAACCAACTAATGTTCCCATTCCCTCTACATGAGTAAAAAGTGATACCAAAGCGAGCAGGTCAAAGCCTCAAGGCAACACAAAGAATGATAGGACCTTGCAAGCTATGAATGTTCAGTGGAAGAGAATAGAAGATCACCTTAGGAAGAATGAAATTATGTTGAATAAAACAAATTGTGTTGATTCTAGTGGTATCTCTAAGCATGCTGTAATTAATGCGAATTATGCTACTTTTAGCAAAACATGTAATGATGATTGCTTGGTTTCTGTTACTAATCATGTATGTGGTGTGAATGATTTGATTAATGCTGTTAAATACCCAGTTAAAATCGTTAATGCCAACAATCAAGTTAAGAAGGCTAGAAAGCAATGGTGGAAGAAGGTTAGAAAACATTGGAAACCCACGGGAAGAAAATTTAATAAAATAGGTTATCAGTGGATACCTACTGGCCGCAAATTTAATGAGGTGTGCCCTAAATTATCTAAGTCAATGCCCATTAGGAAATGGATGCCTACTGGTAGAACTATTCCTTTAAGAAGTGAACATACTTTGAATAGGTCTAATGCGTACATTAGCACTGCATCTATCCCAAATGATTCCATTGATTCTGCTTCTAATGTGGGTGTTCCAATCACTGTTACTAACCAAATGGAACCCATTCTTGCATAGGGATCCCAATTATCCAGTTATCCATTTTTGTCTGTGTTCAACTGCACGTCGTTCAAATCGTTCTGTGGTACTTGGACTCAGGCTGTTCCAAGCATATGACTGGAGACCGCTCGCGGCTCATGAACTTCGTGAGTAAATTTATTGGGACTGTTATATTCGGGAACGATCATTTTGGTGCAATTATGGGTTATGGAGATTATGTTGTTGGTGATAGTGTAATCTCCAGGGTATATTATGTTGAAGGTCTTGGTCATAACCTGTTTTCTGTTGGTCAATTCTGTGATTCCGATTTAGAGGTGGCTTTTAGAAAACATACTTGTTTCGTTAGAGAAGTTGATTGTGTGGAACTTTTAAGAGGAACACGTGGTTCAAACCTATACACCATCTCTATCGAAGACATGATGAAGTCTTCTCCAATCTGCTTGTTTTCAAAGGCTTCGAAAACAAAGTCATGGTTATGGCACGGTCGTCTCAATCACTTGAACTTCAGCACCATTAATGATCTTTCCATAAAGGATCTTGTAAGAGGCTTACCCAGATTAAAGTATGAAAAATATCATCTCTGTTTAGCATGCCAATTGGGAAAAAGCAGGAAATATGCCCACAAACCCAAACCCACAAACTCAGTTATGGAAGTTCTTCATACTCTTCATATGGATTTGTGCGGACCTATGAGAGTGCAAACGATAAATGGGAAGAAATATGTATTAGTCGTTGTTGATGACTACTCTCGATTTACTTGGGTTAAGTTTTTGAGGACAAAGGATGAAACTCCTGATGTCATCATCAAACTTATCAAACAACTGCAGGTTCGACTTAACAAGACTGTTAGAATTATTCGAACAGACAATGGCACTGATTTTGTTAACAAAGACCTAAGTCAATTTTATGAAAGCATTGGAATCAGTCATCAAAGAAGTATTCCACACACGCCTCAACAGGACGGTGTAGTTGAAAGACGAAATCGGACCCTTGTTGAAGTTGCAAGAACTATGCTAATTTACTCAAAGGTTTAAATGTTTCTTTGGGCTGAAGCCATTGCCACTGCTTGCTACACCCAAAATCGTTCCCTCATACACACCACTCATGGAAAAACTCCATACGAACTTGTCAATAAACTAAAACCTGATCTCTCCTACCTTCGTGTATTTGGTGCTTTGTGCTATCCAACGAATGACGGTCAAGATTTAGGTAAATTAAAAGCTAAGGCGGACATTGGAATTTTTGTGGGTTATGCACCAAACAAGAAGGGTTACCGAATCTACAACAAAAGAACTCGAGATATCATGGAAACTATTCACGTCACGTTCGATGAGCTGTCTGGGCAAATGGCTCCAGGACAATCAATTTCTGGACCCACATCACAACCTTCATTAAGTAGTCCCATAAGTTCTTCTCTTGTACAAAATCCCTCACCAGCAACTCTATATGTACCCCCTTCAGAAGATGATTTGAAGAAATTTTTTGATCCAATGTTTGATGAACACTATGAGCCTACTGCTAATGATCAGTCAAATCCATCAACAGAGGCTGCCCCTAACCCAGTCAACGTAGATAATCCTTCAATTTCTATGTCATTGAGTCAAGAAGCACCTACTACAGATCACTCATCCTCATCATCAAATCCTCAATCATCAAGTGTACATCATAGAAATATGTCTGGCACCTATGATGGAGATAACCCCTTTGCTACTCCCGAAAATGCTCCATTTGAGAATATATTTGCTCCTGAACCAACTTCAGAACCATCTTCACCAGGAGATCCAAACTCTGCTACTTCAGTTCCTCAACAACATCCACACGAACACCTTAGAAAATGGACACATGACCATCCATTGGAAAAAATCATTGGAAACCCTTCTCGTCCAGTATCCACTCGTAAACAACTTGCAACTGATGCCTTATGGTGCTTCTTCAACTCCGTACTATCGAAGGTCGAAC
Organism: Chrysanthemum makinoi; assembly: GCA_910596185.1. Taxonomy (NCBI): domain Eukaryota; kingdom Viridiplantae; phylum Streptophyta; class Magnoliopsida; order Asterales; family Asteraceae; genus Chrysanthemum; species Chrysanthemum makinoi. The sequence continues at coordinate 114,083,746 of OU343219.1, forward strand.
CAAAAGACGTTAAAACTGCCATGAATGAAGACAGTTGGTTCAATGCCATGCAAGAAGAAATTCATGAGTTCGATCGACTAGATGTATGGGAATTAGTACCTGCTCCTGACTGTGCAATGATCATTGCTCTAAAGTGGATCTTCAAAGTAAAACTTGATGAGCATGGTGATGTGTTAAAGAACAAGGCTCGATTGGTTGCAAAAGGATACCGTCAAGAGGAGGGTATTGACTTTGAAGAATCATTTGCTCCAGTTGCACGTATCGAGGCAATCAGAATCTTCTTGGCTAACGCTGCAAGTAAGAACATGGTAGTCTATCAGATGGATGTAAAGACGGCTTTTCTTAACGGAGATCTTAAAGAATTCGTATACGTCAGCCAACATGAAGGTTTTGTGAATCCAGAGCATCCTACTCATGTCTATCGCTTGAAGAAGGCCCTTTACTGTTTGAAGCAAGCTCTAAGGACATGGTACGATACGCTATCAAGGTTTCTTCTATCTAATGGATTCAGAAAAGGAGCAGTTGATCCGACATTGTTCACCAGAAAGTCAGGAAAACACTTAATTCACGTTCAAATCTATGTTGATGATATTATTTTTGCCTCAACTGACCCCAATGAATGTGGCCATTTTTCTAAGGAGATGGGCTCCAAATTTCAAATGTCAATGATGGGACAAATGTCATTTTTCTTGGGATTACAAATTTCACAAAGTCCCGGAGGCATTTTTATCAATCAATCTAAATATGCTAATGAAATTTTAAAGAAATTTGGATTTGATTCTTGTGACCCTGTTGACACTCCCATGGTGGAGCGTACTAAACTGGATGAGGACCTCTCAGGGATCATGGTTGACCAGACTAAATATCGTAGTATGATTGGGTCCCTGATGTACCTTACTACCAGTAGACCAGACAAACTGTTCGTTGTATGCATGTGTTCTAGATACCAGACTAAGCCTACCAAAAAGCACCTTGAAGCGGTTAAACGGGTCTTTTGGTATCCCCAAGGAACCATCAACATGGGACTTTGGTACCCGAGGGACACCGGTATGTCACTAACAGCTTATGCAGATGCTGATCATGCAGGGTGTCAAGATACACGTCGAAGCACGTCAGGAGGTGCTCAGTTTTTGGGTGATAAACTTGTGAGTTGGTCCTCAAAGAAACAAATGAGTACTTCTATATCCTCTATAGAGGAAGAATACATAGCTATGTCATCTTGTTGTGCTCAAATCCTATGGATGAGATCTCAATTATCTGACTATGGCTTTGAATTCAACAAAATCCCTCTGTATTGTGATAACAAGAGTGCCATTGCTCTCTCATGCTACAACGTTCAACATTCAAGAGCCAAGCATATCGACATTCGACATCATTTCATCAGGGAGCAAGTGGAGAACGGTGTGGTGGAACTATATTTTGTGAAGACTGAATAACAGTTAGCAGACAACTTCACCAAAGCTCTTCCTAGAGAACGTTTTGATTTTATCCTTCCACGACTTGGTCTAAAGAGTCTACAACCAGAAACACTCAAACGTCTTCAATAGGAAGACGAGGAGTAAAAGTTTTTTTTCACCCATCTCTTGTAAATATTTATTCAAAAAAAAAAAATACAAAATTATAAAACCCACAAAAAGAAAATAGAATATATATATAAAAGAAAATCCATAAAAATCAGAAAATCTTTGAAAAAGCTAAAAAATATTTTTTCCATCTTTTCTATTATTCGATTTCATCTACAGTCTTTGTGTTGTCATTCAAAGAGTGACACGGGTCTTTAGATGAAGTTCGAATGTACATAAAAAAAAAGACAAATCTCATGCTCAAACTGTACCCCGTTTTTAAAAGAAAGAATAGAGCCATGCTTCATCTTATTATTCAAATCTCATGCTCTGATTCTAAAAACAAATGTTTGTCACCAAAAAGACAAATGTTTCCTTCACAAATATTTTTCCTTCTATAAATTCTTCTGAAAAATATTTGTTATCTAATGAAAACTAAATAGCTTTGAAAAATAACTCGGACTCAATTTTTTGAAAATCATCTGGACTTGACATTTGTCAAAATCTCTATCTCTCAATCAACAACTTATGTCACTAATTGAGGGGAAGAATGATTTCCATTAAACCAAAAGGTTATTTGTCATACAATTGGTTGAGACCAAGGCTAATGTCATGTTTTCAAAAGATACTCAGGAATTTTTAATCGTTGGAGTTTAAGGTCTCAGATTTGATCCTTATCGGTTAAATGTTTTCACTAGCAAGTCACAATTCTCCTCAAAAGCTTTTAAAAACAATTTAAATCTATAGAGATCACAAATCTCAAATGACTTGAAATTTGTGATCGGGGGAGATTTTGTGATTTAAATTGGATTTAAACTGATAATTTGACAAATGGTTTGTAAGTGATTAACAAGCTCTCCTCCCTACATGTGCCAAACGATTTCCAATTTTCCATGCACATGTTAAGGGGGAGCATCTGTATCAAACCAAAAAGGATTGTAACACAATTGATTTGTCTCTAAGTGCAGGTTTTCCCTAGTATGTGCAAAACACTTTCGAATCTCGATGCACATATTGAGGGGGAGCAACTTTTTGAAAACCACATCCTTTCCCAAAATTACCTTTAACAAAGTATTTAAAAATACTAATTTTGATCGGGAAAGTGATGTCGATAGTTTTAGAAAATGTTGATCACAGAAGTGAATTCTTAATTCTCAATCTGAAGATTTTCAAATCCTCTTGCCTCCATGTGCCAAAATGATTTCAAACATACAATGCACATGTTGAGGGGGAGCTTTGTCTAAAATATCAAAAACAATTCAGATACAAAATGCTTTGATAATATATCACAAGTACCTGGATTGACTTTCGAACGGTTTTCAATTGGTTCCAATGGCAGAAGAACAATACCAAAAAGACCGACAAAATTTACTTTATGTATGGAGATATAAGGATGGTTAGGTTAGGTATTCGTTCCCACAATCCCGCCAGAGCCGGAGGGATCCACCCAGGGACAATCCACTAGATAGTGTAGAGTCCTTAGGTATGATGAAAAAAGGAGAAAAGTGAGAAATGGGAAGAGTGCGGACTGAGATAGAGCTAGAACTTGAATAAACCCAACAAGGTTCTAGTAATGAAGTCTCGGTAAGCACTGAAGGCGTTGAAGAATGAAAAAAAAATGATGAATGAGAAAAGGGTGAAAAGAAATAACGCTACATTATTTCAACCTTAGGGCAGAAACCGGGTTCAATTCATATGCTACTGGCTGTTACCTAGGTAACATCGGTATTGAAGACAAGACGTCATGGACCCAGTGACGCACTGCACTACATCTTCCCAAGCGACTCAAGTTCCTCTTAGAAGGACTTGTTTCATTCTCGGGGGGAACCTACATTATCTATCGACTTTCTCTTAGAGATGGTTGATATTGAAAAAGGAGACCCTCTCCCTAGTCTCCGGCATAGGAACCAAATGTGCACTATTGAGTCTAGAGCCACGAGATCATCAATAAATGTCATTAGGACACAATCAATGAAGACTCACTGTTTCACACAATGTGGAAAGTGAGAATATATCTTATGAGTCCTACGCATTATCCTTGTGGTATTTCCAGAACACCTGAGTGATATGCCAACATACTCACAATGAAGATTGAAAGCCTTCTAGAGCCAACATCAAACAAGCTCTTGGTAGGTGGCATATGAGATCTATCCCATAGATCAACCATGTGACAACTGAACAGAACCAACGTGGCGATTCAAAATTATGAATCAATCCTGGTTCAGGTAATGGATTAACGGATACCTTTGAAAAACCAGGCGTTGTGCTTAAAATTCTTTTCTCTAGCACATCGACTGTGTATTAATATTTCAAAAATAAAAGGAGTTTATGACTGATAATTGATTTTCCTTAAAAACCTTCGTTGTACTGCAAAAACACGTTATATTGAGCAGTACACGATTGTTTTTCAAATCTCTTTTCATCAATCAGTGAATCTCAATTCGCTGGTTCACTCACTCCGTGTTGTCTTCTTTGAGACGTTCTGGTTTGAGAACAACTAGAGCAGCTGCGAAACCATGTCAAGGAGATTCTTCGGAATTATACCTAATCACAGGCAGTACTTGTACTGATCAGTAGGGAATCGTGGACCGTGTACCTCAATTCAACGAAAGTGATCAAAGACACTTTTCGTGCGCTTTATTGCTAACTGTTGTATGCAGGTACACCCAACGTTTGCAGCTGATCGGAATTGAGAGGTCAATCCATAGCCGCATACTCACACAACACATTCATCTCTAAAGAAATCATGATAAATGCATCAACGACTCTGATATTCTCACTCCATGCTTCTGCTACGCTGCTGCAAATATCATGAATAAACTAAAGCTTCTGCCACTCTGATGATAAGAAATCATGATCCAGAATGTGAGCATGTCGGTCCAATGTCACAACATCACATAATGTCAACACTACAAAGGAAGAGTCAGAGATTTATGGAAGCTGATGATCTCAAAGCTGGCTTAAAACTCATCATCATGTGGATCAGTTAAAGACCTCCACTTAGATTAACCAAACATGCAAAACATGAAGAATCAAAGACTACGGGCTACAGAGCAATGAACTTAAACAAGAATCCAAGAACAATCTTAATGTAATATCTGTTTGTACTCTATGTAATTTGAGGTGACCTCCCTTAGGGGGAGATTTTTAGGATTTAGAAAATCCAGTTATTAAAGTGTCAGTCACCTCAAGTATATGTAATCGTTAGAAAGCTCATAGTCGTAGTTATTTAATGTTAGTTAGTATTTAGTTAAGTAACACCGTGGAGGACGGACGGGTCTTTACCCACTGTATGCCTGATCCACAGCCCGTAGGTGGCGTTTTGTGTAAGGTACTATAAATACCCTCTACCTCCCAAGGTAGAGGGTTGGAGCTCATAATAAGATTTTTCTTTCTCTCTCTAAGTTCCCTAAACCTCTAAACTTTCTCTCTCTGAAATCCTTAAAGTATACGCCCCATATAAACATGGTATGATGTGTATGTGAAATCCAATATATTACAGAACAACTACTTCATCTTGAAGCCGATGAGCTTGCTATGCAACAAATACTTCTTGAAATTCCTAATCCGATTTACAAAAGTATTGATGCACAGACAACTGCAAAAGCTATGTGGGAACAAATTCATCTTTTGATGGAAGGCACTGAACTGAACAAGATCGACATGGAGTCTAAACTGTATCACAACTTTGATGTGTTTACCATTGAGCCTGGGGAATCACTTGAATCATATTATCATCATTTCACAAATGTGGTCAATGATTTGAACTGACATAAGATTGGCATATTATCATCTTCCAACCATTGCTATTAACACAAATTTTCTGAACCCATTAAGACCAGATTGGCATAAGTATGTTACTTTTGTTCGACAAGTCAAGGATCTTAATGATGTCAAGTATGGGTTGTTGTATGATTATCTGAAACATCATCAATATGAGGTTCTCAAAGATAAAGAAGCTCGATGCACACACGGTTTCCCTCCACCACCGATTGCTGATCAGATTGCTCTCATGGCACATGGTTATCCGAATCCTTACCGAAAGTCAAATCATGCTTTTGATCAACAAAAACGTCACTTTGCTTATGCTCCACCCACACCTTCTCATCAAGTCAATCCCAAAAGTGATTCTAACAATGCATACTATGCTCAAACCAATAATGATCAAGATAATGCTTTTGAAGCATTGAATCATGGAATGGCTTTTATTGCTAAACCCTTCTCCAAGTTCTCTACCCAGTCAAACAATCATCTTCGTTCATCATCAAATCCCAAAATCACGTAGTTATACAAGGTGGCAAAGGTGAAGTTCAGAACAGAACTAGTGGTCGTCGAATGATTACAAGTGGGTATTCTGGTAATTCTAGGAATGGTCAAACATCAGCAGGGGGATCGGGTAGTAATAACTTCAAAAGAAATGTTCAAGTTGTGGAAACAGGGAATTCACCGGCTTCAGGGATACTATTCGGTGCTATAATTGCAAAAAGCAAGGACATCTTGCTAATTCTTTTCTTGAACCACGAACCAGAGGGGGTGATTACTACAAACAAGTCATGGTGATGGCATACAAGGATGAAGCAGGGGGAGAACTTAGTGAAACTCAACAAGGTTTTATGGCAGATACTCTCTCAGATGAGGAATATGAAGATTTGGAAGCAAATGCTGCAGTTGTTTTGATGGCAAATATGCAGAAACATCACATTAGTCAAACAGAGAATGGACCGGTCTATCTCAGGTACCTGACACTAATATATGCCTCATAAATGAAATTGTGTCTGCATCTGCACCTGATGAGCAGCAATCTGTTCAACATGAATCATTATTTAATCATACTGAAGTTGATCAAATTAACCCCATGGTTACATTCGATGAACTAAGTGATGATGAAAATAATGAGCATATTGAACAGAGTGAAGCAAGTCATGGTCTAGATTCAGAATATCTTAATTCATTACTTCTGCTAATGCAAGCCCAAACTGCGAAATGTAATGAGATCAACCAAAACCTAAGGGCTGAGATTACTTCCTTGACTGCTGAACTTAAGAGTTGTCGAAAACGGATAAATGATTTTGAAACAAAACACACACGAGAAACAAGTTTTGAAGTGGCCTTTCAAAAATCTTACGTTAACGAACAAAACCTTCAACATCAGATGCACGAAATTGTTGCGTCAAATAATGAAAAGATTTCTAAAATTGAACAAGAAAAGTCTGAACTTCAGAAAAACATTGAAAATCTTCAAATTGAAATTTCAAATTCTAAACAAGATTTTTCAAAAAGTCGGTCAAATTTTTCTGAATTCAAGAAGAAATCTAAGAAACGCATTGATGATCAAATTGAGGAAATTATTCGATTGGAAAGACGGTTAAAAGATTTTGGCACTGTTGTATATAAGATTGGCCAATCAGTAAAACAAATTGAAATGTCCACTTTACTACCGAGTCCCGATGACTCAAACGATTTGCTCTTGGGTATAATCACCCACGTTTTCTTCACACAGCTCTCAAGGAAATACCCAAATTGTATAGTGCTCAATGTCTTTTAAATCCAAGCATGCAACTTGTTGTATTTGATTGTGAGGAAGAATGGGCACAAGATGATGGAAGTCGCTTAAAATTGTGCCAAAATGGAATTTTACCATATGATTACACAAGAGAAAATGCTTCTTACAAACTGAATGCCATTTCAACACCATCATATAATCTTTCTAAAATAACTGAGGCATCTTGTGTGGAAGGTCCCGTTCACGGTGTTGCACAAATAAATGGTCCTTTACCGTCCTCTTGCAAAAGCGACTTGTTGCCAAAAACTCATAAACCTTGTTTAGTATTAAGGTACTTTCAAACGTTTATGGAAGATATTTCATTTTTAAAAATGGCAATTGAGAAAAATTCTGAATTAAAAGCATCTAATTTTCAATCTGCTTATGCAAGAGAGCAAAGACAAATGTTTCAAACCTAAATTTCACCTCACGTCGCACATTTGCGTCTGCGTGCAACACACTAGGAAAGGGAACTTCAACAAGAGGTGACTTCAATGGTTGAAGCTTTTAACACACTTGAAAATTCAGTTTCACAAGAAAAATGCAAAAACCAAGATCTTCAAAATGCCTTTGATCAATTGTTAGAAGATGCTCTTTCTGCTAATATTGCTTCTATGGTTATATATTGTGAATTTGCTTCTGTGAATGATACTGTGTCAACTGCTGAGAATCTCAATATGGTTCAAACGTTGGAAATGGACAATCAGATGTTAAGGCATGAAATTGAGAAATTAAAAGAGGAAAATGAGAAAATGTTTTCATAAAATGATGATGTCCAATCTAAAATTTCAATGGAGATTTCTGAACTTAAACGAAGACTTCAACGGTGTCAGTCTCAAAAGTTTTCTTTGGAACAGTCGCGACTATCAAAAGTCGAATTTATTGATGATGAAAATGCGTCGTTAAAATGCCAAATTTTCAAATAAGAACAAGAGATTGCACAAGTCAAAAAAGAATATCAAGCGATTTTTGATTCTCTTAAAACTGTTCATTCTGAAGCGTCAAAAGAACTTGATCACCATGTTGAATACACTCGACAAATGTTCGGTGAACACGGAAGATTAAATTCCATAATTCAGGATCAAAAACACATCATCATTGAGCTTAAATAAAAGCTAGCTAAACAAGAATCTAGCAAGTCTAGTAACACAAACATGATTGCTCCTGGCATGTATATAATTGACAAAACTTAGGAAACTAATTTACTTTCTTCCACTGCTACAGGAATAGTTGCGTCCACTAATGTTAGAAGATCTGAGAAAAAGAGACAAAAAGAAAATAATAGGATGTCGCAACATAGGAAGAGCACTCGTCCGACATCAGAAGTAGAAGTTCATCTTAGGAAATCGAATAAAAATCATGTTTCATCTGCTTTAGATTCAAATTTGGCAACTTGTAATTCTAATGTCAGTGTAACGAATGATAAGTCTGTAAACATTTCAAACGTTAATGCTTCTTGTGTTTTTTGTCGTAAAAGTATGATGTCTGGTAATCATGAAAAATGTGTTGCAAATTCTCTGTTAGCTCGTTCTAAGAAATCTATAACTGGCCCTCCCTCTAGGTCCACTATAGTTGAAAAATCGAATTTAGGGAAGGTGCACAGTGTAGTTTCTAAGAAATCTGTAGACACGCCCATTGCTGCAAAAACATCTCCTAAGAAAGTGTACTCACCTACTGACTTCACTAAGACCAAAGTGAAAAATAATTGGTTATGGCAACAATGGTTGCAGCGTACCTCAAGTTTTAAATGGATTCCTAAATGTGCAAATGTGTGTAACACTAACATAATGGAACCCACTAACTCTTTGGGTTCCACTGCTTCCATCATACCACCCTCGTTGTCTTCGTGTGTTGCAGGTGATTCAACTCTTTCTGTGGATTGTTGATAGCGGATGTACCCGGCATATGACAGACAATCTAAAGCTGTTAGTAAACTTTGTTTCAAAGTTCATCGGTACTGTCAGATTCGGAAATGATCATTTTGCTGCAATAATGGGATATGGAGATTATGTTAATGGAAACATTGAGATCAGTCGGGTTTATTACGTCAAAGGTCTTGGACACAATATTTTCTCAGTTTGACAATTCTGTGATGATGATTTGGAAGTTGCATTTCGCTCTAAAACATGTTACGTACGTGATTTGGAAGGACATGACTTACTCACCGGAAATTGGAGCACAAATCTTTATACGATTACTATGTCCGATATGATTGCATCTTCACCGATTTGTCTTCTCTCAAAAGCAACTTCGACGAAATCATGGTTATGGCACAAAACGCTTTCTCATTTAAACTTCAAAACCATGACTGAACTCGCTCGTCATAAGTTAGTTGATGGTCTTCCAAGGTTCCGATACACCAAAGATCACTTATGTTCGGCTTGTGAACAAGGCAAGAGCAAGAGATCTAACTTTCCCTCAAAACCAGAACCAAGTTCTCAACATGTTCTTCACTTGCTTCATATGGATTTATGTGGTCCCATGCGTGTACAAAGTGTGAATGGCAAACGCTACATTCTGGTTATTGTTGATGGTTATTCACGATGGAATTGGGTCTATTTTCTTCGAACTAAAGATCAAGCTCCAACAATGATTATCACCTTTCTCACAAAGATTCAGGTTCAACTCAAAAACACCGTCCGAATTGTAAGAACAGACAATGGAACTAAATTCAAGAATCAAACACTTCGTGCTTACTTTGAGAAAGTTGGAATCACACATGAGACCTCTGGTGCTCGTACTCCTGAACAAAATGGTGTTGTTAAAAGACGAAACCGAACATTAGTGGAGGCTGCTCGAACAATGTTGATTTTCTCACAATTACCGGATTTCTTGTGGGCTGAAGCCGTCTCAACTGCATGTTTTACTCAAAACCGTTCCATCATTAATACAACTCCATGTGAACAAACCAGATATCCGATATTTTCATGTATTCGGTGCACTGTGTTATCCGAAAAATGATCGTGATGATATTGGTAAACTTCAGCCGAAAGCCAACATTGGAGTGTTCATTGGATACTGTGAAACTTCAAAAGGATTTCGAATTTGGAATCGTCGAACTCGACAAATGATGGAAACCGTTCATGTCAACTTTTATGAGCTTACATATATGGCTTCTGAGCAAAACCGCTTAGGACCCGCATCCAACCGTCTAAAATTTTCCTCTTCATCAGCTGTTCCACCCATGGAATTCACTTGTCAACATTTGGAAACTTTGTTTGCTCCTCTGTTTGATGAGATTCCCGAAAGTAGTGCTCTAGATGTATCGAATGTTTCCGCTGCACACCCTGATAATAATTCAATACCCGATACACCTGCTCCAACAACAACTGTTGCACCAGATGCACCACTGAATGATTCTCAATCAATAGAAGAACACATTGCCTCCAACACTGACACAACAGATGAAACATAAACTCAAGAAGTACCCGCACCCGGAGATTATGACAGAAATGCTTTATTCAATCCATTTGCACTGGCTCCAACCATTCCAGACATTGGCGAGTCATCCTCACACAATTTGGATCCGTCTAATATGCATGCAACATTCAATCATCACCCTTCGACACATAAATGGACAAAAGAGCATCCCTTAGTGAATGTGAATGGAAACCCTTCTAACCCAGTCATGACAAGGCAACGTCTTCACACCGATGCTGAAAATTGCGTTTATGCTCTTACCATTTGTCAAGAGGAACCACGAAACATCAAAGAAGCTATGACGTATAACAATTGGATTGAATCAATGCAAGAAGAGTTGAATCAGTTCAAGCGTCTTGAAGTCTGGGAACTTGTTCCAAGACCAGATGAGATTTATGTCATTGGACTCAAATGGATCTGGAAAAACAAACTGGATGCTGAAGGCAATGTTATTCACAACAAATCTCGTCTTGTGGCTAAAGGGTATTCGCAAGAAGAAGGAATAGATTATGAAGAATCGTTTGCACCAGTAGCTCGGCTTGAAGCTGTTCGGATATTTCTGGCATATGCTGCACACAAGAATATCACGGTTTATCAAATGGATGTGAAAACGGCGTTTCTGAATGGCCAAATCCGTGAAGAAGTTTTTGTGGGTCAACCGGAAGGCTTTGTTGATTCAGAACATCCAAACTACGTGTAGAAGCTCAAGAAGGCTCTTTATGGTCTTAAACAAGCCCCAAGGGCCTGGTACGACAAACTGTCAAAATTTCTTCTCGCTAATCAGTTTACCAAAGAAACTGTTGATCCAACATTTTTCATTCAATGTCACGGGGAAGATATTTTAATTGTTCAAATTTATGTTGATGATATCATTTTTGGTTCAACACATAAAAAGTACTCAAACGCTTTTGCAAAATTAATGGAACAAAATTTTGAAATGTCCATGATGGGTGAACTAAAGTTCTTCTTAGGACTTCAGGTTCATCAATATCCCCGTGGCATATTTTTAAATTAGTCCAAATATGCTCTTGAAATTTTAAAGAAACATGGAATGACCAGTTGTGATACTTATAACACACCTATGTCTGCAACCTCGCCAAAGCAGGACGCTGATTTACAAGGTAAAGTGATTGACTCTACAAAATACCGAAGTATTATTGGGTCTCTCATGTATCTAACAGCCAGGAGACCTGACATTGTATTTGTTGTCTATCTTTGCTCCCGTTATTAGTCAAAACCAACTGAAAGACACCTCAATGAGGCTAAAAGAATCCTTCGCTATGTAATGGGAACCATTCACTTGGGAATCCGGTATCCGAAGGATTCTGGTTTTGCACTAATCGCTTTTTTAGTCGCTGATCACGCAGGGTGTTTAGATACATACAAAAGTACATCTGGTGGTGCTCAGTTTCTCGGAGATAAACTTGTATCTTGGCAGTCAAAGAAACAAGACTGTACATCCATGTCTTCAACATAAGCAGAGTACGTTGCCATGTCAGCATGTTGTGCTCAGATAATTTGGATGAGATCACAACTGATGGACTACGACTTTGTATTCAACAAGATACCAATGTACTGTGACTCCAAGAGTGCTATCGCCATCTCCTGCAACACGGTTCAACATTCCAAGTCAAAGCATATCGCTCTCCGATATTATTTCATCAAAGAGCATGTCGAAAAGGGTACAATTGAATTATACTTTGTGGGTACTCAATATCAATTGGCGGATTTGTTCACCAAAGCCTTGCCGCCTGCAAGGTTTACTGAGCTTGTCCATCAAATTGGTATGCGGTGTTTGACTCCAGAAGGTCTGGAAAATTTACTCAAACGTTCTTAAACCGTCAAAACACCAAAACATCTTTCGTTGTAAATATATATTTCAAAATAAAAATACAAAAATATAAAATCTTTAAAAAATCCAAAAAGATTTTCCATGTATTTCTTAAAAAAAAAAAAAAAAAACGTTTTTTTTCAAGTCTAGGGACTGAATTTGTAATTATGCTATACTCGTTCCTATATAACCCTGTTGGAATCACTCCTAAACCTTAATTCAAGTGTTAGTAATTTATATGTAATAGTTAGCTTAATATGGCCTTTATATTAGTAATTAACCTTAGGCTTATGTAAAAGGCCCATAAGCCTAGACCTAGCCCAATAAGGAAAAGGATGGGAACTAGGAGTGTTGCCCTAGCTTCCCTCCTATAAATACCTCATGTAAACTCTCACTTGAGGGTTGGTTGTTCAATTCATTTCTTTCACACATACCTTACGCATAACCGGTCAAGTCTAACGTGTGTGTGTGTTTGATATTTGTTCAACCGATCTCATCTCCTCTCTATTTCTTCTATTGTTACTTGTGTTGCATATTTGGGAACCTAACAGTGGTATCAGAGCCTACTAGTTGGGTGAATCGTATTTGTTTTTGAAGTGGGTTTCGGTCCTACGCGTAAAACGTACGAGATACTTTGGTTCACTTAAAAACACGTTTTTTACACTTTTTAATCCAAGATTCTTGTACTTTCAATGTTTTAAGGTGTTAAAATAACTGTTTTTGGCAAAAAGTTTAAAACTTTATGCGTGGATCATAGTTTTTAAGCTTGTTTTTTTACGAGGGTTTCATCCTACGCGTAACCGTTTTAGGAGTTTTGGCTCATCAAGTTTCACACTTTTATGTTATTTTGGTGATATTGAAGCTATCTCATCACAAAAATCTGGTTTAGAAACATCTTTGGGCAAAATCATTTTTACGAGTAAAGCTACGCGTATCAAAACCCTAATCTTACGCGTAACTTTATCCTTGGTTTGATCTTTAGTTTCGTGGTTTACTCCGTGGTTTCTTGCTTGGATAAGCCTGAAAACACGTCGACTTTGGATATCTTCTGCACTGTGATAGTGTAAAAGATCATTTGGGCAAAACCCTAAACTTATGCATAAGCTTAAGCTTACGCGTAGACTATCCTACGCTTAAGATTCATCTTACGCCCAAGCCTAGTCTTACGCATAAGATAATCCTACGCCTAAGTTTTCTACGCCTAACTTACTATTTACGTATAACTTTACTGTTTTTCTCCTACTTACGCGTAAGCTAAACCTACGCGTAACTCTTGCTGTTACGCGTAACTTTGGTGTTTTTACGCATAAGTGCTACTTGGCTATTGTGATTTCTACGCCTAAGGATACTTCATCAACAAAGGTTCATTCGACTACAAAGATCCATTTAACAACACAAGTTCTCAACATGTCACAACCACCATACTCTAACTATTTTCCTTACACTTATAATCAACAACAACAACAACAACAACTAAGTCCCCAACATCAACAATGGAATCAACAACAAGCAGTTTATCAACAACAATTTAATCAAGAACATACTCCACTACTTGCAGCAATTCCACAACCTCAAATGGTACAACCACCACCTAGTCTTCAAGTACAACCTTACACAAACTTCTACAATCAACATCCATCCAGGAATACTATGAAGGAACCAGCATGGTTTGGCAAGATGTATGAAGCCTTGAGTAGCCAACAATCAATTCTTGAAGCTGGCTCACTTGATAGACCTCCAATGCTCACTCCTGGTAATTATGATCAATGGGTGATTCGGTTCTTTAGGTTTTGTGATCTAAAGAAGCCACATGGAAAGTTTTTAAAAAGGTCATTATGCAAGGTCCATTTCAGATGCCTACTATCGTTACACCCGGAGATCCTACTGCTGTTCCACCAAGAGATGATGTCACCAATATTGCAACTGTTGCATAACTCACGGGTGATCAACTTCTACACTTTGAAGCTGACGAACTTGCAATGCAATATATCCTTTTAGGATTACCCACTCCAATCCTTCGAAGTGTTGATGCTCAAAAGACTGCAAAAGCAATGTGGGAACAGATTCATCTTCTTATACAAGGCACAACACTTAATCAGGAAGACATGGAATCCAAAATCTACTTAGCTTATGAACACTTATTGATTGAACTAGGAGAGTCATTAGAATCTTATCATCATCGTTTTTCAGACATCATTAATGATTTAGACAAACACAATATCATCATGCCACGAATTGCTGTCAACACAAAGTTCCTAAGTAGTCTTGGTCCGGAATGGGAGAAGTATGTCATTTTTCTCCGTCAAGCTAAAGATATGCATCATGCTACCTACGGATTGTTGTACGACTATCTGAAGCCTCACCAAAAAGAAGTTGATAAGGAAAGGATTCTCCGTGGTCAAACTGTTCCACCATCACTTCCGGACAATCAACAACTTGCTTTGTGGGCTCAAACAAACATTCCTCCTCAACAAGCTCCTCAACCCGCTCCTCAAACAACTGCAACCATCAAACCTTCTGATCCGTCACAGCTACAAACTCAACAAAATCAATTGGTTCCATACAACAACAACACTGCTCAAGCTCTTTACAGTGAAGCTGATGAGGACTCCAATGCCTTCGATGAATTGCAACAAGGATTTGTTATGATTGCTAAAGCATTTGGCCGTTATACAAACAAATCCAACAATCGCATTCGTTCCTCATCTAATACAAGAAATCAGGCTGTTGTGAACAATGGACGAGTTGAAGTTCAAAATCGTGGTTATGGTCGTCAGATGGGAGGTGGTCAAGGGTTCAATGCTATGGGAAGGAATAACATTGGTGCTCCGCAGCAGCAAAGGGCTCAAGTGGTTGAACAAGGAAATGGGGTCTTCATTGCTATAACTGTAATGAGAAGGGTCATCTGGCTAATGCATGTCCTAAACCGAGAACAAGAGGCAGTGCTTATTTCAAAGAGGCTTTGCTCTTGGCTCTTAAGGATGAAGCTGGTGGAACTCTCACCAACAAGGAACAAAGCTTTATGGCAGATGCAGATTCTGATGATGTTATGGAGGACTTGCAAGCTAATGCAGCAGTGATGTTGATGGCACAAATGCAAGCTCTACACATGAGTGACACAAGCCCAGTATATGACACTGATGGCTTGTCTCAGGTACCAGAACAAACAATTATCATCAATGAGCTGATATCTCCGCCACTTTCTCTATCTGACAAGGATCAGAGTGTTCAACATAAGTTCTCCACATCTCATTCTGATGATTATCAAATAGATCCCGTAGTTATATTTGATGATCAAGATGACCGTATGGTTAATATTGATAATCAAGTTGACTCCGTCATTATATTTGAGGATCTAAAGAATGATCATGTTGAAAATCTCGTTCAACAAAATGAGCTTTTGTCTGACAGAGAAACTGAGCTCTTGACCTTAATTAAAGACCAACATTCTCGTTTGGAAATTTGCACAAAATTAAAAGAGAAAAATGCACTGTTAACCAGGGATAATGAATGCTTAATTCGACAACTCAATTTTTTCAAAACTCAAGAAACCGTGAAAAAGGTTTTGAAGCCGCTTTTGCCAAATCACACCAAAATGAAAAATATTTGGAACGACAGATTTGTGATCTAGCCGCTTCGAAGAATGTTTTGTTGACTCAAATAGAACAAATGAAACATGAACATAAACAACAACTTAACGCTCTTACTTTGGAAACTCAAAAAGCCAAGGCTGAGTTGTTAACTTGTCAAAAACAGTTCTCTGAGTACAAAAAGCATTCAACGAAACGAATAGATGACTATCTTGAGGAAATTGTCGACTTACAAAGCAAAATCAAAGAGTTTAAAAATGTTGTTTATAAACATGGTGAATCAATCACAACGATTCAAAAGTTTTCTTTCAAACCAAATCCAAATGGATATGGACCGAATCTTGCTGATTACAAACCTAAGTTTTCACACAGAGCATTCAAACCAAATCCTGAAGTTTACAGTGCAGAACATAGAATTGATGATTCCATTATGACTGTTGTTGAATATAATCGGATGGAGGAATTAGATGCTGATGACGAGAGTCGGTCAAAAATGGAAAATTTCGTTTACAACAAACCATTTAACTATTCGAAAGCCGTAACTTTTGTCACACAACAAGATACTTCAAACACACCTTTGGTGATCACACCAGTTTCTGAAGTCAGTCCTCAACCAAAAGGTGCACAAATTAATGGTCCTTTACCTTCACTTAGTGAAGTAAAAACTAATACCGAAAGTTGTCGCGTTATCAAATACTTTGATACTTTCTTATCTGACCTCAAAATTTTGAAACGTGAGATTGAATTTCATTCTGCAATAAAAGTTCAACATTTTACCTCGCCAATGGCGCGAGAACATAGAGATATTCTTCAGAAAAGAATTTTACCCCATGTCAAAAATTTGAAAAATTGTGCACTATATTGGGAAAAGGATTTTCACAAGGAACTTGGTCTCATGAAAATAGTTTTCGAGAAAACATAAACATCGATTTCAAATACTAAACGTAAAAAGAAACTGTTGAGAAAAGATGTTGATCGACTCTTGGAAGATGTTATCTGTGCTGATATCCATAATGCTGTGTTATTACATTCTTTGCCATATGCATCTGATGATATCTCTGCTGATTATGATTCTGTTGATAATGTTGTGAATACTGATATGATGCATCAGATCGAGTCTTTAACAGTTGAAAATAAATGATTGTCAAACGAACTTTCAAATGCAATACGTCGTCTTAATTGGTGTCAAAAAGATATTCACGATCAACAACTTGTTTTTCAACACAAAATCGCCCAGTTGCGTGCAAAATCTTCTGATCCTAAAATTGAGCAACTGGATGATCAAAACGTGTCTTTTAAGTGTCAAATCTCAAAATATGAACAAGAACTTGCAAAAGTAAAAAAGGAATATGCTGTCATATTTGATTTACTCAAACAGACTCGTGATGAAGCATCAAACTAACTTGATCATTATCTTGCACAGACTAAAGAAGTCATGAATTTTGCTGGAAATCTTCGTTCTGAAAATCAAGATTTGGTGTACACCATCACTAAGTTAAGGGAAATGTTAGGAAAGCATGAACAACTTCCGCCTACTGTGATTAAGAGAATAGCACCAGTAACACTTAGTAATCGTGAATCTAGAATCCCTACTACCAAATCACAAGTTGCTAACGTGCTTTGATGAGTGTCTAAATACTCATCATTTTTGTACCATTTAAACTGCAAAAACATCTGAAAACACTCAGAAATGCATCAAAATGATAAAAATATCACAAATAAGTGTTTTATATGTTTTAAATGCAAAAATATCAAAATCTGGTGAAAAACGTATCAAATTTGCATAATTGGCAGTTTTAGTCCCCCAAGTTTCAAAAGTTGTCAAAAACAGTCCCTGGTAAAACAAAATAAAGAAAAATGTTATTCAAGGTCCCTGAATTATTCTAACTTGTAAAAAATGGTCCTTGAATAAATCTTTTGTTAAATGGCAGAAAAGGTCCCTGAACTTTTGAAATTGTCAAGTTTGGTCCCTGGAAAATTTGAAAATGACAAAACTGGTCCTTGTACTATTGGAACTTGTCAATATTGGTCCCTTGTAACAACTTTGGAATAATGGCAGGATTGGTCCCTCTAGTTTGGCAGAATTACAAAACAAGTCCTTGTCATTTAATTCTAAAACAAAGCCTCGTCAAAATGAATTGGACCCCTGCCACTTAACCCTTTTGGCCCCTGTCATTCCCTGTTTTGACCCCCCACTCAAACATCACTTTCCCTCCCACACTTATCTCTTCCCTTTCCCACTTGCCTGCTCTGCAACTGCTTCTCCCAACACCCATCACCTCACCTTTTCACCTTATCCCTTCAACACTACCCATCATCACCCCTACAAATCCACCCCCCCCCCTAGTTGCAGTCAAAAAGTCCACAGAGGTCAAATTATGCCTTTCCCGCCAAAAATCATCAAAAGGCAAAACTGCTCAAAACTCTCCCATTGGTTAAAAGAAGTGGTGGGAAACACTCATAAGGACACGTGGAAGCAAACTGAGCTATAAAAGAGGAAGAAAGAAGCTTGAAGAGAGGGTAGCTAGTTTTAAAAAATTTTCTTTATGTCGTTTTTTTTAATTAATGTCTTAGATTAATCAAAATGTTGTAATCTCAGTTTCTTTGTATCACTTTTAAGTTAAACTATCCTTTTAATGTATTGTTAAGCACCAATCTCAAGTTTTTATATAAGTTCTAAGTTTTATGTTTACTGTTGAGTTTTTCAGTTTCAAACTCTTGCAATTAAGCTTCAAATAGCTTAGGTTCCTGTTCTATAAGCTCAAATAAGCTCCCAATAGCTTTTGGTGAGCTCATATTTGTTTTCCAAATTTGTTTGCACAAAATCACTAAATCAGTCAAAAAGTCAAACCTGGTCAAGAATGGGCATGGAAGCTGATAATGGGTGTTGCAGAGGTTTATTTGTGTTGGATTAGACTAGGATAGATTAGAATTTGGTTTGGTTTTGACCTGCAACAAAGCTGGACACATGTGAGTATATCTCTCATTTTCCAATTTCAAGTTAAATTGCAGTCCTTGTTTGTACATGTATCTGTGGTTATCACTTGTTTATTCTAGTCTATTTAATGATAATTAAAGTAGTTTGAATGTTTGTTTTAGCTAAAACTTTGGTTATCTCAATTTTCTTGTAAAACAGTAGTTTTAAGTGTTGTTTGGATCAGCTGCTTAAGCTTCTTTTAAGGATTGTTCATAGGTTAATTCTTGTTGTTTAATGTTTGTGTAGTCCTAATTGACTTACTTAAGCATGCTGCTTGTGCCTGCAAGCTCATTAGTCAACATCATGTATTAATCTGTCTTTAAGCTTGTCTGTTGAGTTTTTGAAATATCAAAAGCTAATTTTGTGTTTAAAATCCATAGAGTTAGCTTGTTCTAATCTTATTTCATCATAACATATCATCATCAGTCTATAAATCAAGATCAAACTTCATATAAGTCAACTTTTCAGTTTTGCTTAAAAAGTCAAAATGCACAAAACCAGTTTTGAGCTCAACTAGAGGGAATTTTCATGGATTCATCTCTGGGTCAATGTCAGTGTAAATTGTGGTTTTAAAAAGCTCTCTTGGTCTATTTTATTATTACCATTTTTCTAGATTTTTACAAAATTTTCTTAAGCTCTTAACTAGCTTGTTAAAATGGTGTTAAATCCCCTGTGCAGGGCACTGAGCCTGCACAGGGGTTATGCAGGACATGCAAGGCTTGTCAAGGGCTCAGTTTAGCTCACCCAAGTCTAGTTTCTGGTTTAGGGGGTCTTAGCCAGGTCTTGTTCAAGTTCCAGTTGTTGGTTTGTAGTTTCAACTTATTGGTTTGCTTATTTTCTTGTTCAAAGTAGATACCCAAAACCTGATTTAGCACATTTGCTCAAACATCAAATCTGTGCTAACTTGCAATCCAGAGGTTGTGGTTTGTTGTTTTTAGTTGATTTAGAGTTCTTATAGCTTATCATAGTTCCTGTTTTGGTTTGGTGCTTTTTAGTTTCCATTTGCTTATTCAAGTGCTTATTCCAATAAGCACTTACACATCAGTTCCATAATTCCACACATAAGCATCTTTTTTTCCATTTTTCTTAGATTCCTAATATTATTTTAGAGTTTTCCTGAAATTTTCAGATTTTTCCTAGCTTGTTTGCTATTTTTCTTAATTTAAATTAGTTTTTAAGCATTTTTAATTAGCATTTAATACAAATAATTAAGAAAAGCTTCAAAAAAATAATTTTTCATTTTTCTTAAGTTAAGATAAATATAAAAAGACAAAAAAATATTTTTTCAACTTTTTCTTAGTTAAATTTGTATTTTTAAATAATTTAATTAGTTTTTAATAGTTTTTAATTCCTAGAAAATAGAAAAATAATCAGAAAATTACAAAAATAATTTTGAAAATTCTATTTTGATATTTTAGATTTTTCTAAGTCTTAATTTTATTTTTCTAACCTTATTTCCTATTTTCTTGTATTTTAGGTTAATATTTAATAGTTAAAAATAGTTTTTAATTAATAATAATTAATTAAATAGTTATAAAAATAATTTTCTTTTTTCTATAAATTTTCTTTTATCATTAGGTTTGTAAAAATATCATTTTCATATTTTTAGGATTAATATTGTGTAAGTTTCACTTTTTCATTTGTACGTTACGTAGTTTTTAATTCAGTTTTATAAAAACATAAAAACAAAAACATCATTTTAAATATAGTGATAGCGTTTATTTAATATTTTTTATCTTTTTAACTTTCTTTAATTTGCATTTAAGCCCCTGTAGTTTATGGGCTTTCTCTTTAGGTATAGATCAATCACTATCCTTTCCCTTTCAAATCCTCTCGATCACTTTACGTTTGACTATTCTCGCACAGCTCGTTGGGACATAACGACCCGGGGAAACACTATACTCCTCAGATCTTCATTGCATTCGTGCTTAAACTGTTTTAAGTTTGTTACGGTCGGCCATTCACAAGTGGCAGGCTTGTGTGATAAAACTTGACGGTTCTGCACGGATCAAATTTTGGCGCCGCTGCCGGGGAGCAGTGCTAATAGTCTTACGTTTAGCAGATTAGTGATTTGAATATTCACTCCTTGTTTATACCATCTATATATTTATATCTTCTTATAAAAATCAAAAACCCAAAAATATTTTCTTTCTTGTTTTTACAAAATGTTTATCCAAAAATTCAAAAATATCCATCTTTATCCTCTCACATCTTTGATTCTTCATCCCTACCCCTCTGTAAACCTTTGATTCTTTCTATGTCTTATCCTCACCCTCTTGGTTGTCAATGGTGTGGTGGTCCTTATAATGGTGGCAATTGCCCCAGTTGTAGCATGGTGGAATCAGGAAACGGGTCTGTCTATAACCAGGATCCCTATTCCTACCATAACACAACTGATTTATTCCATCAGCTACCACACTGTGAGACTCAGCAGTTTTACTGTTGTGAGTACTGTGGTGGTTCACACTCCAGTTCTGATTGTCAATCGGGAAACACGCTTGTCTATGAGCAGGTTCCTGATAACAATTATGACTACCACACGTATAACTCACAGCCACATCAGTTTTACTGTTGTGAGTATTGTGGAGGTCCTCACTGTAGCTCTGATTGTCAAACAAGGAATCCATTTCCCTGTAACAATTACGACTCTTCATATCATGACCAACCTCCACAGTACCAAGAGAATCAGGCACCACCTCAGCCTGACCCACTTCCTCAAAATCTTCTCCTTAATCTTTTGGATTTAGTGAAAGATTTGAAGGAATGTAAACATTCCCAAGATAATCCAAATGAGAAATCCATGGAAGTTTTGTTAGCTGAAGAGCGGGCTGCTAAATTAGATTCCCAGATTGCCTTTGAAAAATCTGTTAGGGAATCAATTGCAAAAGAAAAAGCAGCCAAATCTAGCTCTCGATTCCGTTTCATTCCTGATGACGATGATGATGAAGTTACCCTTGATATTAGTCAATTATGTACAAGTTCATCAAGTTCATCAGTTGAAATTCCTTCCATGAAAAATCAGGGAGAAAAGACTATGATGGAATTACTAGCAGAAGAACAAATGGAAAGTATAAAACATATGTATGCTAGTCCTTCTAAACTCCCTCAGTCTGTTGTTATCACACCCGATATTCCCACTCACTCTCTGAACATGGGGGATGAGCATCTTGACACTGTTCCTGAAAAGGAATCGGACAAATTCATAAAGTCTAGTGTTGAGAACCTTGTCCCAATCCCAAGAGAGTCACAGGGAATCCTTGATCATGTGTGTGATATCCCTCCTCCTCTTGTCTTCCAAAGTAATCATGTTGAGATGTGCT
Source organism: Chrysanthemum makinoi (assembly GCA_910596185.1). Classification (NCBI taxonomy): domain Eukaryota; kingdom Viridiplantae; phylum Streptophyta; class Magnoliopsida; order Asterales; family Asteraceae; genus Chrysanthemum; species Chrysanthemum makinoi. Next base: position 114,105,988 of record OU343219.1, read on the forward strand.
CCGATTCTATTGATGACGATTCGTTATCTTGTGGAGACATCAGTTATATGGAAGAATTACCTTCTGAGCTTGTTAGCTTAGAAGAAGAGAATGATGAAGTTACTGACACTGAAATCAAAGATGAAGCTCTTCGAGCAACATTATTGAATGTCAGTCTTCTCATTTCTAAAATCGAGGCTTTCAAAGAAAAACCCATTTCATCTCCTATCCCCATAAAGGATAGTGACATTCTTTCCGATGATTCTATTCCAGAAATGGAAGCCTTCTGTTTTGATAATATGGGAGAGAAGATTAGTGGCAGTACCACTTTTCATTCTCATAATTCTCTCCCCGATTATGAATCATTTACATTGGATGAGTTCACCAGTGAACCCACTGATACCAATTCTGAATATGATTCATTTACCTTCGAGGAGTTCTCCTGTGAACTTACTCATATCATATCTCCGCCGGAGTATGATCATTTCTACTTTGATCTAGACACACCCATAATATGTCTTGATCAAGTGAACTTAACTGAGGAGATTCATGAAACTATGAATTCTCCTATTGAGGATGAAGAGTTAGTCATGATTTGTATCATGATTTTCTTTCTTTTCTTCATATATCCCGTGGCTTCCCCTGTTCTTCACTCCTTCGGGAATGAAGACATTATCTTTGACCCCGGCATTTCCATGTACCATTTGTGAGCCGGGTCTGTCTCTATATCTCATCGGTGTGGAACTTTCACGTACTTCAATGTTTATCCAAACATCCTGAATGAAAGTCCGATGGAGATTGTTTCTTCCACTTACTTCCCCATGAACCAATTAATTCGGGGTCGAGTCAAGCTAGTGACTCGGGAATCAAAAACATTAGCATGCACCACATGGGTTTTCACCCATGAGTACCACTCTAGTGTGGGGGAGATGCCCCACATGTTGTATTAAAAAAAAAAAAAAAAATTCAAATAATGGCCGTAGTATTTCCCTTTTACGTTCTCAGTTTCGGCATAACCGCCGGTACTTTGAATATTGAGGGCAATATTCATTTCTAAGTGTGGGGGGGAATTCTCACGAATTTTATCATATAATTATACCGCCTAATTCCCCCGTTTTTGGCCAAAATTTTTTTTGGAGTAAGTGTTTTGCACTTACTCAATTGGTTATCAGTCCGCCTTGTCTAATAAACAAAAGGATTGGCTAATCCAGGAGCAAACGGCTCTTGGTAAAGATATATCAAATCCGTTTACGGCTTGCAATTTGCCCAAAATTGTATGGTATTCAGCTCACCATATCCTTAAAAGTGAAGAGTTGGCTAGCCCGCAAGTTTATGGCTTGTGGTAAAGGCAGTAGAAAAACCATAATTGGTAATCAGCTCACCAAAGATAATATTGATAATTTATCTAAGAGTTGGCTAGTCCAGAAGCAAACGGCTTCTGGTAAAGACAAATCAAATCCGTTGAAAGCTGGTGATTTGCTCAAAATCATTTGGTTATCAGTGTACCAAGGTTCTTACTTGAACTGAAACATTTGGCTACTCCAGAAGTAATGGCTTTTGGTAAAGAGATGAAATCCATTAATTTTTCTTAAAACATTGCTAGGGACTAGCAATATCTTAGTGTGGGGGATTGATGAGTGTCTAAATACTCATCATTTTTGTACCATTTAAACTGCAAAAACATCTGAAAACACTCAGAAATGCATCAAAATGATAAAAATATCACAAATAAGTGTTTTATATGTTTTAAATGCAAAAATATCAAAATCTGATGAAAAACGTATCAAATTTGCATAATTGGCAGTTTTAGTCCCCCAAGTTTCAAAAGTTGTCAAAAACAGTCCTTGGTAAAACAAAATAAAGAAAAATGTTATTCAAGGTCCCTGAATTATTCTAACTTGTCAAAAATGGTCCTTGAATAAATCTTTTGTTAAATGGCAGAAAAGGTCCCTGAACTTTTGAAATTGTCAAGTTTGGTCCCTGGAAAATTTGAAAATGACAAAACTGGTCCTTGTACTATTGGAACTTGTCAATATTGGTCCCTTGTAACAACTTTGAAATAATGGCAGGATTGGTCCCTCTAGTTTGGCAGAATTACAAAACAAGTCCTTGTCATTTAATTCTAAAACAAAGCCTTGTCAAAATGAATTGGACCCCTGCCACTTAACCCTTTTGGCCCCTGTCATTCCCTGTTTTGACCCCCCAGTCAAACATCACTTTCCCTCCCACACTTATCTCTTCCCTTTCCCACTTGCCTGCTCTGCAACTGCTTCTCCCAACACCCATCACCTCACCTTTTCACCTTATCCCTTCAACACTACCCATCATCACCCCTACAAATCCACCCCCCCTAGTTGCAGTCAAAAAGTCCACAGAGGTCAAATTATGCCTTTCCCGCCAAAAATCATCAAAAGGCAAAACTGCTCAAAACTCTCCCATTGGTTAAAAGAAGTGGTGGGAAACACTCATAAGGACACGTGGAAGCAAACTGAGCTATAAAAGAGGAAGAAAGAAGCTTGAAGAGAGGGTAGCTAGTTTTAAAAAAAAATTCTTTATGTCGTTTTTTTTAAATAATGTCTTAGATTAATCAAAATGTTGTAATCTCAGTTTCTTTGTATCACTTTTAAGTTAAACTATCCTTTTAGTGTATTGTTAAGCACCAATCTCAAGTTTTTATATAAGTTCTAAGTTTTATGTTTACTGTTGAGTTTTTCAGTTTCAAACTCTTGCAATTAAGCTTCAAATAGCTTAGGTTCCTGTTCTATAAGCTCAAATAAGCTCCCAATAGCTTTTGGTGAGCTCATATTTGTTTTCCAAATTTGTTTGCACAAAATCACTAAATCAGTCAAAAAGTCAAACCTGGTCAAGAATGGGCATGGAAGCTGATAATGGGTGTTGCAGAGGTTTATTTGTGTTGGATTAGACTAGGATAGATTAGAATTTGGTTTGGTTTTGACCTGCAACAAAGCTGGACACATGTGAGTATATCTCTCATTTTCCAATTTCAAGTTAAATTGCAGTCCTTGTTTGTACATGTATCTGTGGTTATCACTTGTTTATTCTAGTCTATTTAATGATAATTAAAGTAGTTTGAATGTTTGTTTTAGCTAAAACTTTGGTTATCTCAATTTTCTTGTAAAACAGTAGTTTTAAGTGTTGTTTGGATCAGCTGCTTAAGCTGCTTTTAAGGATTGTTCATAGGTTAATTCTTGTTGTTTAATGTTTGTGTAGTCCTAATTGACTTACTTGAGCCTGCTGCTTGTGCCTGCAAGCTCATTAGTCAACATCATGTATTAATCTCTATTTAAGCTTGTCTGTTGAGTTTTTGAAATATCAAAAGCTAATTTTGTGTTTAAAATCCATAGAGTTAGCTTGTTCTAATCTTATTTCATCATAACATATCATCATCAGTCTATAAATCAAGATCAAACTTCATATAAGTTAACTTTTCAGTTTTGCTTAAAAAGTCAAAATGCACAAAACCAGTTTTGAGCTCAACTAGAGGGAATTTTCATGGATTCATCTCTGGGTCAATGTCAGTGTAAATTGTGGTTTTAAAAAGCTCTCTTGGTCTATTTTATTATTACCATTTTTCTAGATTTTTACAAAATTTTCTTAAGCTCTTAACTAGCTTGTTAAAATGGTGTTAAATCCCCTGTGCAGGGCACTGAGCCTGCACAGGGGTTATGCAGGACTTGCAAGGCTTGTCAAGGGCTCAGTTTAGCTCACCCAAGTCTAGTTTCTGGTTTAGGGGGTCTTAGCCAGGTCTTGTTCAAGTTCCAGTTGTTGGTTTGTAGTTTCAACTTATTGGTTTGCTTATTTTCTTGTTCAAAGTAGATACCCAAAACCTGATTTAGCACATTTGCTCAAACATCAAATCTGTGCTAACTTGCAATCCAGAGGTTGTGGTTTGTTGTTTTTAGTTGATTTAGAGTTCTTATAGCTTATCATAGTTCCTGTTTTGGTTTGGTGCTTTTTAGTTTCCATTTGCTTATTCAAGTGCTTATTCCAATAAGCACTTACACATCAGTTCCATAATTCCACACATAAGCATCTTTTTTTCCATTTTTCTTAGATTCCTAATATTATTTTAGAGTTTTCCTGAAATTTTCAGATTTTTCCTAGCTTGTTTGCTATTTTTCTTAATTTAAATTAGTTTTTAAGCATTTTTAATTAGCATTTAATACAAATAATTAAGAAAAGCTTCAAAAAATTAATTTTTCATTTTTCTTAAGTTAAGATAAATATAAAAAGACAAAAAAATATTTTTTCAACTTTTTCTTAGTTAAATTTGTATTTTTTAAATAATTTAATTAGTTTTTAATTCCTAGAAAATAGAAAAATAATCAGAAAATTACAAAAATAATTTTGAAAATTCTATTTTGATATTTTAGATTTTTCTAAGTCTTAATTTTATTTTTCTAACCTTATTTCCTATTTTCTTGTATTTTAGGTTAATATTTAATAGTTAAAATAGTTTTTAATTAATAATAATTAGATAAATAGTTATAAAAATAATTTTCTTTTTTCTATAAATTTTATTTTATCATTAGGATTGTAAAAATATCATTTTTATATTTTTAGGATTAATATTGTGTAAGTTTCACTTTTTCATTTGTACGTTACGTAGTTTTTAATTTCAGTTTTATAAAAACATAAAAACAAAAACATCATTTTAAATATAGTGATAACGTTTATTTAATATTTTTATCTTTTTAACTTTCTTTAATTTGCATTTAAGCCCCTGTAGTTTATGGGCTTTCTCTTTAGGTATAAATCAATCACTATCCTTTCCCTTTCAAATCCTCTCGATCACTTTACGTTTGACTATTCTCGCACAGCTCGTTGGGACATAACGACCCGGGGAAACACTATACTCCTCAGATCTTCATTGCATTCGTGCTTAAACTGTTTTAAGTTTGTTACGGTCGGCCATTCACAAGTGGCAGGCTTGTGTGATAAAACTTGACGGTTCTGCACGGATCATGCTTCCTTCTACTGAAACAGGAATAGTTGCCTCTTTTCCAAACGTCCGCACTTCACAGCCTAGGAGCAATACAAGGAAGAATAGGAAGTTGCGACCTAAGAAAAGAACAATAAAGAATGCTGAAGTAGAAGAACACCCTAGGACTATGAATAAGACTCATGTTGCTTCCACTATAAATATTGTGTCTGGCAAATGTAATAGGAATAGTGATGTAACAAATGCTAAACCTTTAAGTACTTTTGATATTCAGTCTGATGCACCTTGTGTTATTTGTCGTAAAAGTATGAATTCTAATTGTCATGACAAATGTGTTGCTAAAGCTATCATCTCTCGTTTACGGAATCCTAAGAATCGGAATACCTCTAGGCCCACTAATCTTTCTAAGTCTATGCTTGGTAAACCGCCCTCTTTAGATTCTAGAAAACGCATTGCTGTCCCTGTAGCTCCAGTTTCACCTCCAAGGATTGTTGTACCACCTAGTGCATTCACTAAGACTAAAGCTAAGACTAGTTGGAGATGGCAGAAATGGATACATAATACACTAGGATTTAAATGGATGCCTAAAATTATTGATGTGTGTATTTCTACTATAACTGCTTTGGAACCCTCTAACACTTCGGGTTCAACATCTACTTCTATTCCATCTGTGTCGTCTGTGTCTAATGCAGGTGATACAGATCATCCTTTGGATTGTTGATAGCGGATGTTCCCGACACATGACAGACAATCTTAAACTGTTATCAAACTTTGTTTTAAAGTTCATTGGCACTGTCAGATTCGGGAATGATCACTTCGCAGCTATCATGGGCTACGGAGACTACATTAATGGCAACATTGAAATTAGCAGGGTTTATTATGTGGAAGGCCTCGGTCACAATCTATTCTCAGTTGGTCAATTTTGTGATGGAGACTTAGAAGTAGCTTTTAGGGAGAAAACGTGTTTCATTCGTGATCTTCAAGGAAATGATCTTATGTCTGGCCAACGTTCATCCAGTCTCTACACTATCTCCATGCAAGACATGATTGCTTCATCTCCCATTTGTTTACTCTCAAAGGCTACATCTACAAAATCTTGGCTATGGCACTGTCGTCTTTCACATCTAAACTTTCAAACCATAACCAACCTTGCTCGACACAAACTTGTTGAAGGTCTCCCACGATTCAGGTATTCTAAAGATCACCTATGCTTAGCTTGTGAACAAGGGAAAAGCACTCGTGCTCATTTTCCTTCAAAGGTGGAACACAGCTCTCAGCATGTGCTTCATCTTCTTCACATGGATTTGTGTGGCCCGATGCGCGTGCAGACAATAAATGGAAAACGCTACATCTTGGTAATTGTTGATGACTACTAAAGATGGACTTGGGTTTATTTTCTTCGAAGTAAAGATCAAGCTCCACAGATGATCATCACCTTTCTCACGAAAATTCAAATTCAGCTACGGAACACCGTTAGACAAATTCGTATAGACAAAGGAACTGAATTTGTGAATCAAACTCTTCGGGAATACTATGAGAAAGTGGGAATTGAGCATCAAACATCTATTGCCCGCACACCAGAACAAAACGAAGTTGTTGAAAGACGAAATCGTACGTTAGTGGAAGATGCCAGAACGATGTTAATCAATGCTAAACTTCAAGATTACTTATGGGCTGAAGCTGTCTCAACTGCATGCTACACTCAAAACCGTTCAATGATTACAAAACGCCACAACAAAACACCATTTGAGCTTCTCCACAACCGTAAACCGAATCTCAAACACTTTCATGTCTTTGGATCTCTTTGCTATCCGAATAATGATCGTGATGACTTTGGAAAGCTCAAAGCCAAAGCTGACATTGGAGTCTTTATTGGATATTGTGAGAATTCAAAAGGTTACCGGATATGGAATCGTCATACAAAGCAAGTTATGGAAACGATTCATGCTAATTTTGATGAACTTACTGAAATGGCTTATGAGTATAACAGCTTGGAACCCGGTCACAACCGCTTAAACTTCCCCCAAACCCCATCATCAGCTGATACAAGCCCTCAGCTTACTCGTCAACAATTAGAAAGACTATTTGCTCCTCTGTTCAGTGACGATATTGATGAACGTGCTCCAGGTGTATCCGCTGTTTCCGCTGCTCAACCTGATAATACTCTAATACCTGATACACATGCTACAACAACTACTGTTGAATATGCACCACCAGTTGACTCTACTACAACAGTTGAACAAACCGCTTCCAACAATGATGAACCGGCTGATGATGTTCTGAATGAAGTACCCCCACCTGCAGATTTTGATCCAAATGCGTTCTTCAACCCTTTTGCTAATGAAACTGCTGCACCTGATGTCGCGGAATCATCTACAAGCCATTTGAATCCTCAAAATCTGCACAACGTATACCAACATCAACCCTCTACACATCGATGGACAAAAGACCATCCTCTGGAAAATATTATTGGCAACCCGAATCAACCAGTCGTTACAAGACAACGTCTTCACAGAGACGGTGAACATTGCATTTATGCACTCACTGTCTGCCAAACTGAACCCAAAAACACTAAGGATGCAATGACAAAAGATAACTGGATTGAATCCATGCAAGAAGAACTCAACCAATTCAAACGTCTTGAAGTATGGGAACTGGTTGAAAGACCAACAAGGGTCTACGTCATTGGTCTAAAATGGATTTGGAAGAACAAATTGGATGCTGAAGGGAATGTCATCAGAAACAAGTCACGTCTGGTGGCTAAGGGTTATAGACAGGAAGAGGGTATTGACTTTGAAGAATCATTTGCTCCGGTTGTTCGTCTTGAGGTTGTTCGGATATTTCTGGCGTTCGCAGCTCATATGAACATCACGGTCTTTCGGATGGACGTCAAAACTGCTTTTCTGAATGGTCAACTGAAAGAAATAGTTTATGTCAGCCAGCCAGAAGGATTCGTTGATCCCGCGCTTCCAAACCATTTCTACAAACTGAACAAAGCTCTGTATGGTCTCAAACAAGCTCCTCGGGCATGGTATGATAAGCTATCATCTTTCCTCATTACCAATAATTTCACCAAAGGTTCGGTTGACCCAACGCTTTTCATACAATATCACGGGGAACATATTTTAATTGTTCAAATTTATGTGGATGACATCATTTTTGGGTCAACTCATAAAAAGTACTCAATCGCTTTTGCAAAACTAATGAAGAAACATTTTGAAATGTCAATGATGGGTGAACTTACGTTCTTTCTAGGACTACAAGTTCATCAATCACCCCGTGGTATTTTCTTGAGTCAGTCCAAATATGCCCTTGAAATTCTGAACAAATTCGGAATGAATACTTGTGATACTTATGCTACACCAATGGCACATACCAAGAAGCTGGACGCTGATTTGCATTGGAAATTGGTTGACCCTACCAAATACCGTAGTATTATTGGGTCTCTCATGTATCTAACAGCCAGCAGACCTGATATTGTCTTTGCCGTTTATCGTTGCTCCCGTTATCAGTCGCGACCAACTGAAACCCACCTCTCAGAGGCTAAAAGAATCCTCCGATACATAAAGGGAACCATTAATTTGGGGATCTGGTATCCAAAGGATTCTGGTTTTGAACTAATTGCTTTTTAGACGCGACCACGCAGGATGCTTAGACTCTTGGAAAAGTACTTCAGGAGCACTACAATTTCTTGGTGACAAATTGGTATCTTGGCAATCGAAGAAGCAGGATTGTACATCGCTGTCCTCAACCGAAGCAGAATATGTAGCCATGTCGGTGTGTTGTGCTCAAGTCATTTAGATGAGAACATAACTCAAAGACTATGGTTACGTATTTGACAGAATCCGATGTATGCGACAATCGGTGCTATTGGATCTCATGCAACTCAATTCAGCATTCGAAATCAAAGCACATCGATCTTCGATATCACTTCATCAAGGACCACGTGGAACAGGGTACTGTTGAATTATATTTTGTGGGTACAGAATACCAATTGGCAGATCTTCTCACCAAAGCCTTAGCTCCTGCTAGGTTTAATGAGTTGGTCCACCGAATTGGTATGCGGTGTTTGACTCAAGAGGAACTGGATGAACTCTTAAAACATTCTTAAAAACCAGTCACACACCAAAACCTCTTTTGTAAATATTTTTCAAAAAACAAAATACAAAAATATAAAATCAGATAAAACAAAAATATTCTTCTATCTATTTTTTCTTTCAACATGGCAAGTACATTTCTTCCGTCAACACTCAAATCTTTCAAAATTCAGTATTTTTTCCGATCAAGTGTTGAGGGGGAGAAAATAAATTCTTAACTGTTTCAAAATAACTGTGTACTTGCATGTTATCCTATCCCGGTTGTTTCTTTTATCAATGGTGGTAAATTTTTCTGGTTCAATAACACTCCTCGGACTAAAATTTACAACCTTTCTTTATTTCTTAATTCGAGGGGGAGTGTCGTCAAGTTTCTTTCTTAAAATCTATCATTTGGTAACCAAAATGGAAATTAAAAGGCTTTGGATGAATATGGAAAAGGTGGAGGGACTAAAACTATCAAAATCCAAAAGTTATTTTAATAAAACTTCCCACCTAACTTTTCATCCTCACATTTAATACACACAACTAACTCATCCTACGCCTAATAATCAAGCTTCAAATCCGTGTTTTTGATCATCATATTGTAAGTGTTTTCGTAATCTAAACGTTATTACAAGCAAGGGTTTTGATTTTTATGCAAATCCAACGGCTAAAACTAAAGATATGAATGATTATGTGTTCTACGCATAAGCGTATGAACACACAATCATTGGTGTGTGTTTGTGGTTAAAATAAGAGTGTCAAAACGTTTCAATAACATTAAAGATACTATGTTTATCCTCAAAATCCACCCAGAAACACGAATTGATTGATTTTCAAAATTAGGGTTCATGAGTCGTTTTGGTTATTTTCAAATGAGAACGTTTTTGGTGATAAAGATTGTTGTATGAGGTTGTTTTCAAGTTGAATTGAGCTTATTTAAACCCATAAATCACCCAGAAACACTAATGATTCATAAATTGAAAATTAGGGTTCTAGTTTATACGAATTGGGTATTTTTGATTCATGGCTTATTTAATGTTAAAACTTGGATAAACATACTCTATATGCTTCTCAGACCTCCCAGAAACACTTTGGTGCAAATCCTATGGCTAGATTTCATACGCGTAACTCTTGAACTTTAGGGTTTTAGGCTACGCATAAGCAATCTTACGCTTAAACTGTTTAATGAGTTTCATGCCATGATCTGTTTAAGAATGAATGTTAAAGAATGAATGTTAATGTTAATATTGATGTTATAGTGATTTTATTTCAGGCTTGCTACTCGTAAAACTCAGAATCAAGGTTGTTAACCATCTACGCATAAGGATCACCTTACGCGTAGCAAGTTATGCGTAAGAGAAATCTTACGCGTAGCATTACGCATAAGGTTCTACAAAGGGACTACGCGTATCTTGTGAAGGGTATGCGTAAACAGTGAACTCAACGCATAAGGTCTACTCTTACGAGTAAGCCTTACGCGTAAGATTTTATATACGCCTACGCGTAAGCTTTACGCATAAGGTCCCCTTTTCCTACGCGTAATATTTCTTACGCGTAAGCAAGGATCCTACGAATAAGCTTGCCTCTACGCATATACTTCTCCTGTTTACGCATAAGCTACCATTTCTACGCCTAAGCCTTGATCAAACCTTCATTATGAATTGTTACGCGTGCAAACTTGTAAATAAATAAATCATAACGTCACGAAACCAATAAATGTCACTAATAAACTTAAACGTTTAATATGTTGTGAAAAATAAGTGATAACATAAACTTTAAAACTTAAAGTTAACTAACTCACGAAACTTCTCTCGACATCATTGGACTATTAAACAAACAAGTGACATTGGACTCGTAACAATCATTGACATATATCATTCAATAAGTAGACAATAAAACCTTCTATTGACTAACATTATGTCTTTCGATATGTTGGTTCTTTTGGCTAAATGTGTTTCAGATCACGACATGGAAGCTCAATTGAATGTGGATGCACCAAATGTCCTCACCATTGCTGATATCTTCCCACATGGCTATCCAATGAAGATTGGAAAGAATAATCTTAGAGTTGACTTTGAAACTCTCACCTGCTCGGAATCTTCTTGTCTCATGGCAGTGGATATTCTGAAGAATCATCCCTATCAGAACATGCTCACCCACTCTGCCACTGTTCCAGAGATCTACATACATCAATTCTAGAACACAATGCGGATGGTCAAGGGTCAAAATGCTGTGACGGTGACGCTCAATCACAAGCGGATCACCATCACTCCTGCAGACTTACGAGCAGTTCTCCTCATTCCCGACATCATACCAACTGAATTCTCTGCTGCACCTACTGAAGAGACGGTTCTGCAATTCTTGATCAATATTGGGTATGACGAAGCTTCAGGGTTATTATTAAGCATTCTTACGTGGATCTCAAGAACATCCCTCAACCTTGGAGAACCCTTTATATCATCATCACAAAATCCATTTCGGTCGTGGCAAATGGCTATGAGCATCCCAAACTCGTGGAACTGCAAATCTTTTGGGCTCTGATCAACATGAAGCACATCGAAGTTGAAGCTCTGATTCTGGATGACATGATGACATTCCTCAAAAAACTTGGCTCAAAGATTCCTTACATCAGATATACTAAACTGTTGATCCAGAGAGCACTTGGGTACAACCCTGACATCCCCAAAAGAATTAATGACCTCGACAATCATGACATGTTGATTGAATCCACTCTAACAGTCAGATTTAAGGAGTCAACGACTAAGAAACAAGGTGCTGTATTGCCAGATCACCTTCTCTCAGACGAAATCAAACAGCTCTACTCTTATAAAAGGTATCTGGTAGCTGTAGAAGAGAACAAAGTTGGTTTTCTTGATGAAAAATCTTCTGGTACGCCTTCAAGAAAAACCAGAAGTGGAAGTGCAGGAAGTGCAAGCACCGAGAGTCGAGGAAGTTCCCCAAGAGGAATCCTCCACGAAGAGGACGTTCCCACCAAGGAAGTTGTTCCTATTCCCGTACCTAAACCTGAACCGCAAAGAAAGCTAACAGACGAAGACTCGGAGGGTACCGCATCGATGAAGAGACTTTCTACTCAAACGCTAAAGATGACACTACAATGGTATCTAAACCTCCTAGTCCTCCAGCTGACCAAGGAAAAGGGAAGACTCCAGTACTTGTGCCTTATGAAGAAAGCTCAGATGACGAGCCACTGGAAACTGATTACAGAAAAAGTTCAAATTCCTTAGACTCCAACACGTGGCAAAAGAATTTGCTAAGGATCAAATGGGTGGCCCCGGAGGATCAAGTGGTGGAGTTCAACCTACACCAAATCCCGATGCGGTTAATCGACCCGATAAGGGATCCGGTGCCACCACTTTGGTACAACAACAAACACGCTGTGAGGACACTCTTGAGTATGACTTTGAAGAACCGAGAAAGGAAAAGACTGAAAAGAATTCTGGTGATGAAACAAAGACTGATGATACTACTAAGTCTGGAAAAGATGATGACGCTGATTATGATAAGCTTCTTCTAGACAGTCCAACACGTCCTAAGGATAAAACCTCGGAACCTCCTAAGGACCCCGAGTCTCCTCATGTCTCTTCGTCATTAGATTCTTCTTCTCATTCTTCACCACCACCATCAAAAAGACCAACCAAATCATCATCCAAATCAGTGAAGAAGCCAACTTCATCTTGGATGTCTCATGCAAAGTCACGAATCGTTAAAGTCAAACAAGTCGAGAAAAATATTACTAAGAAGAAGTTAGATTTTCTTGCTAACCAGATACAGTATCTTCATGATGAGAAAGACGAGATGAAAGTTGAAAGGGAGTATGTCCAGAAGCTCATGAAAGATGATCTTCAAGGGAAAATGGACGAGATGAGCAAAGGATACTCTCACAAGTTCCTTATGGAGGTCGTTCCTAAAGTCCTAAAGACAAAGGAGATGTATACCAGACAACTTTATCCGAATCTCTTACATCTAGCCAAGCAAGCCATGAAATCAACTCCAATGAATTTGAGCATCAATCCAGTTGAACTCACAATCTTCTTAGATGATGAATTGGTGAACCGGCTAGTAGCTCAAATGTCAAAACACTCTGCAATGTTTTCCTCCCACGAAGCTAAATTGTTTGAAGCATTGCTGGAATACCAACTCAAGTCGATCATCAGAGAAGAAGCTGAAAGGCCTAAATGTTCAAGAGACGACAAAGACAAAGATCAGGATAAGGATAACGAGCCCAAACGCACAAAGAAGTCTGGTGAATCATCCTCCATTCATTTAATGCCACCTCCACCCCAAAGGACTCTTCTCAACAACGATCCCCTCCTCGCTCTTCAACTGAAAACTCGGATTCGAGACACCACCCCGACTCATAAAACCGGTGATCACTTTGAGTATACGGGTGGTGACGATGAGGAAATACCTGAGCCACAACAACAACCCATCTCTCCTGACACAGCTAAGAAACCGAATCTTCAACCTTCCAAAAGAAAAAGAAGAAAAAGGCGACTGACGCGTCTTATCATGGCTGGACGAGGATGATAAACGAATTTGAATGGTTCTCGAAGCTTGTTGATTCCACTCCCTACACATCTAAAGGTCAAGAGGTTACAGAATGTAGTACATTGGAGCATGCGAAACTTTTGCAAGAAAAATTCCGTGTGAAGAAGATGACGAAATCCGAGTTGAAGCAAATCAAGAATGAAGCATTTCAACTTCTCAAAGACAGCTCGGAAAGTGCTATAGAAGTTGAGTATCACCTTGATAATATAGCACGAGCCATGTCTAACAACATGGATTGGCTCAACCGAGAAGCAAACATCGACTTCACCAAACGGGACAATCCTCCATATTACACCGACCGTCCAAACCTCTACCAACAATTGGCCAACCTGATCAGACGAACTAGGATTCCATTCAGATATTTCTTCAACAAAGACGTGGAATTTCTTCTTCACGGTGGCGATGGTTCAAGGAAATACGCTACATCATTGACACTTCCATTCTCGCCATATACTCTAACTATATAGCCATCGAGGAAAGAGCTAACCACATGTTCTCCAACAATGTGGAAGAGTATGTCCGTGATGCACTATATGGGATTCACCATTGGCCGGAACGCCGAAGAATCTACTACGAAGCTCGCTAGGTTCGAAGTCTCAACATGAAGTGTTCAAGACTAAGAATATCGTGCCATCAAACATGTTGACCTTCCGTCCAAATGGGACTACACTTTTCTCAAGAATATTGTGGTCAAAAGGCAAGACGAAAGAGATTATGCATTCTCCGGCGAACTTTGAGAAATTTGTCTCTCAACGATATTGAAGACATGTACCTTGCCAAAGTACAGGTTCGCATGAGACAATTTTCAACTGAAGTACAACGTGAATTTATCAAGTCCTTGCGATCTTCATCGACGCATAGTCATCAAAGAACGTGTTGAAGATCTCCAGCTTGCGTTGAATCATATCGACGCTGTCAACTTCACTCCACCTCGCTTAGATCTTCCCGACATTAACCATCTTTCACAATACACACTCATCAACCAACCATTCGGAGTGGTTTACCTTAGTGAAACACTACAAAGCTTGATGGCGTGTATAGATCTTCACAAGTTTGGGGATCACACTTTGAAGAAGGTTAGGGACGGATTAGCTTATAGGTTGAAGGATATTCATGAAGGAATTGGGTCTATAAAGCGATGGAATTCTAAGGAAAGAAGGGATGTGAAGAGGATCATCACCATGATTGATGAAAGGTTGTATCGAAGGGATCGGAACATGGAGAGCTTTGTAGGTGGTCGTCCCCAAGATTGCTCTCGCCGCTATCAACGCCCGTTTGCATTCCTGAAACATTGATGGACTTCCCGGTACCCCTTGAATTGTTTCCTTCATAATACTTTGGATGTGTGATTTATATGTCAATGGCTTGTGCACACATAACAGTGTACAACCCGTACTTGTAAATAAAGGACCCCGTGGTACGCCGATGCCACAATCCTATAAAAAGGAGTGAAAGCTTCTTACTTTTGAGTAAAACCTATCAAACCTTTCACTTTTCAAGGTTTTGCTCAAAAGAACAAGTACTTCCCTTATGATTTTCAAAACCTCAACCGTTTATATCACTTGTTGAGGGGAGTATTTGACTTAAAACTTTGTTCACAAATTGTTCACAGTGGTCATCTTCCCACAAAACTCAAAATGGTCATATTTATTCTCAACATTTCTTCAAAAATAACACTTATATGCCATTTTTGATGGGGAGAAAATTATGTGATAAGAAATATGTTGTGTCAATGCAAATGAATCTTTGTGCTATAGACTTAACCAACGAATTGACGATACTTAACTGTTAGTAACTCGAAAAGACTTGTCCGGGACGGGTAATAATTTCAAGCTAGTTCGCTAGTGATGTAAACGTGTCTCGCAAAGGACTTGTCCGAGTAGAATGTACCATTTGAGAAACTCTTGGTAGACATGATCTTTGACGGGTTTGACAACCTTTCGAGGTTTGTCCACACCTTCAAGATAGTTTTTAGAGCTAGTTGTCACCTAAAAGCTGACAATGTAACTCTTTAACTATTCAACGTAACCGTGTCTCACAGGGGATTGTCTATCTTGAGTCGATCAATTCAAAAGTGCGCTCTTTCTCTCACCGTGCAAACCATTACAACTATTAAGCACATGTGGAGGGGAGTATTTATGCTAAAACATCAAAACTCTCAAAGTGGTTCAAACATGTTTTTCATTCAACAAACACTACGAGAGATTTTCTTGAAAATGGTTTTAATGGCAAACATAGGTTAGTCATGGAGTTATAAGGTGATTAAGGTTAGGAATAACCGTCCTATGATCCGCCAGAGTCGGAGGGATCTACCCAAGGACACTAAAAATAGTTAGTGTTAGAAGTCCTTAGGTATGATTATAAAAGGAGAAAATGAGAATCGGAGAAAGAAGGAGTTGAAGAATTAAAAAGAAATGCAAAGAAAAGGGTGAAAAGAAATAGCCCTCCAAATTATTCAACTTAGGCGCATAATCGGGTTCAATTCATATGCTACTGGTTGTCACAAGATGACACCAGTATTGAAGATTAAAAGTCGTCATGGACCCAGGGACGCATGCACTAAACCTTCTTAGCCACTCAAGTTTCTCTCAACAGAAGCTTGTTTCATTCTCACAGGGAACCCTACGTAAACTATCGGCTTTCTCCTAGAGATCACGGTATTGAAGAAGGAGACCCTCTCCCTAGTCTCCGCTCCAGAAAACCAAAACGCACTATTGAGTCTAGAGCCACGAGATTCATCAAAAGATCTCTTAGGTAACACTTGACATTTCAATCACTTGATGTTCAACAATAAGAACATCATGGTACGTTATCGAGTCCTTCACGATCTTAGCAATCTGCGAGAACATTTATGAGAGGTTCACAATGGTGATCCTCGTGATTGAATGGAAACTCCCGCCAGGGTCAACATCAAACAGCCCTGACAGCAGGTCACTTCGGTAACTCCCCGTGGATTACGCTTAGTGTGTCTCAAACGGTCTACAGAGGTGATGCTTCGGTGTACCTCGCGACTCATCAACCGTAGATGTACTTCGTACATCGATTATCTCACTTGTGGGACTCCAATTCAAGAACGGCCTTTGTAAGAATTAGAGTTGTGTTTTCACACTATGTTGTTAACACTCTCGAAGTTCAAACTTGTAAGTGCCGGAAACCGCTTATTACTAACCGCTTGAAATGTTTTCTTCTTATGGAAGCTCCGGAGCGGAATGATCGTGCGATTTTCTCACATGCTCATGCCAACATCATCACTAATGGAAGTTCTAACTAAAAGCAACACAAAAGTCAAAATGATTCTTCATCAAACCAAAGAATCTACAAAGTTAAAGACTTAAAGAACTTCATCAAGATCGAAATTCCAACGTCCAAAGAGCGTGTGAGCATGTTGAAGAATGACGTGGAGACACCGGAGCAGCAAAGCGGACTGAGGTAGACTTGATGCGCATACAACAACAACATACTATCACTACCATCACAAAGAACAATGATCAAAGAACAAAGATTAAAGATGACGTCAAAGCAAAACTGTTCAAAGAAAACAATTTCTCTACACTGGGAGATTGTTCAAATCAAGGCAATTCTTCTCACAAGAAAGAAGAATGTCGAAGACGCCAAAGCTACTATTACATCAGCACTTTCACTGTTTGTATTCATCACTAACACTTGAGGGGGAGATTGTTGGAATCACTCCTAAACCTTAATTCAAGTGTCAGTAATTTATATGTAATAGTTAGCTTAATATGGCCTTTATGTTAGTAATTAACCTTAGGCTTATGTAGAAGGCCCATAAGCCTAGGCCTAGCCCAATAAGGAAAAGGATGGGAACTAGGAGTGTTGCCCTAGCTTTCCTCCTATAAATACCTCATGTAAACCATCACTTGAGGGTTGGTTGTTCAATTCATTTCTTTCACACATACCTTACGCATAACCGGTCAAGTCTAACGTGTGTGTGTGTTTGATATTTGTTCAACCGATCTCATCTCTTCTCTATTTCTTCTATTGTTACTTGTGTTGTATATTTAGGAACCTAACAAAACCTTTTATGTTCACTTACGCTGTAAGAGATATTACGCTCAGGGAAAGGGACCTTTTGCGCGTAGAGCTTACGCTGTGAGGCTTATTAAAACCTTATGCGTAAGGCTGTAAGAGTAGGCCTTATGCTCCATCGAATAGGTCATCACGCATATCCTTCACAGATACGCCAGAGAAGACCTTATAAGCGCGTAAGATTACTCTACGCGATAACATGTTACAGCGTAAGGTGATCCTTATGCGTTAGTTTGCTTAGAACCTTGATTCGAATTCTCACTTGTACACTCAAATAAATTCATCATATCATCAATATAACCCATACATTCATCTTATAAATGATAACATGGCATGAAAGCATATCAAATAGTTTAAGCGAAAGTCTTACGCTGTAAGACTTGGGGTGGTCAAAACCCTAAGAGTTTAAGAATTATGCATATGAATTTTAGCCATAGGATTAGCATCAAAGTTTTTCTGGTAAGTCAAAGATGTCTATTGAGTTGTCTTAGCCAAGTTTTAACATCAAATGTGTTAAGAATCAAAAGTACCTAAACCGTATGAACATAAACCCTAATTTCCATTTTATGAATCATTAGTGTTTCGGGTGTATTACGGGCCTAGATATGATTAATTCAACTTGACTACAACCTTCTACAACAATATTTTTCAACAAAAAGCGCTCTCATTTGAACATACCCAAATCAACGCATAAACCCTAATTTCAAAAGTCATTCAATTCGTTTCAGTGCGTTTGATGATAGAAATTGTTTTAGTGTGATTAATTGAACGTTTTGACACAATCACATTAACCACAAAACACACGAATGAGTGATTTGTGTTCATACCTACGCTGAGAACATGAATCACTCAATCTCATCTTTGACCGTTGATTTGAGTGAAAATCAAAACCCTTGTTTAAAAACTTGTAAAGATTATAAGACCACTTACAAAATGATGATCCAATACACGGATATGAAGATCGATTTGAAATTTATATAGGAGATGATTTAGGTCTTTTTGATGATAATAAATGTGAAGTGAAAGTTAGGTGGAAGAGTTTTTTATTAAAAGTAACTTTAAGCTTTTGGCGGTTTGGTCCCTCCACCTTTTCCTTTTTCATCCAAAGCCATTTAACTTCCATTATGGTTACCAAACAAAGATTTTTAAGAAAGAAACTTGACGACACTCCCCCTCGACTTAATAAATGATGAAAGGTTATAAATTTTAGTCCGAGGAGTGTCGGCTTTAACCGTAAAGTTTACCACCATTGATACAAGAAACAACTGGAATAGAGTAACATGCAAGTACCGAATGTTTTGAAGCTTAAGTGTTAATTTTTAATCTACCCTCAACACTTGATCGGAAAAAATCAATTTTGAAATATTATAGAGTTGACGGAAGAAATGTACTTGCCATGTTGAAAGAAAAAATAGATAGAAGAATATTTTTGTTGTTTTGTCGGGTTTTATATTTTTGTATTTTGTTTTTGAAAAAATAATATTTACAAAAGAGATGTTGGTGTTTGATTGTGAAAATTTTAAGACTACTTTTAGAGGCATCTAAAATAACAATTCCTTTGAGTCAAACATCTCATACCAACTGTGGCCCAACTCATTAAACCTAGCGGGAGGCAAGGCTTTGGTGAGAAGATGCATTGGTATTTAAACTACAAAATATAATTCAATAGTACCCGTCGCTCCACGTGATCCTTGATGAAATGATATCGAAGATCGGTGCTTGATTTCGAAAAGCCGAATCGAAGTTGCTAGATCGTGGCAATCAATTCGGATTGTCGCAGTATCGAGATTCAATCAAATCAAAGAAAAAGAAACCATAGTCTTTGAGTTATGTTCTCATCCAAATGACTTGAGCACAACAGGCCGACATGGCTACATATTCGCCTTCGCTTGAGGACGGCCGATGTACAATCCTCGCTTCTTCGATTGCCATGACACCGCTTGTCACCAAGGAATTGTAACGCTCCGTACTTTCATCTGTGAAAATACTCTAAGCATCCCAAGTGGTCGATCCTAAAAACAATCACAGTGATTAGTTCAAAACCGAAATCCTTCGATACCGATTCCCAAATTAATGGTTCCCTTGATGTATCGGAGGATTCTTTTAGCCTCGCAGAGGTGAGTTTGGCTTGGTCGCCGCATAGAGCAAAGATATCTGGCAAAGACAATATCACGATCTCAGGTGGCTTAGATACGAGAGACCATGATACTACTGGTATTTGGTAGGGTCCACCAATTTCCCATGTAAATCGGCGTCTAGCTTCTTGGTATGAGCCATTGGTGTGGCATAGGTGTCACTGTACTCATTCCAAATTTGTTAAACAATTCAAGGGCATATTTGGACTGACTCAAGAAAATACCACGGGGTGATTGATGAACTTGTAGTCCTAGAAAGAACGTAAGTTCACCCATCATTGACATTTCAAAATGTTTCTTCATTAGTTTTGCAATAGCGATTGAGTACTTTTTATGTGTTGACCCAAAAATGATGTCATCCATGTAAATTTGAACAATTAAAATATGTTCCCCGTGATATTGTATGAAAAGTTAGGTCGAACCTTTGGTAAAATTATTGGCAATTAGGAAAGATGATAGCTTATCGCATTCATGCCCGAGGAGCTTGTTTGAGACCATTTCAGAGCTTTGTTCGCTTTGTAGACATGGTTGAGGGGCGTGAACTGATCAACGAATCCTTCGGTTGGTGACATAAACCGCTTTAAGTTGCCCATTCGAAGCGCTTTGACGCCCATCCGAAAGACCGTTATATTCATATGAGCCGCAACGAAATATCCAACAAACATTCTCAAGATGAGCAACCGGAGCAAAAGATTCTTCAAAGTTAATACCCTCTTTCCGAATAAACCCTTAGCCACCGCACGTGACTTTTTAAGCGCTTCCTTCAAAGATCCAATTTGTTTTCCAAATCCATTTGAGACCAATGACGAGACCCCTCGTTGGTCTTTCAACCAGCTCCCATACCGACGGCGTTTGAATTGGTTGAGTTCTTCTTGCATGGATTCGATCCAGTTGTCTTTTGTCATTGTGTCTTTGATGTTTTAGGTTCGATTGAATAGTGATACCAGTGCATAAATGCAATGTTCACTATCCGACGTGAAGACGTTGTCTTGCGAACGGCAGTTGATTCGGGTTGCCAATAATGTTTTCCAGAGGATGGTCTTTTGTCCATCTATGCTGAGGGTTGATGTTGATATACATTGTGCAGATTTTGAGGATTCAAATGGCTTGTTGAAGATTCTCGCACATCGTGCAGCAGCCTCATTAGCAAACGGGTTAAAGAAATTTGGATCAAAATGCAGGTGGGGGTACTTCATTCGAACATCATCACGGTTCATCATTGTTGGAAGCGGTTTGTTCAACTCAAGTGTTGGAGTCAACTGGTGGTGCTTCTTCAAACGAGTTGTTGTAGCAGTGTATCGTATAAGAGTATTATCGTTGAGTACGCTTGGAAACATGGCGATACACCCGAGCACGCTCATCAATATCACATCGAACAAATGAGCAAATAACCTTTCCATTTGTTGACGAAAGTAAGCCGAGGGCTTGTTTCAAATTCCGGGATGATGGGGTTTGGGGAAAGTTTAATCGGTTGTGACCGGTTCTAAGTTGTTATACTCGGCCATTTCCGTGAAGTTCATCAAAATGAGCATGAATCATTTCCATAACATCCTTTGTTCGACGATTCCGCATTGAAACCTTTAGAATTATCACAATATCCTATAAAGACTCTAATGTCAGCTTTGGCTTTGAGCTTACCAAAGTCATCACGATCATTATTTGGGTAGCAAAGAGATCCAAATACATGAAAGTGTTTGACATTTGGTTTTCTCATGGACAAGCTCAAATGGTATTTTGTTGTGGCGTTTTGTAATCATAGAACGGTTTTGAGTATAGCATGCAAGAGATACAAATGTTACGCCCATAAGTAATCTGGAAGTTTAGCATTGATTAACATTGTTCTTGCAGGACCTTCCACTAACGCTCTGGGTTTGTCTTTCAACAACCCGCTTTGTTCTCGTGTACGCAATTTGTTGATAGATGTCGATCTTGAATTCCCACTTTCTCATAAAATTCACAAAGAGTTTGGTTAACAAATTCGTGCCTCTGTCATTGCTCCGGGATTTGTCGAACGGTGTTTTGTAGCTTGAACTTGTATTTTCGTGGAGAAAGGTGATGATCATCAGGAGCTTGATCTTCTGCTTCAAGAAAGTAGACCCAAGTCCAAATGTGAATAGTCATCAACAATTACTAAGATGTATCGCTTGCCATTGATCGCTTTAGACGCCAGATCGGGCCACACAAATCCATGTGAAGAAGATGAAGCACATGCCGAGAGTGTTCCACCTTTAAGTCCTTGAAAATGAGCACAGTGCTTTGCCTTGTTCACAAGTCGAGCAAAGGTGATCTTTAGAATACCTCCCATAGGGAAATCGTGGGAGTCCTTCTACTAGTTTGTGTCGAGCAAGGTTGGTAATGGTTTGAAAGTTTAGATGTGAGAGACGGCGGTGCCATAGCCATGATTTTGTTGATGTTGCCTTTGAAAGTAAGCAGATGGGAGAAGAAGCAACCATGTCTTGCATAGAGATAGTATAAAGACTGGAATTACGAGCATAAGGTCGCTTCCTTGTAGATCACATTAATGAAAAAGTTTTCTCCTCAACTAGCGTTCTAAATCACCCATCACATTCACCTGACCTCGAAAACAACATGTGATCGAGGCCTTCCCATAATAAACCCTCGCTAATTTCGATGTTCCCATTGATATAGTCTCCAGAGCCCATGATAGCAAAAGTGATCATTCCCTAACCTCGACAGCAATGAACTTTGCATAAAGTTTGATAACAGTTTAAGGTTGCCCGTCATGTGATCCGGAACATCCGCTATCAACAATCCAGAATGATCTCAGTATCACTGCATTACACCTGATAATGCGCATTTTCCATTAATGATGGAATAGTAGATGTGGAACCCAAATGTTAGAGGGTTCCCGAGCGATGATAGTAGACATACGCACATCAATAGCTTTAGGTATCCATTTAAATCCTAGTGTGTTATATATCCATTTCTGCCATCTCCAACTAGTGTTTTCTTTAGTCTTAGTGAATGCACTAGGTGGTACTACATTCCTAGGAGGTGAAACCGGATACAGGGACACGAGAAAGCGCTTAGAATCTAAAGAGGGCGGCTACAAGCCACAATGCATTAGATGCATTAATTAGTGGGCCTAGAGCCCAGTATTCCTGCTTAGATTCCTTGAGAGATGATAGCTTTAGAAACACATTTATCATGACAATCGAAATTCATACTTTTACTACAAATAACACAAGGTGCATCGGTGAATCACCTATATCAAAAGTGCTTAAAAGTTGTTTAGCATTCGTTAAATCACTATTTCTATTACATGTGCCAGACGCAATATCTATAGTGGAAGCAACGTGAGTCTTATTGTTAGGAATTAGAAATTCCAGGTATTAAAGAGTCGGTCACCTCAAGTATATGTAATCGTTAGAAAGCTCGTAGTCTCAGTACTTTTATGTTAAGTAGTATTTAGTTTAGTAACACCGTGGAGGACGGACGGGTCTTTACCCACTGTATGCCTGATCCACGACCTGTGTGGCGTTTTATATAAAGACTATAAATACTCTCTACCTTCCAAGGTAGAGAGTTGGAGCTCATAATAAGAATTTTCTTTCTCTCACTAAAGTTCCCTAAACCTCTAACTTTCTCTCTCTAGAATTCCACTTATACGCCTACTTTGTGATATGGTTTGATGTGTATGTGAAATCCAATATCCTACAATTGGTATCAAGAGCCATGGTTAGATCATATCTTACACATCTTTGGATTTCTAGTGGTTTTAGGTGGTTTTTGAGTTTGAAAAAGTTTAGTGGTTTTTGCATCATTTGGTTGATTTCTTGTGTTAAAGCTTGGATTTTGTTAGTACTTTTGTGTTTAGAATCATCACAAGTGTTTAGGTTTTCATTTGGTAAGCTTGAATCATCTTGGTTGGGTTGTTTTTGGATTGAAAAGTGGTGTTTGTGAAGTTTTCTAGCTAGTGACTTGATCTACGGATAGCTTTTCTTGCTAGCGACTTGCTTTACATTTTGGTAGCGAGTTGCTTTGGAGTTAGCGAGTTAATTTAGGCCTAGCGACTTGTTTAGTGAGACAAGCGACAATCAAGACAAGTAGTGGAATCTCCACTATGGGTAGCGACTTGGTGGAAGTTAGCGACTTGTACTTTATATTGTTAGCTACTTGGTGTTAGCGAGTTGGTACCTAGCGAGTTGCTATTTAGTAATTGAATATTTAGCGACTTGTGCTGCTTAATTGTCTTTGCCAAAATTTGTTAGCGACTTGGATTGTAGCGAACTACTTAGTTGTTACATAATGACTTGGAACTTAGCGACTTAGCACTAGCGACTAGCTTACTTGGTTCACAATTTTCCTAGCGACTTGAGTGATTTCCTTTAAATATGGTTTTCTCTTGATTCAGTAAAATCCCGTGAAAGAATCTATTTCTCGGTTTAATCATAGAGTTATAAAATTCGCTTAACTTGTCATCATGTCTACCAACGTTCCTACAATCATCTCCACTGTTCGAGGATGTTCCGCGCGGTTCGATTATACTCGTCCACCCATGCTTGACAGAATCACTATGACTCTTGGGCTCAACGAATCAGATTGTATTGCCTTGGAAAGGAAAATGGAGTCAACATTCTCAAATCCATTGATGAAGGACCTTACCGAGTTGAAACTACTAGAGATATACTTGATAAATGAAGATGGAACTTTGATTTACGGAATGGATAGACCAAAGATGTATGATGAGCTTGAAGATAAGGAGAAAAAGAGATTCGATCATGATATCCGAAGCCTTCAACATTATACTTCAAGGTCTACCAAAGGACATCTACAAGCTTATCAATCACAACACCGAGGCAAAAGGTGTATGGGATAATGTCAAGATGCTTCTTTCTCGAGGTTCGAGCTAATTAGCTATGAAGACCGAGAATCACAACTGTATGATGAATTTGAGCACTTCAAGATGAAACCAAATGAAAGTGTCTATGAGTACTATGTGAGATTTCATAAGTTGGTGAATGACATGAGGAACATCGGAATGACTATGCCTAACATTCAGTTGAACTCAAAATTTGTAAACAACATGAATCCCGAATGGCACAAATTTGTTACTTCTGTGAAGCTCACTAAAGGATTGAAGAATACTAACTATGAGCAACTCTATGCCTTCCTTCTTCAGAATGAGAGACATGCCATGTTTGAAAAGAGGATTCTTGAACAATTCAAAACAAATCGAGGAGAGACAAGCTCATCAAATGATTCAACTGCCTTCTACTCAAACATTGGGATTACACTAAAGCTTCACAAGTTATACCCATGGGTGATGGAACTCACAAACTCATTCCCGATCCAAAGTTCAAACAAGGCGATCTTTGATGCACACGTGGGTAACTTCATTAATCAACTAGCTCTTCCGATTAGTCAAAACATGAATTCTCTCCCACAAACCAACAACAACCTCAGAATAGCTTCTAACCCACACAATCAAGCTATGAGATGGGAAAATTGTTGTGCAACCAGATTCAGGAAAGACAGATGATCAAGGAAGAGAGGAGCTGGTAGAGGTTATGTTGGTAATCAGAATCGAGGAAGAAATGGAAATCAAGGTCAAACTAAGCCGATCAAATGCTATAAGTGTGGTGGTGAGGGACACATTGCAAGGCCGCACATCTCCAGCCCACATCTTGATTACTGAGAGATAAGATCCGCTTGTACAAGCTCAGGATAATGGTGCTGCGTTGGATGAAGAGGAGTTATTGTTTCTTGATGAGGGCAATGCCAAGACCTATGATGTAGATGTGGATGAGCGGCCAATTCGGGAGATAGGTCACAATCATCGAATGCCTTTCAAGTCGCCGACATGTGATGCATATGACTCTGATGTGGATGATGGACCTACTGCACACACAATTTTTATGGCTAGCATTTCTCCAATGGTTTCTCCCAAGGTCTCTTCTTCACCACAAGCCGGCCCATCCAAAGACAAACTCATCTCAGAGGTATTAAAACTATACGATGATGTTGATGTACAAAAGATGCATGACAAAGTACAATCAACTGAAACTATTGAATCAAATATTGAAAACATGGGTAATATCAATGTTGTCCCATATGATCAATATGTGAAACAAAGTGAAAGTGAAATTGTATCAAGTGATGCATCTTCAAGATTCAACAATGACTATGTTTTTATGAATACACCGCATGTGCCCCTCGATGATCTTTGTTATCTCGAACTAAATGCCTATACAGAACGTGTTGCTATTTATGAACAACGTGCAAAATTTGAGTTGACCACCCGTGAGCAGGAAATGGATGACCAAATCGCATAACTATTAGAAAAGGTAATTTTAGAGAAGAAGTATTAAAACAAGAGTTAAACTCCTTACAAGAAAAACTTTCAAAACCTGCTAAGCAAAAACAAGAACTTCAAGAAAATGTTAAAATGCTTAAGCAAGAATTTAATGCTAAGGAATCAAAACTTTTGAATGATTTTTCTAATCTAAAAACTTTGAAAACAAGCTTGAAAATAAGTTGTACATACAAGGAAACACCATTCAGACTGCTCACATGGTCACTAAGCATAGAGTCCTAAGCGATAAGCATAGCATTCCCCTTGTTGAGGAACCAAATCGAGAGGTCATTAAAAAGGCTAGAAATGCTCATAAGGTTCTTTATGATGGCAAGGAAATCCTTAAACCTAGAGAAAACCTAGTTGCTTGAGTGCACGAGGAAGATAAGAAATCGATGAAATCACTAGGGAAAAGTTAAACAAGAAACTAGCAGATCCAAAATATAAAGAAAAGAAAGTAATCATCACACCCCATGATTACAAAAGGGAAAATTGGATTGCCTTAAACAAGTTTAAGCCTCAGACATTGTTAACTCCCTAAACAAGTGTTCGAAAATGGATTTAGATAAGCGTAAAGTGAAAATATTGTTGAAACCAACCCCCTTTGTAAAATGCCTAGAGCGACTGTGTATCCTCCAAATACACCAATGCATCTAGTTCCTAGAACAATTGCCACTAAAAGCAAGACCTTAATCAGTCAATATGTTATCTTTCAACTATTTGTTGATTTTGAGAAAACTTGCAAGAAAAGGATCACACCAATCGGTATAACTTGAAGGAGAAAGAGGGTTTTGAGCAAACTAAAGAATGTTATTTAACGAAGTCATCCTTTCTTTAAACAACTAAAAGATCACTTTGAGAGTCTTAAAAGGGAATGAATTCAGACATTAAAGAAATGGAAAAGGAATTTGATGCAATGATAGTTGAGGTTAGTGACTATGAGCGAGCATTAAAATATAATGAGATTGAAAGGAAGAACTTGCATACACCGAATGAGAATATGATTTCTGAATGTATTGCTCAAGATGTGTTTTCTTGCTACAAATTGTTCTATTAATGCTTCTCAATTTCATGAATTATCCAAGGTTCTCTGAAAGTCTCCCATGATCGTGTCATTGAGCTTGAAAAACTAATTCTAAATTAACTGAGAAAATTGAACTGAATGATCACGACAATTTGGTTAAACATTTTTCTAAACTAGAGGTTGAGCATTTTAATTTACAACTAAAATATCAACATCTTAAAGAAAATGTCAAAACTTCAAATATCAAGACATCCTCGGATGCTCCAGTTTGATGCAGCTTTTCAAATTAACAAACGTAATGAACATATTCAAGCTCATTGCAACACGATCAGAAAGTTGAAAGCCCAAATCTCTCAATTAAAGGGTCAAAAGAACAATATGACAGGCTCCCAAATGCCTCCTCCTTTAGATTCTCGAAATTCTCAAACTTTTCATCTTCAAAACTTAGTTAATGCCTTACAAAAGGAAAACGAGAGTTTTCTAGAAGAAAATGAAAAAGTTAAACGACATTTTAAAGAGTTATATGATTCAATAAAAGTCACCCGTGACCAAAACAACGAAAAATAACGTCTTTACAAAAGGAAATTGAGAATCAGAAAGTCGTGGAAATGGGAAACTGCTACTTGTTTTCAATAAGAATGTTGTCTCAAAGTCACCCTTAGATTGCAAATACACCGTGATGCTTAAATATATTCCTCCTCATCTTAGGAATAATGAACATGCTTTTCATGACTACCGTGCTCACCTTAAGGATAGTCTAGAATGTCTCCGTGAGATTGTCGAAGAGGATTTCATTAACAAACCTCTTGATAGTGAAATTAGGTTTGCTTGCCTCCGGGCCAAACGATCTCAAGAGTTGCTAGAATGTGTAATTGCAACATGTCCCAAATCCTTAACCTTAGGTGCAAAAGGCAAAGGTGTGATGCCTTGTTCTATGCCTAGTGCCGAGCCTTCAAACCATTCTAGGCCGGATATGTTAGTGCAGTTTTAAAAACAAAATCACGAAAGTATACATCAATGTGTCGAGTCTAGTAATACTTGAGATCCTTGCACACGCCTAGTTCAGAATGCAAAAGTAGATCAACCAACTAATGTTCCCATAATTCCTCTACAGAGTAATCAATGACATTAAAGCGGCGTGGTCAAAGTCTCAAGAAAATACAAGGAATGATAGGACCTCGCAAGCTAAAAATGTGCATTGGAAGAGAGTAGAAGACCAACCTAGGATCTTTAAGCTTGAGTTGAATAAAACGAATCGTGTTGATTCTAGTATTAGCCTTAGGCGTCTGTAATTAATTCAATTCATACTATTTGCAAACCTTGTAATGATGTCTGCTTGAATTCTATTGCTAATCATGAATGTGGTGTGAATGCTTTGTCTAATGTTGTCAAATGCCCAGTTAAAATTGTTAACGCTAATAATCGTGCAAAGAAGGCAAAAGGCAAAACGAAAGATTGTTCGAAAACAATGGAAACCCACAGGAAGAACTTTTATAAAGATAGGTTATTATTGGATACCTTTTGGCCATAAGAATAATCAGTTTTGCTCTCAAACTGCTAAGATTATGCCCACTAGAAAATGGATGCCTCCTGGTAGAACTATTCCCTTAAGAAGTGAACATACTTTGAATAGGTCAAATCTGACACCGACATTGCATCTATTCCCAATGATTCCATTGCTTCTACTCGATATGGATGTTTCTATTTCGATGTGGGTGTTCCAATTCTTGTTACTAACCAAGTGGAACCCATTCTTGCATGGGGATCCCAAAATCCATTCTTGTCGTGTTCAACCGCATCGTTCAAATCGCTCGTGGTACCCGGACTCAGTTGTTCCAAGCATATGACCGAGACGGTCGGCTCATGAACTTCGAGCAAATTCATCGGGACAGTTAGATTTGGTAATGATCATTTCGGTGCAATTATGGGTTATGGTGATTATGTTGTTGGTGATAGTGTTATCTCAGAGTATACTATGTGGAAGGTCTTGGTCATAACGCTTCTCGTTGGTCAATTCGTGATTCACGATCTAGAAGTAGCCTTCTAAAAAACATACTTGTTTTGTTAGAGAACTTGATGGTAAGGAACTTTAAGAGGAACTCGTGGTTCAAATCTTTACACCATCTCTATCGATGATATGATGAAGTCTTCTCCAATCTGCTTGTTGTCAAAGGCTTCAAAAACAAAGTCATGGTTATGGCATCGCCGTCTCAATCACTTGAACTTCGGCACCATCAATGATCTCTCCAGAAAGGACTTAGTTGTAGGTTTACCTCAACTAAAGTATGAAAAGGATCATCTTTGTTCAACATGTCAATTGGGAAAAAGCAAGAAGTATGCCCATAAACCCAAACCTACTAACTTTGTCACAGAAGTTCTTCATACAATTCATATGGATTTATGTGGACCAATGAGAGTGAGAATATCTTTGGGAAGAAATATGTGTTAGTTGTGGTTGATGATTACTCTAGATTCACCGGGGTCAAGTTCTTAAGGACAAAGGATGAAACTCCAGATATCATCATCAAACTCATCAAACAAATTGTAGGTTCGACTTAACAAAACCGTCGAAATTATCCGGACAGACAATGGAACCGAGTTTGTTAACAAACAACTTAGTGAATTTTATGAAAGCATTGGAATCAACCATCAAAGAAGTGTTCCATGAACTCCTCAACAGAACGGTGTAGTTGAAAGACTAAATCGAACTCTTGTAGAAGCCGCTAGAACAATGCTGATTTACTCAAAGGTTCCAATGTTTCTCCGGCTGAAGCTATCACACGCCAGCACATGCTACACACAAAATCGTTCCCGATTCACTCGTTCATGGAAAAACTCCATATGAACTTGTAGAAAACCTAATCTCTCTTTCCTTCGTGTGTTTGGTGCATTGTGTTATCCAACTAATGAGGGTCAAGACTTAGGCAAACTTAGAGCTAAAGGGACATTGAATATTTGTAGGTATGCACCAAACAAAAAGGGATACCGAATCTACAACAAAAGAACCCGAAATATCATGGAAACAATTCACGTTACGTTTGATGAGTTGACCGGTCAAATGGCTCTGGACAATCCAGCCTCGGTTGAACCCGACTTCAAAACAGTCCCATTAGTTCATCCCTTGTTCCAAACTTTTCTCAAGAAACTCCATATGTACCTCCATCGGAAGATGATTTAAAGAAATTGTTTGATCCTATGTTTGATGAACTTTATGATCCAAGTACTAATGAGGTGTCGATTCCTACAACAGGTTCATATTCCTGTGAATGAAGTCAATCCCTCGGTCTCAATATCATTAAGTCAAGAAGCGCCTGCTGCTGATCCTTGAGTCTCATCAACAAATCATCATTCTTCAAATGTACATCATGGAACTGTTTCGGGCATCAATGATGAAGTTAATCCCTTTGCTACTCTCAAGATGCTCCGCTTTGAAAACATATTTGCTCTCGAATCTTCATCGAACCATCTTCTTGAGTGAGACATCGACTTTGCTACTTCAGTTCCTCAACAACTACCACATGAACACCTCATAAAATGGACTCACGATCATCCATTAGACAACATCATTGGAAATCCTTCGTCAAAGATATCAACACGGAAACACCTTGCAACCGATGCCTTGTGGTGCTTCTTCAACTCCGTACTCTCTAAGATCGAACCAAAGATGTTAAAACCGCCATGAATGAAGATAGCAGGTTCAATGCCATGCAAGAAGAAATTCATGAGTTTGATCGACTTGATGTATGGGAGTTAGTACACGCCCAGAGATTGTGCTATGATTAATTGCTCTAAAATGGATCTTCAAAGTGAAACTTGATGAGCATGGTGATGTGTTGAAGAACAAGGCTCGATTAGTTGCTAAAGGATACCGTCAAGAGGAGGGTATAGACTTTGAAGAATCTTTTGCTCATGTTGCTCGAATCGAGGCAATTAGAATCTTTTTGGCTAATGCCGCAAGTAAGAACATGGTAGTCTATCAAATGGACGTGAAGACGGCATTCCCGAACGGAGATCTTAAAGAAGTCGCCTATACGTCACCAACTGAAGGCTTTGTGAATCCAGAACATCCTACCCACGTTTATCGCTTGAAGAAGGCTCTGTATGGTTTAAAGCAAGCTCCAAGGGCATGGTATGATACGCTATCAAAGTTTCTTCTATCTACCGGATTCAAAGAAAAGGAGCTTGATCCAACATTGTTCACCGAGAAAGTCGTGCAAACATTTAATTCACGTTCAAATTTATGTTGATGATATCATCTTTGCCTCGACCGACCCCAATGAGTGTGACCGTTTTTCAAATGAAATGAGTTCAAAATTTCAAATGTCAATGATGGGACAAATGTCATTTTTCTTGGGACTACAAATTTCACAAAGTCCAGGAGGCATTTTCATAAATCAATCTAAATATGCTACTGAGATCTTAAAGAAATTTGGATTTGATTCAAGTGACCCTGTTGACACTCCCATGATTGATCGAACCAAACTAGATGAGGACCACTCAGGGATCATGATTGACCAAACGAAATATCGTAGTATGATTGGATCCTCGATGTACCTCAATGCTAGTAGACCGGACATCTTGTTCGCCGTTGCATGTGTGCTAGATACCGTGCTAAGCCTACTAAAAATCACCTTGAAGCGGTTAAACGGGTATTTCGGTATCTCCAAGGAACCATCAATATGGGACTTTGGTACCCAAAGGACACCGGTATGTCACTAATGTACCTATGCGTATCTTGATCATGCGAGATGTCAAGATACTCGTCGAAGCACGCCCGAGGTGCTCGCTTTTGGGTGATAAACTAGTGAGCTGGTCGTCAAAGAAGAAAATGAGTACTTCTATTTCCTCTACAGAGGGAGAATACATAGCCATGTCATCTTGTTGTGCTCAAATCCTTTGGATGAGATCTCAATTAACCGACTATGGCTTTGTATTTAACAAAATCCTCAGACTATGATAATAAAAGTGTTGTTGCTCTTTCATGCAATAACGTTCAACACTCAAGAGCTAAGCATATCGACATTCGACATCATTTCATCGAGGAACAAGTGGAAAAGGTGTGGTGGAACTCTATTTTGTGAGGTCGAATATCGGTTAGCGTACATCTTCACCAAAGCTCTTCCAAGAGAACGCTTTGAGTTCATACTTCCACGACTAGGCTTGAAAAGCCTTCAACCAGAAACACTCAAACGTCTGAAGAAGGCGAGGAGTAAAGGTCTATGCTCATCTATCTCTTGTAAATATTTATTCGAAAAACAAAATACAAAATTATAAAACTTTCAAAATCCATAAAAATCAAAAAAATTCGAAAAATCTTCAAAAATATTGTCAATTTGTCATGTTTTTCTCGATTCGATAATATCTACGGTCTTTGTGCTGTCATTCAAAGAATGACACGGGACTTTAGATGTTGTCAATTCTTATTAAAAAAAAAAAAAAAAATGAGAGAAAGAGAAAAAATGGTTTATTGTCATGTCGGCAAGTAACCCATTGTCAAAGAAAGAACAGAGCCATGTTTATCATATTTTCAAAATTCCATGCTCGATTCTAAAACATTTATCTGCTGGCGAAAACTAACCGCTATGAAAAATAACTTCGGACTCTATTTTTGATAATCATCCGGATTTATTTGTCAAAATATCTATCTCTCAATCAACAACCTATGTCATTGATTGAGGGGAGAATGATTTCAATTAAATTAAAAGTTATTTGGCATTCAATTGTTTTCAAAAGATAATCATGCATGTTTAACCAATGGAGTTTAAAATCTCAAAATCGATCCTTATCGGTTAAAACGCTTTCATAATCAAGTCACAATTCTCCTCAAAAGCTTTCAAAATCAATTTAAATCTATAAGAGATCACAAATCTCAAATGATTTGATAATTGTGATGGGGGAGAATGTGTGATTTAAATTGGATTTAAACCGATAATTCGGTAAATGGTTTTATAAGGATGTACAAGCTCTCCTTCCCACATGTGACAAACGATTTCAAATTTTCCATGCACATGTTGAGGGGAGCATCTATCTTAAACCTATGATTTGAAACGTGATCACTTATCTCAATGTGCAGGTTCCCTCTAGTATGTGCAAAACTCTTTTCAAATCTCGAGGCACATATTGAGGGGAGCAAAATCATGAAAACCTCATCCTTCCCAAAATGCTTTATCTACTTGATTCGATTAGGGAAGTGATGTTGATATTTTTAGAAAATGGTAATCAAAGAAGTTAATTCTTTCTCTTGCCTCCGTGTGGAAAACTATTTCAAATACTTGATTCACATGTTGAGGGGAGTTCTTCTTCTAAAAATATCAAAACAATTCAGGTACAAAATGCTTTGATAATATATCACAAGTATCCGGATTGATTTTCAAATGGTTTTCAATTGGTTCCTATGGCGAGGTATGAACAATACCAAAAAGACCGACCAACTTTACTTTATGTATACTGATATAAGGATGATAAGGTTAGGTATGGTTCCCATGATCCGCCAGAGGAGGGATCTACCAGGGGACAATCCACTAGATAGTGTAGAGTCCTTAGGTATATTGAAAAAAGGAGAAAAATGAGATATGGGAAGAGTGCGGTCTAAGGAGACAGAGCTAGTACTAGAATAAACCCAACAAGGTTCTAGTTATGAAGTCTTGGTAAGCACTGAAGGGGTTGAAGAATGAAAAAGAATTGAATGTGAAAAGGGGTGAAAAGAAATAGCCCTCCAATAATTCAACCTTAGAGGCGTAAAACGGGTTCAATACATATGCTATCGGTGGTTACTTAGGTAACTCGTATTGAAGACAAGACGTCATGGACCCAGTGGCACTTGCGCACTAAACTTCCCAAGCCACTCAAGTTCCTCTTAAAGGGCTTGTTTCATTCTCACGGGGAACCTACATTATCTATCGACTTTCTCTTAGAGATTGTTGATATTGAAAAGGAGACCCTCTCCTAGTCTCCCATATAGGATCCAAAAATGCACAAATTGAGTCTAGAGCCACGAGATCATCAATAAATCTCATTAGGACAATTTCAATGAAGACTCTCTTTTTCACACAATGTGGAAAGAGAAATTATATCTTGAGTCCTACGCATTATCCTTGTGGTATTGCCGGAACATCTGAGTGATGTGTTTACATATTCACTGTGAAGATGGAAAGCCTTCGGGAGCCAACATCTAACAAGCTCCCCGGTAGGTGGCATGTGAGATCTATTATACGATCAACCATGTGACAACCGAACGTAAAACAATGGGGTGATTCAATCTTTTGAATCAATCACGGTTCGAGTTATGGATTGACGGACACCTTTGAAAAACCGGTCTTTGTGCTTTAAAACTCTTTTCATTAGCACGCGATGCGGTACTAATTTTTCAAATTAAAAGGTGTTTTATGATTGATAATTGATTTTCATTAAAACCTTCGTAATATTGCAAAAACAATTTCTATTGAGCAATACACGATTGTTTTTTTCAAATCTCTTTTCATCAATCGATGGACTTAAATTTCTTTGCCGTTCACTCACTCCGTGTTGTCTTCTTTGAGACGTTCGGTTTGAGAACGGCTAGAGGCTAAACCGTCAAGGAAATTCTTGAATTATACGATCACGCAAGAGGCGTTTGTATCGATCAACGCAGGAACCGTGGGCGTGTACCTCAATTCAACGAAAGTGATCAAAGACACTTTCGTGAGCTTTATTGCTAAATGTCTTATGCGTGTACACCCGACGCGTTTGCGCGGTGATCGTAATGGAGCGGTCAATCCATAGCCGCATGCTCACACTACACATTCATATCGAAAGAAATCATGATTGGTGCATCAATGACTCTGATATTCTAACTCCATG
Organism: Chrysanthemum makinoi; assembly: GCA_910596185.1. Lineage (NCBI taxonomy): Eukaryota > Viridiplantae > Streptophyta > Magnoliopsida > Asterales > Asteraceae > Chrysanthemum > Chrysanthemum makinoi. The sequence goes on from OU343219.1 coordinate 114,140,939, forward strand.
CTTCGCTTTCACGCCGCCAATATCATGAATCAACGAAAGCTTCCGCTACTCGATGAGAAGATATCATGATCCGTAATGAGCATGTCGGTCCGAAAGTCACAACATCACATAATACCAACACCACAATGGATGTATCGAGATTTTCTATTAGTGATGATCTCAAAAGCTGCTCAACATTATTATCACGTGGATCGGAAATGACCTCCACTTGGATTAACCAAACATGCAATGAGTAGAATCAATGACTACGAGCTTTGGAGCAAAGTACTACATCAAGAATGCAAGATCAATTGTTAATGTAATATCGGATTGTATTCAATGTCATTTTAGTATATGTTTGAGGTGACCTCCCTTAGGGGAGATTGTTAGGAATTAGAAATTCCATGTATTAAAGAGTCGGTCACCTCAAGTATATGTAATCGTTAGAAAGCTCGTAGTGACGGTACTTTTATGTTAAGTAGTATTTAGTTTAGTAACACCGTAGAGGATGGACGGGTCTTTACCCAATCGTATGCACGATCTGCTGTTGTGTGGCGTTTTTTTGTAAGACTATAAATACTCTCTACCTTCCAAGGTAGAGAGTTGGAGCTCATAATAAGAATTTTCTTTCTCTCACTAAAGTTCCCTAAACCTCTAACTTTCTCTCTCTAGAATTCCACTTATACGCCTACTTTGTGATATGGTTTGATGTGTATGTGAAATCCAATATCCAACAATCTTATTCATAGTCCTAGGTGTTCCATTCTACTTTAGCATTCCTTATTGATCTTTTCTTAGGTCGAGATAGAAAGGATTAACAAAACTTCCTATTCTTCATGTAGTGCTCCCAAATAGGCCGTGCAAACCATCAAAACCATCATTCATCAAGTGGACGCTTTGGAAAAAAACATCTAACTATTCATTTTACCTGGTCTCATTCAGCCTTTTTTTTATTAAAGGAAGCACCCACAACACCAACTAGCTAGCAACTTGTGATTTGGCAAGAGGTGATTCTAGGTTCACCATCCTCATTTTTAGATTACTAAGTGTTCTGGGCTAGTCTCTTAATCAGAGCTTGTGAGGGCGAAGAACCAATTGTTCATACTTTCCTAACATTTCTCTTAAAAAGGACTTGAAGATAGTGTGAATCGATCTTGATTTTCGTGACCTAATATTTCCAAAAAAATGCATAACTTCTTTAGTGTGTGCAAGATAATGATCAAGTTCATTTGATGCTTCATCACGCAGTCTTTTGAGTAAATCTTCCTGTTTAACTTTTACAAGTTCTTGTTCATATTTTGAGATTTGACACTTAAAATGACACGCTTGATCATCCAGCTTGCTCAATTATATATTATCCTCATAGTAGCATTACTTGATCGTAAGATTTCGACACCAATTAAGACGAGAGAGAGGGAACGTATTGCATTTGAAAGTTCGCAGGGAAATTTGACAATCATTTGTTTTCAACTTTTAAGGACTCGAATCCACCATGGCTAAGCATTATCGGTGTTCTCAACATTTACCACGAATCAACAATATCGCAGAGATATAATCAAATGCATATGACAAAGAATTCAATAGCACAACATTATGGACATCAACATAGATGACATCTTCCAAGAGTCGATCAACATCTTTTCTCAACAATTTCTTTTTACGCTTAGTGTTAGAAATAGATGTTTCGCTTTTAACTTTTTGTTTGGACAAAAATCGAGAAAGAAAGTAAAACCTTCATTAATCCAAAATCCTTATGAAAGTCCCTTTCCCAAGACAATGCACAACTTTTCAAATTTTAACATTTTCTAATGGTAAAAAAAGATTTTTCAAAAACAAATGTCTAAATAGTTTGTTCTCGCTAGAGGCGCATAAAACACTAAAAGTGTTGAACTTTGATTTCGTAATGATATTCTATCTCATGTTGTAAAGTTTTGAGGTCACCTATGAAAAGGTCAAAATATCAAGAATTTTAAAATACTAGCATTTTCGGTTTTGACCCATAACTCATGTTTACTTCGATGGAAGGTAAAGGACCATAAGTTTGTGCATAACCAAAAATCCCATGGGATTAGAAGACTCGTGACGCTTTTATGATAATCCTGGTGTGTTAGAAGAATCCGTGGTGTGACAGAAAAAGTTTTTCTCTATAAATAGACCGCTTTATAATTAAAAGGTTTGTTGTAAACAACATTTTCTAATTTTGATCGACTCTCGCCTTTCCATCGCATCTAATTCCTCTTGACGATGATAAGACGAAGGCATTAGTGAAGGGTTACAACAACACTCATAACCGTAATTCAATTTTATATTCTGCCGTGATTGTTTAACTTCGTGATTTGGTTTGAATGGTGTGAAAAGAACTTTGGTTGAAAGCTTAGGTTTGTAATCGAAGATTCGGCGTTGTGAAGGCCTCCGCCCCATATCCATTTGTCCTTGTAGCCGAACCACTTGGGTTTTAAAGTAAACTTTTCAATAAACAACCAAATAGGTTGTGTTTTTCCACCATTCATGTTTGTAAACAACATTTTTAAACTCTTTAAGTTTGTTTTGCAAGCCGATGATTTCTTCAAGATGATCATCTATTCGCTTCGTTAACTTCAATCAGAATGCTTTTGTATGCAGGAACCTGGAACTTAGCAGCATTTGACAAGTTAACAACTCAAATTTTAAATTTGATTTTCCAATGTGAGCGCTTAATTTGCTTTTTATGTTCATGTTTCAGTTGTTTTAGATATATGTCTCCTTCCCCTTGCTATTTCGCAAACAAAGCATTCTTCGAAGTAGAAGAAGAACCGCTAGATCAATGCGATCGCTTTCTAAATATTTTTCGCTTGATAAGATTTGGCAAAGGCCGCTTCAAAACCGCTTTGATAGTTAACATGTCGTTTTCTTGAGTTTTGAAAAAGTTGAGTTGCTTTTGTAAAAATAGTTAACATTCAAAATCCTTAAACATACAATGGTTAATTCAAAGGTGAAGCTGGAACAGCATTTTGCTTTTCAAGTCCTCGATAATGGTTAATTTATAGCATGACATTTTTCCACTATGGTCTGTTGGTCTTGTATTAAACGAAATACTCATCAAACATATCCGCAACATCCGGATGAGGCAAAAGTTCGGTGTGTTCAATTTAAAGTGAATAAGAATATACGAGTCATGTGAATAGGCAAAACATGACACGATCCTTAGAGCGGGGCACGAAGTCCTCAAGTATAACCCGACGGAGTCAATTTGAGTATCAATGGAAACCATAAGTGATGGATCTTGGACACTCTCCTTGTGTCAATGATATTTTGTATAATATTATCAAGCAAGCGGAATTTACTTAAGTAATACTTAGAAGATGAATTATATGATGTATGAGAATAAACACAAGTTAACACAAAACTCAAGCTCCAATATTATTAATGAATAATACGAGTGATCTTAACTTATCACTAGGGTTACACCTTGAAGCTTTACAGTAATATTGCAATATGATATGTATATCTAAGACAATGACCTAGGATCTCCTTTTATACAACAAGGAGTCCTTTACAAGATAAGTATAAAGCTAACATAATAGAATATACACAAGATCTATTATATACTTATCAAGGCGCTTAACCTTATCATAACCGATAGCAAAGTGGTAATGAAGAACTTGCAGTGGGAATACGCTTTCCCCTTGCTAGTGTTAAACCAAAGCAAAGAGTAAACCACTACTATTCGTGGTAACAGATTATTCCCAACAATCCTCCCCTAAACTTATGATTTCTCTGCAAATCAATAAGTTTCTCCAATATGCATTAACTTCAAGGATTTGGGAATTCAATCAAACACTTCACTTCTTTTCTCTTAACTTTTGTATAGCTCTTGAACACTGATCTTGAAGCCTTTGTAACAATGCTCTGACCTTCTCATTGTCTTCATTGACTCTTATGTGTAGGCTTAACATTATCAGAAGAGCTCCAGCTCTAAGTGGATATTCTTTCTCAGCAAGCATGAAAAAGTCTTCTCCATTAGCTGTAGAGACGTGATGAACTTCACATGAATCATAATAAAACCATTTAGTACCAATACATGTAATAAGGTTTTCCAAGTAGTCATCATCATGATTTGGTTCAAAAAGCCTTATAAGATTTACCCACAATTGCATCTCCTTTGCATCTTTGAGATCTTGAGCATTAAACCTTTCTTGAACTAATTTCCATAGTGTATTAAGGTCATCTCTGCCAAAAGCTTTAATAAGATCTTCAAATGTCATGAATGATGAAGTTTCACCTCCAAGCCTTGTAATCTTCCATGTTGAAGCAAAATTGCTAGCAAGCGTAAACTTCCCAATCAATGATAGGATGTCGAATTTGCAATGGTTCCGATAAAAATCTATGTCTTCAATCACAATCATTTTAGTCATTTGATCTTCAATGAACTTCTCAAGAGGAATCTCCTTCTCAGTATACTTTGTATAATCTTCATCAACCTTAGTCTTCTTAATAGTTTGAGAATCACTTACTTTAGCCTTTCTCTTCAATCTAGGAATCTCTCTTCTTCTTCTTCGAACCCATTGGAATAAAAGATTTATCTTGTTACACGCTTCTGTAGTAAGCCTCTTCAACTTGATCATCAGACATTCCTTTAAATTGATGCTTTTTCCATTTACCAACATGACAACAATAAGACTTCATGTATACAAGTATTTGAGCCTTGGTTGGTTGTCTTGGTTTCTTGACCTTTTTGAAATTAATCACATTTTCAAGTGCTTGATTGTTCTTCATTTTAATAAAATCCTTTAAGCGGAAGCAGTTCTTTGTTCCTCGCCAGGATTAAGGATGCATCACAAGGTCAATTGCCTTTTTCTTGATTTCTGGATTATTAGCCACCGTAAACTGAATATCTTCTTGGTAGGAACATAGCTAAACTCGGAGCTTTTTCTTTTATAATTGTAGGTTGAACAGTGGAAATTGAATCTGCAGTATCTTCCATTCTATCCAATCTTTTAGCTTCCAAAAAGCTTACAACTTCTAGTTCTTTCAATCTTTTCTTTTCAAAGAACTTTCAAAGAATTTGATCTTCTGCTATCTTCTGAGCAAATTCTCTATCAAGATTAATCTAAACTTTTCTTTTCTTTGAAATCTTACCTTCAGTTCTTTGTACATCTTCCATAACCGCTTTACCCTTTGTCTTCTTCAATTTATCAAATTCTTCACTTGCAAAGGGCAAGATTTGGCTCTGCAGTGGAAATAAAATCGATGGTAAAATCAGGTTGCAGCTTGAAAATGTCTTGATCTTAAAGTTGCTCTCCATGAGTTTCAGCTTCCTTTGCTCCTTTACTTGTATCTCCTTCATCTTCAAAATCAATTTTCCTCCCCTCGTTGTCAACCTGCTTTTCCTCCCATGTTTGGAAGAATTTCCCAAATCTTGATCACCGAATCACCATGAGAAGGTGAGGATGAAGATGAAATCACCATCTTTGATGGGTCCGCTTGTGCTTTTTCAACCTCTCGCATCTCTTCCTTTAAAGTCTGAATCTCTGTCGTAATTGTTGAACATCCTTGGCATCTGCTGATCTTGACAAGTAACCAAGTCCTTTTGTAGAGACTCAATTTGCTTTGCTAATTTGGTACACAAAACCATCAATTCCAATTGGTTTCCACTACCTCAGACTTCCAACTGTGTGACTGTTGGGAGGTGAATCATGGGGAATTGGTCCAGATTCCTCCATAGTAGGACTAGGTGGAAGTCTAGAACCACCACTTCTTGTTCCTAGACCAAAAGGTGCAGAAACTTGCTGTGTTGTCATGAGAGGAGTCAATGCTTTAGACCTTCTCATAGGTTCTTAATGGTGGGGTATAATCAATGTTGGGAACATCAATTATAGGTGTATTTTGTTCAGATGAAATTTTAGCAAGCATTTGGGGTAGGAGAGGTGTAAAAAACATATTGCCATCTTTATTCAAATTTTGAAAAACTTTAGGATTTAGGCAACTGATTTGATAAACAGTAGTATGAGGTTGCAGTTGAAATTCATTAAGCACAACTTGCACAAACCTGGGATACATTAAAAATTTGGTTTTACTTTGTACATTTCCTTTCATACTTGTAAAAATATAGTTGGACCAATTGAAAATCTTATCAGTGACTAGACAAACCAAAGGATAAGCCATGGTTGAACTAAATTGCTCATAAGATGTTTTCTTAGGACTAAGGCAATGTAACAAAGTATGAATCAAAAATCTCCATTGGGGACAAAACCACTCTTTTTGAAAGTAGCCTTTTTGTCAGTGGTATCATACCCCATGGATGATAAAGTATCATGAATGTTAGACATAGGTAATGTGATGAGACCATTGAGATCATCCAAGTGAAGTACTCTCCTCAAGGGATGCCTCAAGAACATCAATAGTTACTCCATCTATGGCTCACGAGAGCATCCAATTTTCATGTGTATCTCTATTCTCAAGTGTGATGGATGGCGAGAGTCCAAAACTGATTGAGAGATATAAATTGTGGGTTTTAAAAGTAAAGCATACCTTATATGAGTGGTATGAAGAAAGTCCACAATTTGATGAAAAACAGGCCACTCTTCTCGTTAGTCTTTTGTAAGTAGGCCACTAGGTTGTGCTCATCTACAAATTTCAAAGAAGCCATAGAAACTTTTGATGAAAAATATTATTATGTCAATAAGAATTGAAGTAATGACTAGCCAATTGAGAGAAAAAGATATATAGGGTTAGGGTTTAGAATTGATGCTCAAGTAAAATTATCTTTAGAAAGTAGTTATAATATAGAAAGAAGATAATTTACTTAAAATATTAACCCTATATATATGACTATCAGTGGTTACTTTCAACGGCTAGTGAAAAATAAATTACTGACATAATCAGTTGTAACGGCTAGAATACATGGTAAAATAACACTTGTCAGAGAAACTGTGAACTAGCAAAGGGTAATTTTTCACAAAAATTTCAAAAGCAAGTGGAAAATAAAATCATTAGAAAACAATATCGCTCCCAATATAGTTTTAGCAAACTATCAGCTATCAACGGATTTGATATGTCTTTACCATGAGCCGTTTGCTATGGACTAGCCAACTCTTAATCATAAAGAATATGGTGAGTTGATAACCATATAGTTTTTGGTAAACTATCAACCATAAGCGGATTTGTCAAGTCTTTACCGGTAGCGTTTGCTCTGACTAGTTGATTCTTATGTGTATTAGACATGGTGAATCAATAACCATTTGATTGTGTATCTCGATATACACCTTTTTAACTCCAACTCCTCATCAAAACTTGATATACAAACTCATACAACAATTGCATTACCCTACAGCCTCCCTTCAACACAAGAAAACATTTATGGATTAAGCATTCCAAGACTTGTTACCAAGTCTGAAATCTTCCCCACATCAAGACCTTTTGTCAATAAATCAGCATAGTTGTCATCAATAGAAATTTTGACAACTTGAATTAGTCCCTTTTCATAGCAATCTCGAATGAAATGGTGTCTAATTTCAATATGTTTGGTCTTTGTGTGTTGAACATGATTCTTGATTATGCAAATGGTACTGCTATTGTCAATATGTATGATGGTATTCATGAAATTGTACCCATAGTCCAAAAGTTGATTTTGAAGCCATAGTACTTGAGCACAACAACTTGCAGCAATATACTCGCTTCAGTTGAAGAATTAGCCACCATTGTTTGTTTCTTGCGCCATGACACTAACCTTGTTGCCAAGAAATTGACATCCACATTGTAGATTTTCTATCCAAGCTAGCTCCAAAGATAGTCACTATCCGAGTAAGTAACCACTGATCTAAAGGAGAATCTCCGGAGTACCACAATCCCAGACTAGGAAATGCTTTAAGATATCTAAAAATTTTCTTCACAGCAGTCAAGTGAGAGAACTTGGGAGTAACTTGAAACCTTGCACGTGCACACACAAGAAACATAATATCTGGTCTGGATGATGTAAGATACATCAAAGAGCCAATCATAGACCTATACATGTGCACATCAACAACTTCACCACTATTTTCCTTAAGAAGTAGATGTGTAGTCTTGTCTGCAGGAGTCCTGGATGACTTTGCATCAGTAAACTTGAACTTCCTTAGTATCTCAGCCACATATTTATCTTGATTAATGAAAATACCATCTGGCTTTTGTAGTACTTGAAGTCCCAAAAAGAATGTGAGTTCTCCCATAGAACTCATATGAAATTCTTCTTTCATCAGGCTCAAATCTTTGCACATCTCTGTCTTTGTAGACCCAAAAATGATATCATCAACATACACTTGAACAAGCAAGATATCATTCTTGTCTTTCTTGATGAACAAAGTTTGATCCACTCTGCCTATATGAAACCCATTTGCAAGAAGATAAGTAGTTAAGGTTTCATACCATTTCCTTGGTGCTTGATGCAAGCCATACAAAGCTTTAACAACCCTGTAGACTTTGTTAGGATATTGAGGTCTTCAAAGCCTGGGTTGTGAGACATAAACCTCTTCATCTATCTCCATATAGAAAAGCACTTTTTACATCTATTTGATAGACTTTAAAGCCCATAAAAGATGCATAGGCTAAGAATAGCCTAATTGCTTCAATCAACATGGGCAAACACTTCTTCATAGTCAATACCCTCTTCTTGAGTATATCCTTGAGCCACAAGCCTAGCTTTGTTTCTGATAACAATTCCCTTTCATCTTTCTTGTTTCCGAACACCCATTTAGTACCTATTACCTTCTTGCCAGAAGGCAAATCACAAAGCACCCATACCTTTTGAAGCTTAAATTGGAGCAACTCTTCTTGCATTGCTTCCACCCAACTTTCATCTTCAAGTGCCTTGTAAACATTCTTAGGCTCCATTTGTGACAGAAAACACATAAATAGACATTCATTCTTGCCTTCATGTATTTTAGATTCATATATTTTACTTATGAATCCATGAACATCAGCAACTTTGTTTGTCTTCTAGTCTTCACAGGTGAATAGACATCCCCAATCACATTTTCAAGTGGATGTGATTTATGAATAATAGTGTGGGAGTGCGAGGAACCGCAATCTCTCTGGCATATTAGAAATTTGAACATCATTGGCTTGAGCTTCCATAGTAACTGGAGTGGTGATTCCCACATCAGGTGTTGCAGTGGAAACACTTTGCCGAATAGTGGAATCTGAATTTCCACTGCTTTCAAAATTATCAACATTCAAATTACTATTTCCTTCTTTTTCCAAATCACTAGAAGGATGAACAACTCCAGTTTTAGTAAATCATTATTATCATAGTCCCAAAGAGGTAGACTGAATTCATCTCATCTGATCCTCTTTGCTTGGTTCATCATCATCAAGAAACTCTTCGAACCTCAAAAATCAAAGAAGATGTTCCTGTAGCAGAGGCACATAATTCATGGTATTTGTTAGAGTATCAAGATCAAACAGTCTTTCTGGACCAGTTCCTTTGACATTGACTTTGTTTTCCAGAACTCTACATGCGATTCTCTTCAATCTATTGGGTTCTTAAGTTGAATACTCTGAAAGCTTTACTAACCATGGAATACCCAACAAAATACCCTTCATAAGCCTTTTCATCAAACTTGCCTAGATAATCTATGGTATTGAGAATAGATACATGACACCCAAATGGTCTCATGAAGTCAAGGGTAGGTGGTCTACCCCTAAACAATTCATAAGGTGTCTTGTTCTTTGTCATTACCACTAAAACCCTGTTTTGCACATAACATGCAACCCTTCACCCAAAAGTAATTGGCAATTTGGAATCGGCCAACATGGTTCTAGCACTTCTATCGTGTCTTGTTTCTCCTCTCAAAGAACACCATTTTGTTGAGGAGTTCTAGCCACACTAAATTCTCTTTAATACCTTTATCTCTGCAAAACTCATCCATAACTCTATTCTTGAATTCGGTTCCATTGTCACACCTAATGATTTTAACTTTCATATCATATTGGTTTCTACTGTAATAAATATCTAGAGGATACCAGTTGTTTCATCCTTAGTTCCAAGAAAGAAAACCCATGTAAATCTGCTAAAATCATCAGTCACCACAAGACAATATTTCTTATGATTCAAGCAGCTCACAGATGTAGGACCAAATAAGTCCATATGTAACATTTGAAGTGGGTGAGCAATAGAGTTAACCAACTTTGACCAGCAAGAAGCTCTGTGTTGTTTGCCTTTAAGACAAGCCACACAGGTTTGATCATTTTCAAATCTTTTCAGAGGTAGACCTCTCACTAAACCATCTTTGACAATCTTGTTAATGGTTTTGAAGTTAACATGACCAAGTCTTCTATGCCATAACATGGATTCATCCATCGTGGCCTTTGCAAGCAAGCAAGCATAATCATCTTTAGCTACAATGTTGTTCATATCAAAGCTATAGAGATTGCCTTTTCTAGGAACTTTAAGAAGAATCGACTTTCATCGGCATCTTAAAATCCTTAGAGAGAACAAAGCACATATCTTTAGTAAAAAGAACATTGTTCATCTTGTCACACATTTGTGACACACTAAAAAGATTGTACTTAAGCTCTTTTACATAATACACAGGTTCAAAGTCCAAGTTACCGCTTTTAATAACACCTTTACCAAAGAACTTTTCCATTTACTCCACCTCCAAAGGCGACATACCATCCATCATAATGCTCTAAATCAGAAAGATAGGACTTGTTGCCAGTCATGTGCCTTGAACACCCACTATCTGTATATCCTTGATCGACCTTTTTGTCCTTGGATGTTCTTGCACATAAGAGTAAAGAGTTAGTTTCTTTTGGGGACCCAAGCCATGATTGACTTGGATCCGTGTATCAATATAGTAAAATCTATCAAAGGTCATTGATACACCATTGGGATTGGTTGTAGAGGTACGTCCTTTAGGTTTCCATTCCCAACGTCTTTGAGGCCTTCACATTGCCCATGTCCCCCTTTTCTTATTTAAAACCCTTGCGGTGGTAACTTTTGAATGAGCAAGTGTAACTTCTTTTGGTTTCTTTAGGTACCCACCGTTGGTTATTATTAAACTTTTTAGCTTGAAAGGTTCTTTTTCCTGTTTGTGCAAATTTTGTAAAACTTGTTTTGGTGTTTGCACTTTTAATGTGACTTAGGGTGGCAGGTTAACAGCTTTTGCGGGCAAGTGTTTTGAGGCCACTTCTAAGTTGAGCCACTCTTGGGACCATTTTGCAATTAATTGTGTACATTATGTTGATATTTGTTAGTCTCCACCCTTTTATACCCATAGACTTCCCTTCTCCCAACATGATAGTCACAATAAGCATGTAAATGATCAAAACTACCACAAATATAGCATGCCTTATTGTTCATAACAAAATTACTACCTAGTTGTTGAGATTTAACATGATTCCAACTCCTCTGGTTACCCCTAGAGCTGTAGGCTTGTTCCTATACATCTCAAAGATACCTTACAGTTGGTCTAGGTTTATTAACTGGTTTCCTAGGTTCCTCTGTGCAGAATGCTTGATAACAACTTTTGGGAGAGTAGTCTCTACATTCTTTTTAACATTCTCATCAACAACTGATGAGTCACTAGCACTCTCAAATACATCATTATCAAGCTTACTCTCTTCCTCACTCTTCACCACTGTGTCCTTTAAAGGACCATATTCTCTTTCAAGTTCCTTAAAGTCTTCTAAACCTGTATGAGCTAAATCTACACCCGAGGTGATGGAACACCCTTTAGTGGTGGAGGCGCAGTATTATAACCCATACCAGACTTAGCTTTATTATATATTTGAGCATTCCAAATTTTATCAATTGACTTAGACCGATGATAACATGTGTCTACAGTTAAATTGACATTTTCAATTTTCTTTTGGAGTTTTTCAAGCTCCTTTTGGTATGCTTCATTGACAGCAGTTGTATGTTCTACCTCTCTCCTAAGAAGAATCATATCATCATTATAATTTGACTCATTTGCTTGATAGTGCTCTATTTGCTTTTCTAATACTGCCATAGCTCTCCTAAGATTAGCCACAAGATAATTAGCGTATATAATTCTTGCCTTTCATTAGAGTACAAATCATTAAGTCTTTCAACTTCTTTAGCGGCCCTACATGTTTTAGAACAACTATCAAAGTTTTGTACCTCAGAATCAGAGAAAGCCATGAGAGCAAATTCAGGTAGCAACAAGAGCGATCATCAGAATGTTCTTTTTCTTGTTCATCAGCCATGAAACTCCAATCATAGCTCACACCATCAATAGCCAACATTGCCTTTGGTTCTTCCATAGTTGGTCCCTTCTTTTGCTTGTACCATGTAGACCTGTTGTCCTTGGTCTTTGGTCTTCTACATTCTCTAGCAAAATGTCCAAACTTGTGGCGGTTAAAGCACTCCACTTTCTTCTTATCAAAGCCTGCAGTTTCATCACCATTAATGTGGATAGGCTTGCCAGTCTTCTTGTAGAATTTCTTAGCCCTCATGCTAAGAAGAGCTATCTGCCATTTTATATCCATCTCCTCCAAGTCATCTTCATCAATTTGCTCTATGTCTTCATGAGTTAAGACAGAGCCATCAACTTGTGTGGAGATAAAAGCATAAAAGGTAGGATCTCCAATACTAGCAACCTTCTTTTGGAATCTGCGGTGGTAACATTAACACTACCAGTGGAAACTTTAGAACCTACAGTGGCAATATCATCATCACTTTCATCTTGTAATCATCATCACGAACGAATTTGACAACAATGCCAAGCTACTAGAGCTTGTACCAAGTTTCCCTGCTTTCTTCAACCTTTGCTCAATAAGTTTGAAGTTGTTGTAAAGATCATTGAGCTTCATTGTTTCTATGTCTGTTTTGTTTTCCCAGAAAGTAACATTTGTTTGAAACTCTGAAGGCAAACTTCTTAGAAACTTCAAATTGAGGTCTTCCTTTTCTACCTCAATGCCAAACACGAGTTAGTTGTGTAACAATCTTCTGAAGTTTGGTAAAATGCTATCAAGTGAGTCATTGCTTGAAGCAGAGAAGTTTTCATAACTTTGCTTTAACAATGTCTTGAGTCTTCTTTGTAGCATCATTACCACCAAACACCGAGCAAATCTCTTCAAACAGTTCTTTAGCAGTCTTGAATTTGCTGAATGCAATAATTTGGTCTCTAGGAAGAGTCATCGACAATGACTTCTAGCTTTAAGATCATTCTTCTTTTGAGCTTTTTCATTTGATTCGTGCATAGAAACTTTCACAACATCTGTGTCACCTACTTTAAAAGTAGTGGTCACAGACTTGAAAGAATCACCAAGTTGAATAATCTCCCATAGAGCATAGTCCTGTATGAGGAAGTATTGCTCAATCAATATCCTCCACATCTCAAACTCATTAAGCTTAAGCTTAGGGAGTCTGGGTGTAGAAGAAGAGTTTGATTGGTTGTTTTCCATCTCCATTGTCTTGAGTGAGTGAGTCAAGCTAATTCTTTGGATCTTCTAAAACAAAATATCGTAACCAACGCTCGATACCACTTGATGGATCTGGGACACTCTCCTTGTGTCAATGATATTTTGTATAATATTATCAAGCAAGCGAAATTTACTTAAGTAATACTTAGAAGATGAATTATATGATGTATGAGAATAAACACAAGTTAACACAAAACTCAAGCTCCAATATTATTAATGAATAATACGAGTGATCTTAACTTATCACTAGGGTTACACATTGAAGCTTTCGTAGGTAATATTGTTAATATGATATGTATCTAAGACAATGACCTAGGATCTCCTTTATACAACAAGGAGTCCTTTACAAGATAAGTATAAAGCTAACATAATAGAATATACACAAGATCTATTCTATACTTATCAAGACGCGCTTAACCTTATCATAAACTAATAGCGGTGGTAATGAAGAACTTGCGGTGAATACGTTTCCCTTGCTAGTGTTCCAAGCAGTGTAAACCACTACTATCCGTGGTAACGGATTATTCCCAACAATAAGGTCATCTTGATCGTCAAATATAACTACGGGGTCTAGTTGAAAATCATCGGAATGAGATGTGGACGACTCATTTTGAACATTCGAGCCTTGGATTGAGATGTTGGCGGAGATATGAGATCGAGATAAATATGGTTTGTTGGTGCACGAGACAAGCCATCGGTGTCATACACGGGCCTGGTCATTCATGTGTAACTTATGCATATTAGCCATCAACATAAGTACATTGGCACTTGAGTCCTCCATATCATCATCCGAGTGCATTTGCCATAAAGCTCGTTCTTTGTCACTGAGAGTTCCACTTCATCATAAGAGCCAAAAGAAGAGCCTCTTTGTGATAAGCACGCCCCAGTCCTAGGCTTTGGGCATGCATTAGCCGGATGTCCCTTCAATTGCGGTTGTAGCATCGAAGACCATTCAACCCATTATGAGCATTCCCTTGTTCCACCACTGAGCTCATATTGTTATTCCTACCCACAGCATTAAACCCTTGACCACCGCCCATTTTATGACCATAACCACGATTCTGAACTTCAACTCGTCCATTGTTCACAACAGCTTGTTTCCTTGTGTTAGATGAGGAACGAATACGGTTGTTGGACTTGTTGGTATAACGGCTAAAGACATTAGCAATCATAGCAAATCCTTGTTGCGATTGCGAGCGGATCGATTCCTCATTAGCTTCGCTAACAAGTGCTTGAGCATTGTTGTTGTTGTATGGAACCAATTGAGTTTGTTGAGATTGAGGTTGTGAAGGATCATATGGTGTGATTGTAGCAGTTGGTTGAGTTCTTTGGTTGAGAATAACCGCTTTTGAGCATATAAGGCAAGTTATTGATTTTGGATGTGTCGGTGGAGTAATTTGAGCGGATAATCCTTTCCCTATCCACTTCCTTTTCATGAGGCTTCAAGTAATCGTACAACAATCCATATGTAGAATGATGCATATTCTTGTGAGGAGAAAAATGACATACTTCTCCCATTCAGGACCAAGACTACTCAGGAACTTAGTATCAATTCTTGGCATGATGATGTTGTGTTTATCCAAATCATTGATGATGAAAAACGATGATGATAAGACTCTAGTGTCTCTCCGTGTTCAATCATGAAGTGTTCATAAGCCAAGTAAATTTTGGATTCCATATCCTCTTGATTGAGTACGAGATCTTTCTATAAGAAGATGAATATGATCCCATTTCCTTTGCGGTCTTTGAGCATCAACTTCAAGAATTGGGTTAGGTAATCCTAAGAGGATATATTGCATTGCAAGTTCATCGGCTTCATAGTGTAGAAGTTCCTCGCATTAGATTCAACTAGCGATAGCAATGTTGGATTGTTCATCTCTTGGTGGATTAGCATTTGGATGGTCGCGATAACAGTAGGCATCTGAAATGGACCTTCCAAGATAACCTTCTTTAAGAACTTTCCATGTGGCTTCTTGAGATCACAAAATCTAAAGAACCTTATCACCCATTGATCATAGTTTCTGGGAGTGAGCATTGGAGGTCTATCAAGTGATCGGTCTCATGAATTGATTGTTGGTCGCTTAAAGCTTCACACATCTTTGCAATCCAAGTGGGTTCCTTCATAGTGTTCCTTGATGGATGTTGATTGAATTCGTTTGTGTAGGGTTGTACTTGAAGACTTGGTGGTGGTTGAACCATTTGAGGTTGTGGAATTGCGACAAGTTGTGGAGTATGTTGTTGACTAAATTGTTGTTGATAAATTGCTTGTTGTTGATTCCATTGTTGATGTTGTGAGTTAGTTGTTGTTGACGTTGAGAATAAGTGTAAGGAAATAGTTAGAGTATGGTGGTTGTGACATGTTGAAAAACTTGTGTTGGTAAAATGGATCTTTGTAGTCGAATGAACCTTTGTTGATGAAGAATCATTAAGTAGTAATCACAATAAACCAAGTAGGACTTATGCGTAAAAACACCAAAGTTGAAGTGCAGCGTAGTTTTACTACGCGTAAGTAGGATAAAATGCTAAAGTTATCGTAGACAAAAAGTTAGGCAGAAGTTAGAAGTAGGATTACCTTATCGTAAGACTAGGCTTATCGTAAGATGAATCTTATCGTTAGGATTTCTCTGCGTAAGCTATCTTATCGCGTAGTTTAGGGTTTTATCTCAAATGATCTTTACACTATCAATTGCAAAAGATATCCAAAGTTGACGTGTTTTCAGGCTTATCCAAGCAATAAACCACGGGAGTAAACCTTGTGAACATCAAACCACGATAAAGTTACGCGTAATTAGGGTTTCACTTACGCAGCGGCTTATATGTAAAATGATTTTGCCCTAAAGCGGATTTTTGTTATGGAATAGCGTCAATATCACCAAAATAACACAAGAGTGTGAAACTTGATGAATTAAAATGGCTAAACAAGTTACGTAGACGTCACCACGAACAAAAATAAGCTTAAAAGCGTAAATCTACGCATAAAGTTTGAAATATTTTGCCAAAAACAGTTATTTTAACACCTTAAAACATTGAAAGTACAAGAATCTTGGATTAAAAAGTGTAAAAATGAGTTTTGGCAAAGCTCGTTACCTACAGCGTAAAGACCAAAACTTACTTCAAAAGCAATAACGATTCACCCAACTATTTGGCGATAGATACCCTTTAGGTCACTAGATTTACAACACAAGCTTAATAGAAAGATAGAGAGCGTTGAACAATATCCAAACAAACACACGCGTATGAATGTAGTCGGTTATGCGTAAGGAGTGAATGAAAGATAATATTGAACAACCAACCTTCAAATGAAGGTTTACAAGAGGTATTTATAGGAGGAAGCTAGGGCAACACTCCTAGTTCCCATCCTTTCCTTATTGGACATGGGCCTAAGCTCATGGGCCTTCTACATAAGCTTAAGGCTAATAACAAACATAAAGGCCATAATTAAGCTACCTATTACATATGAGTAACTAACACTTGAATAAAGGTTTAGGAGTGATTCCAACAACAAAGCCGTAGTCCATCAGTTGTGATCTCATCCAAATTATCTGAGCACAACATGCCGACATGGCAACGTATTCGCTTCTATTGAGGACATGGATGTACAGCCTTGTTTCTTAGGCCAAGACACAAGTTTATCTCAGAACACCACCGGATGTACTGCGTGTATTTAAACACCGCGTGATCGCATCGAGAAAAAGCGATTAGTGCAAAACCGAATCCCGGATACTAGATTCCCAAGTGAATGGTTCCCTTTATGTAGCGAAGGATTCTTTTAGCCTCATTGAGGTGTCGTTCGATGAGTCTTGACCATAGGGCAAAGATATACATCAAATACAATGTCAGTCTGGCTGGTACATTGGATACATGAGAGACCAATAATACTTCTAGTTTGTAGGGTCAATGACTTTCCCATGTAAATCAGCGTCCGGCTTTGGTGACGTCGCGGATTATAGGTGTGTTATAAGTATCACAACTGGTCATTCCATGTTTCTTTAAGATTTCAAGAGTATATTTGGACTGATTTAAAAATATGCCATGGGGAGATTGATGAACTTGAAGTCCTAAGAAGAACTTTAGTTCACCCATCATGGACATTTCAAAATTTTGTTTCATTAATTTTGCAAAAGCGTTTGAGTACTTTTTATGTGTGGAACCAAAAATGATATCATCAACATAAATTTGAACAATCAAAATATCCTCCCCGTGACGTTGAATGAAAAATGTTGGATCAACATTCCTTTGGTAAAGATTAGAGAGAAATTTTGACTTTTGCGTACTGCCCTTGGGGCTTGTTTAAGACCATAAAGAGCCTTTTGAGCTTGTACAGTAGTTAGGATGTTCGAATCAACGAATCCTTCGGTTGACCCACATAAACTTCTTGGTTGACCATTGAAACGCCGTTTCACATCCATTTGATAAACCGTGATATTCTTGTGTGCGGCATATGCCGAAATATCCGCATGACTTCACTCGAACTCTTGGGTGCAAACGATTCTTCATAATCTATTCCTTCTTCTTGAGAATACCCTTTAGCCACAAGACGAGATTTGTTGCAATAACATTGCCTTCAACATCCGGTTTGTTTTCCAGATCCATTTGAGTCCAATGACATAAATCCATCCGTGTTTGGAACAAGTTCCCAAACTTCGAGACGTTTGAACTGATTCAAATCTTCTTGCATTGATTAAATCCAATTGTCATATGTCATTGCTTCTTTGATGTTTCGTGGTTCATCTTGACAAACGGTGAGTGCATAAACACAAGTTTCGATATGAAGTCGTTGTCTCGTCATGACCGGGTTAGAAGGATCGCAATCACATTTACTAAGGGGATGATCTTTTGTCCATTGTATCGAAGGTGATGATTGAATGTTGCATGCATATTGAGGCGATCCAAATTGCGTGAAGATGACTCGCCAATGTCGGGAATGGTTGGAGCGGTGCAAATGGATTGAAGAAAGAATTTTCGTCATAATCAGATGCGGGTACTTCTTGATTTTGTGTTTCATCGGTACCGGTGTTGGATGCAATGTGTTCTTGTTGAATGAGAATCATTCAACGGTGCATCTAATTCCTTGTTGTTGTTGGAGCAGTGTATTGGGTATTGGAATATTATCGGGTTGTGCGGCGGAAGCTTGATCGATACATCCGGAGCATCTTCCGGGGAATCTCATCAAACAGAGGAGCAAACAAATTTTTCAATTGTTGACGAGTGAATTCCATAGGTGGAACGATGAAGAGAAAGTTAAGACGGTTGATGTGGTCCTAAGCGTTTTGCTTTCGAAAACCTAAGCTCATCAAAGTTGACATGAACGGTTTCCATCATTTGTCGAGTTCGACAATTCCAAATTTTAAATCCTTTCGAATTTTCATAGTAACCGATGAACACTCCAATGTCGACTTTCGTTGAAGTTTACCAATATCATCACGATCATTTTTCGATAGCATAGTGCAGAAGACATGAAAATATCGATATCCGGTTTCGCGGTTGTGAACAATTTCATATGGAGTTTTATTATGGCGCGTATGAATGATGGAACGGTTTTGAGTAAAACATGCGATTGATCTGACTTGACCCACAAGAAATCGGTAATTGTGAAAATCAACATCGTTCGACGACCTCCACTAATGTTCGGTTTCGTCTTTCAACAACACCATTTTGTTTAGGAGTACGAGCAATCGAGTTTTGATGTGTGATTCCGACTTTCTCAAAATAAGCACGAAGTGTTTGATTTTTGAATTCAGTTCCATTGTTATGTCTTAAATGCGATTGTTTTGAGTTGAACCTGAATCTTTGTGAGAAAGGTGATAATCATTGTTGGAGCTTGATATTTAGTGCGAAGAAAATATACCCAAGTCCATCGTGAATAATCATCAAGAATAACCAGAATGTAGCGTTTGCCATTTTTGTACGCATGGGACCACATAAATCCATATGAAGCAAATTAAGAACATGTTGAGAACTTGGTTGGTTTTGAGGAAAGTTAGATCTCTTGCTCTTGCCTTGTTCACAAGTCGAACATAAATGATCTTTGGTGTATCAGAACCTTGGAAGACCATCAACTAACTTATGATGAGCGAGTTCAGTCATGGTTTTGAAGTTTAAATGAGAAAGCCTTTTGTGCCATAACCATGATTTTGTCGAAGTTGCTTTGGAGAGACGACAAATCGGTGAAGATGCAATCATATCGGACATAGGAATCGTATAAAGATTTGTGCTCCGATTACCGGTGAGTAAGTCATGTCCTTCCAAATCACGTCGTAACGCGTTTTGGGCGGCAACTTCAAATCATCATCACAGAATTGTCCAACAGAGAAAAGATTGTGTCCAAGACCTTCAACATAATAAACCCGACTGATCTCGATGTTTCCATTAACATAATCTCCATATCCCATTATTGCAGCAAAATGATCATTCCCGAACTGGCAGTGCCGATGAACTTTGAAACAAAATTTACTAACACTTTAGATTACGTCATATGCGGGTACATCCGTATCAACAATCCATAGAACAAGTTGAATCCACCGCACACGAAGACAACGAGGGTGGTATGATAGAAGCAATGGAACCCAAAGAGTTAGTGGGTTCCATTATGTTAGTGTTCCACACATTTGCACATTTAGGAATCCATTTAAAACTTGCAGCTGCAACCATTGTTGTCATAACCAATTATTTTTCGCTTTGGTCTTAGTGAAGTC
Source organism: Chrysanthemum makinoi (assembly GCA_910596185.1). Lineage (NCBI taxonomy): Eukaryota > Viridiplantae > Streptophyta > Magnoliopsida > Asterales > Asteraceae > Chrysanthemum > Chrysanthemum makinoi. The sequence goes on from OU343219.1 coordinate 114,161,017, forward strand.
ACTAGGTGAGTACACTTTCTTAGGAGATGTTTTGCGCAATGGGTGTGTCTCACTGATTTCTCGAAACTACACGTGCACCTTCCCTAAATTCGATTTTGCAACTATTGGGGACCTAGAGGGAGGTTATAGATTTCTTAGAACGAGCTAACAGAGAGTTTGCAACACATGTTTCATGATTACGGACATCATACTCTTACGACAAAAACACGAGGAAGCATTAACATTTGAAAGCGTTCATGGAACATTGACATTAGAATTACAAGATGCGAAATTTGAATCTAAAGCAGATGCAACATGATTTTTATTCGATTTCCTAAGACGAACTTCTACTTATGATGTCGGACGAGTGCTCTTCCTATGTTGTGAGATCCTAGTATTTTCTTGTTGTCTCTTATTCTCGGATCTTCTAACATTAGTAGACGCAACTATTCCTGTAGAAGTGGAAGAAAGCAAATTAGTTCCATGAGTTTTATCAATTATATACATGCCAGGAGCAATCACGTTTGTGTTACTAGACTTGCTAGATTCTTGTTTAGCTAGCTTTTCTTTAAGCTCAATGATGATGTGTTTTTGATCTTGAATTATGGAATTTAATCTTCCTTGTTCACCCAACATTTGTTGAGTGTATTCAACATGGTGATCAAGTTCTTTTGGCCGCTTGAGCGAACAGTTTTAAGAGAATCAAAAATCGTTTGATATTCCTTTTTGACTTGTTCAATCTCTTGTTCATATTTGAAAATTTGACATTTTAACTACGCATTTTCATCATCAAGAAATTCGACTTTTGATATTATGTTGTTCCAAAGAAACTTTTCCATTTGATTTTGGAAAGCAATTTCGATTCAATTGTTTGAGGCCGACACCATTGAAGTCGTCGTTTAAGTTCAGAAATCTCCATTGAAAGCTTAGATTAGATATCATCATTTTGTGAAAACGTTTTTTCATTTTCCTCTTTTAATTTCTCAATTTCATGCCTTAACATCTGATAGTCCATTTCCAACGTTTGAACCATATTGAGATTCTCGGCAGTTAACACGGTATCATTCACAATAAATTCACAATATATAACCACGAAGCAATATTAGCGAAGAGCATCTTCTAATTGATCAAAGGCATTTTGAAGATCTTGGTTTTGCATTGTTCTTACGATACTGAGTTTTCAAGTGTGTTAAAAGCTTCAATCATTGAAGTCACCTCTTGTTGAAGTTCCTTTCCCGATTAATGTTGCATGTATGAGGCAAATGTGACATGAGGTGAAATTTGGGTTTGAAACATTTGTCTTTGCTCTTGATGAGTGTCAACCACGATGCCTCGATTAATTGAAAGATTATACGATGGTGTTGAAATGACATTGGTTTGTAAGAGGCATTTTCTCTTGTGTAATCATATGGTAAAATTCCATTTTGTATGTTTAGCGACTTGATCATCTTGTGCCCATTGTTCCTCACAATCAAATACAACAAGTTGCATGCATGGATCTAAAACACATTGAGCACTATACAATTTGGGCATTTCCTTGAGAGTGAAGAAAAGCGTGGGTGATTATACCAAAGAGCAAAACATTTTGAGTCATCGGACTCGGGAGTAAAGTTGACATTTCAATCTGTTTGACCGAGTGGAATATTATATACAACGGTGCAAAATCTTTTAACCGTCTTTCCAATCGAAGAATTTCCTCGATTTGATCATCAATCGCGTTCTTAGATTTCTTTTGAATTGAGAAAAATTTGACCGGCTTGTTGAAAAATCTTGTTTAGTATTGGAAAGTTCCGTTTGAAGATTTTCAATGTTTTTCTGAAGTTCGGACTTTTCTTGTTCAATTTTAGAAATCTTTTAGTTATTTGACGAACAATTTCGTGCATTTGATGTTGAAGATTTTGTTAGTTAACGTAAGTTTTTTGAAAGGACACTTCAAAACTTGTTTCTCGGGTGGTTTTTGTTTCAAAATCATTTATCCGTTTTCGACAACTCTCAAGTTCAACATTCAAGGAGGTAATCTAACCCTAAGGTTTTGGTTTATCTCATTACATTTTGTAGTTTTGGCTTGAAATGGCGATAATGAAGTCGATATTCTAATATGGACCATGAATTACTTCCCTCTGTTCAATATGCTTATTATTTTCATCGTCACTTAGTTCATCAAATGTAACCATATGGTTAATTTGATCAACATCAGTAGGATTAAATAATTATTCATGTTGAATAGATTAACTCATCAGTGGAATGCGAACACAATTGCATTTATGAGGCATATATCATTGTCGGTACGGAGATAGACCGTCTATGTCATAGACGGTCCATTCTCTTTGACTAATGTGATGTTCTTGCATATTTGCCATCAAAACAATGGCATTTGCTTCCAAATCTTCATATTCATCATAGAGAGTATCCGCCATAAAACCTTCTAAAGTTTCAGAGTTCTCCTCTGCTTCATCCTTGTATGCCATCAACATGACTTGTTTGTAGTAATCACCCCCTCTGGTTCGTGGTTCAGGACAAGCATTAGCAAGATGTCCTTGCTTTTGCAATTATAGCGTGAATAGTAGTCCCGAAGTCGGTGAATTCCCATTTCCACAACTTGAACATTTCTTTTGAAGTTATTACTACCCGATCCCTGTGATGTTTGACCATTCCCGAATACCCACTTGTAATCATTCGACGACCACTAGTTCTGTTCTGAACTTCAACTTTGCCACCTTGTATAACTGCGTGACTTGTGGGATTTGATGATGAAGCGAAGGTGGTAGTAGAGAACTTGGAGAAGGCTTTAGCAATAAAGGCCATTCCATGATTCAATGCTTCAAAAGCATCATCTTGATCATCATTGGTTTGAGCATAGTATGCATTGTTAGAATCACCTTCGGGTTTGAGTTGATGAGAAGGTGTGGGTGGAGCATAAGCAAAGTGACGTTGTTGTTGATCAAAAGCATGATTTGACTTTGGGTAAGGATTTGGATAACCATGTGCCATGAGCAATCGATCGAGATTGGTGGTGGAGGGAAACCGTGTATTGCCACGAGCTTCTTTTATCGAGAACCTCATATTGTTGATGTTTCAGATAATCATACAACAACCCATACTTGACATCATGAAGATCCTTGACTTGTCAACAAAAGTAACATGCCAATGCGGTCCTAATGAGTTCAGAAACTTTGTGTTAATAGCAATGGTTGGAAGATCAATCTTATGTCGATGCAAATCATTGACCACATTTGAAACGATGATAGTATGATTCAAGTGATTCCCCGTGCTCAATGGTAAACACATCAAAGTTGTGATACAACTTAGACTCCATGTCGATCTTATTGATTCGGTGCCTTCCATCAAAGATGAATTTGTTCCTACATAGCTTTGAGTTATTGCTATGCATCAATACTTTTGTAAATCAGATTAGGAATTCCAAGAAGTATTTGTTGCATAGCAAGCTCATCGGCTTCAAGATGAAGTAGTTGTTCCGGTGTTAAGCGGCTCGTTGGAACAATTGAGATAGTATCGGTCTGGTGGAACAGTTGTAGGATCTCGAGGAGCGGTTCAGTTGGCATTTGAAATGGTCCTTCTAGTGTCACCTTCTTCAGATACTTACCATGAGGTTTCTTGAGTTCCATATACCTTAGAAATCGACTTAACCATTGCATAATTTCTGGTGTAAGCATTGGAGGAGTATCTGAACCCGACTTCATGAATCGATTCTGACTTGTAATAGCTTCACACATTTGAGAGAAAACCAAGTTTGTTGTTCAGGAATTTGTGGAACCATTGACATTCGTTGTTGAACTTGTTGAGGAGGTTGTGGAGGAGCTTGTTGAGGCGTGATGTGGGGTTGATAAGGATAATAGGAGTAATGGGGATAAGGATACGGTGGTTGAGACATAATTGTTGTTGATTGATATAGTGAATTTTAATTTTCCCTCCAAAAATAATTATGAAAAAATTTTCTCCCCAAAAATTTGAAATTCACTATAAAATGCAATTCTAAGGTTGTAAGAAAAATTTGAGGTATGACAATTTTGGCCAAATTTGACCAAAAATTGAATTTGGACCAAAAAATTTGAATTTTTGACCAAACTTTTCCAGCTTAAACCAAAATTTGAATTTCGCGTAAAATTGAATGTTTAGTCTCCCTAGAATTTTTTTTTTTTTTTTTTTAACCTTGTGTAGATGTGTTGTGGATCTTTAAGGATAATTAAGGTTTGTGTTGTTTAGGTTTAGGTAGTTAGTGGTGGAAATCCAAACTGCGAATCGCTTCAAGAACTTCAGAAACTTCGCGAAGCAAGAAACTCGCGCATAGCGGGATGCTGAATGGTGCCAAGTTCTCGGTTACGGTTTTGTGAAATCGGTTCGTATGGATTCAATCACGTCGTCGGGCGACCGTCGTGTTTTATTTATCTTGTCATTATGGTAAAATAAAATATTTTTTACTGGGATTAATAGTAAAAGTCAAATAGTCAAAAGTCAAAGTCAAAGTCAAAGGTCAACTTTAAAAGTAAAAGGGTAAAATAGTCATTTTACCTTAAGAAAATTTACGGGTTACTACACTTACAATTAAACAATTTATGCAAACATTACTTGATGAACAATCAGATAAAACATGTGTGCATCGCACGGGTTCGTAATGGGATGATTAACAAAGAGAAACATGTAGTAAAACATAGAAAAAGGTAAAGGAACACAAGAACAAGAAATCAACTATACACTAATACAAATCGACGAATTTACACAACATTACGTGATGAAACCTATGTGCATCACCGGGTTAAATAATGCCTCACTTTTAATAATTATTAGGTAACACGATAATTGCGTCTTTGATTATAAACTAAACAATAATTGTATTGTTTAGTTTATAATCAACACATTTTGAGTGTTTAGTAAACTATAAAAAGAATATATTAGATTGTTGTATATCTGAGCCTCACCATCATACTTACAACTCAACAATTTACACAAATACACGATGAACAATTAGATAAAACTTGTGTGCATCGCGCATGAGTTCAGAATGAAATGAAAGATTAGAAACATAGAGTAGAAACATAGAAAAAGTAAAGGAACACAAGAACAAGAACTAAACTATAATACAAATTAGCAATTTACACGAACATTACACGATGAAACCTATGTGCATACGCTGGTCATAATACTTAGTATTTTAAACAAGTGTTTTTATTAATTAAAACTAGCTAAACACTTAATTATGTAATTAAAACTAATAAAACAAATAATTAAGTGAAACTTTGTCCCCAAGGAAAATTTAAATCAACTTCTAGAAGGTATATCTTTTAAAAATATTTGTTCAATCATTTAAAAAACACACTAGACAAATGAGTGTCTACAGCGCCCGCGGATCCATATTTTATACGAGACGGATCGTATTTAATCATGGATCCGCAAAGCTCTAAAATGAGGCTGAACCCACCACTATAGAAACACAATTTTCAACTAACCTTTTGAGTAATTTTACGTAAATTCTCTACATCATACTTTCATTCTAGCATCCATTAAACTCTGTGATCATTCCACTTGCTATATAACACATTCTAAGTGATTCATAAATTGCCACATTGATTTCAAATGAACAACATAAGAAGATCTCCAAACTTCTAGGTGTTGTAGTGTCTACTTGTATACATTGTTGTTGAACTTTGCATATCATTGTAGTGTCATTATACTTCACCATCATACACCAAACTTGTTAGTCGTCATCATACACCAACGTAGAAGGATCGGTTAGTATTTCAGTCATAAAATACATCGTGTAGTAAGGTTGGTCTTGCCTTGGAAAAGACTCGATATCTAGCTTAGTATCGGTAAAGAAGTGAAGCGACATTGGGTTTTCTCGAAGGGAGCTTGTTGATATAGTGCTGCGAACTCGAGTTGGAGTACTCGAGAATGGAGTAGAGGCGAAGAAAGAAGCGTCGTGTAGAACCACTATAAATTATTGTGTCTTTGGTTTGCCTTTTCCATTTCTGCATTTGTTTATTGTTTTGTTGCTTACATCTAATTGTATATCGTGGTTGATTTGATGAGGTGTAATTTCATACGCTTTTAAGGGGTCATTTAGCCTCTAAATTCGTATATATGTGATAATTTATTGCCTTAAATTGTTTCTGTTTGAGTTTTAGGTTCGGAAAATGAATCTTGAGAAAAAGACCAAAAGCGAAGAACCGCCATGAAAGGGCTTATGCGGCGTCCATGACCATAAAGGTGCGTCGTCACCGGTGAAATGGCGACTCGAGGCTATGGAGATGGCCTCAAGCGACGGTGCAAGACCAAGAAATGGAAATGACGATGTCACAACCCCAAAATGACGCCGTCACAACTAAGTCAATGCAATATCAAAACCATAGACAACGGGAACGACGGCGTCCGCAACGAGTGACAATCTTGCACGCTTCACCCATTCCACAAATCTGGCGAGTCTCGCAAGGTTTATGTAAACATTTGGCGGCAGGCATAACCCACTTCAGATTGAATGGCCTTGAATGAATGCAAAAGTTATCTAGATCACCTTTTCCATCATAAGTACCTATCTGAAAGGTATTTTCAGGCCGTCGGGTAAAGGGTAGTTTTCGATCCATCTTACAAAGGGGGCGGGCAGTGAGTTTCGAATCACGAGGAAGTTATGGTGGTACATACATTGGGGTAACGTTATATGGATTGTGATTCGGGGCATAGCAAGAGGATTGGTTGAGTAAGGTGGATAGGCCATGTGTACAACAAAAGGAGGATTCCTCCTGGGGAATGATGGGTACATCAGAGGTTGTCTAAAGGGCAAATTCCCATAAGGTTGAGGAAAATTAGGGTTGTGCGGACTATTTAGTGGAGGATATAAACCATGAGGATAGGAGGAGTTGGAAGGGTACATATCATTGGGAGGAAGACTTCTCTATATTGATTAGGAGGATTGTCTTCTATGCTGATGCATGAGAGGTAGCTGAGCCCTTGCTCCCTTCCCAAGTGAGCAACTAACAATGGAGGTAGGTTTTAGTGTTTTCCATTCTTGCTTCTCTCATTAGAATGCTCATTCCTACCTTCGCTTCCATCCATTCTCTTCGATTGGAGCCACTGGAACTCCTTCAAAACCCACATAACTTCTATTTGACCTTCACTGCGATGAGATCATATCCTTAGTGCCAAGCGTGTTGCCCTTTGAACAGGAGGCATAGGTTCCATATCGATCTCTTATCATAATCATCACTAGATTATTCCAACTCCCCAGCATCTCCGTGTTCGAGCTTTTCAGAACGAGCTCATCAAATTTTAGTGTTTGAAATTGGCCGACAAAGTTGATGACGAGTTCGGTTCTTTGACGTCGAAGCTTGATGATTAGGCGTTATTTATGGGTGAGATCGTGTTGTGAAAGTGGAAGCGGTTATTGGGGGAAGGTTGTTGGGATCATGGACCGCATTGAGTTAAGGTCGAAACGGTGGAGGGTATCTTCTCTTCATCGATCGTCGCCGGAGCTGAGTGAAATTGGTTAATTGGTTATAAAGTTGGAAATAACGTGACCAATTGTAGCGGGTCTCACGGATGGCCATGATTGTACAATAACTTGCATTATAGGCCTTGCGATGGTGATCAAAGGATAAAGAGGGTATTGATTAGCCAAGCTTGTTAACACGAAATAAGAAATACATTACGTTAAGTCATTCTGCGAGGGTTGGACCACGCAAACCACCTCCGCTGATGCGAATGAGTATATAACATGGTAAGTAGATGTGTTTAAGGTAAAATGGGAGTGTTAAGTGAGCAGACCATCATCAATAACCTCCCAAGCTATTTATAGGGGAGAAATAGGCCTTAGAGAGCTTATGCACAAATATCGAGAGATCATGGTAGCGTCCTATGATTTGGTAAACGCTAGAGCTTAGTGACCCACTATCTTCACCTTGGTAGGAAAGCAAAGGAAGAGGAGAATGGGTAAGACCAAGTCAAAGTCTTATCCGTTCTAATATCTTCGAGCTATACCGAAGGGCTTAATTCGATTGGCGAGTTCAGCTGGTAACCATATCATAGATGTATGGTTTGACGCCAATAAAGATTTTAGGAGGTTGACTTGGACCGAGAAGAAGGATTCGGTTCGAAGGGTTTCTTTCGACTGATGGACTACGTCCGTCGAAGAAGTTGAGGTGGCATTGAGATAGCAACGTTATTTGGTCACCATTACTATTTCGCAGCATATTGGTTATAAAATTTTCGTAAAGAAAAGCGATGTGGCGATGTATCTTCGCCAAGTGGTGGGTTGCATGGGTTGCCTTCTTTAAAAAGACTAATAAAAAAAAAAAAAAGTTTAGTAAAAGATAAGATAAAATAGAAAGAAAGAAAAGGGGTGGTACATGTAAAATGACGATGATAACGAAGGAAAGAAGTCGTAACCAGTCAGAGACTACTGAAACTCCCTGACTTGCCCACCGACACACACCCCGTGAAACCCCGGCGGCTGTAAAATAATGAGACACAACATCACATTCCAACAACATAATTGCGGCACTCGCGAAGAATCCGCTGTTGTTTCAGACGCTCAAGGTACCTTTTTCCAGATCTATTTATTTCACCCATTTCATTTAACATAATCTTTGTTGCTGATTACGGGGAAAATACTAATAAACTTGATCTATTAATTTAGCATAACTACACTTTTACACTAATTTTATTTTTACTTTGTTATACTTGATCAATCATGCCCATACATTGTTAGCGGTTGACAATTAATTTGGGAAGCTAAATAAATAAATAATATAGACGTTTTTTTTTTAACATTATTATTACAGCTTACTTTTAGCACGTCTACAATAGTGTCACTTTTACTTGGGGGTAATGTTGATCTGTTATGCTCATACATCTTTAGCAGTAGACAAGCAAATTTGTCCAACTGAAGTAGTGTTATATAGACAGTTAAAAAAACATATTTTTAGAATGACACTTTTGCATTAGTTTTACTTCTACATAGGGGCATTTTAATAAACTCATCTATTATGCCCATACATTTTTAGCACTAGTTAGTTAATTTAAACAAACTAAAATAGTAATATGAACCGTTAATTTTGAACTCTTACTATGAAACTTAATGATGACAGTTAAGCAACAGCAGTTAAATCAAGGGGTATTGGAGAAGAAGCATAGCTGGTCGATATCGGATCTAAGTGATCCTTCCATATCGTGGTAATAATGTTCTTGAAGACTTGCGAAATAATTCGTTGCTGTATACTCATGTTATAGCTTTCACATTGTTTGAGCTTGAGACGATTACTAAAAGCTTTAGGTCTGATTATATTCTTGGTGAGGCGGTTTGGACGGTTTATAAAGGTTATATTGATGAGAATGTCAGAGTTGGGTTAAAGTCGTTACCAGTTGCGGTTAAGGTTTGAATAAGGAGGGCTTCAAGGTCCGCGAGAATGGCTTGTAAGATTCTTTTATCTTTTTGCGTGTATGGTATTTGTTATGATGGAAGGTGTTTTGATTAATGCGTGTGACGGTGTTTACGTGTGACATGAGGCCGGAAGTTAATTTCTTGGTCAGCTGAGACATCGAATTTAGTGAAATTAATTGGATATTGTTGTGAAGATGATCATAGATTGCTTGTTTATGAGTTTATGTTTCGTGGAAGCCTTGAGAATCACCTCTTTACATTATGCCATCCTTTTTCTTATAATTGCGTCGAAATCCTTTTTTTAGTGTTACTAGTTAACATTGTTCGTCTATTCTTTCTGGCATCAATAGTGCATTATAAAACATCAGAAGCCATGGTTGCATTT
>OU343219.1:114170871-114312742 GCA_910596185.1 Chrysanthemum makinoi
ATGTTTTTAGTAGCGTTATTGTTGGTTTTGTGCATGATAATCAGCTATATTTACTCATAACTATTGCAAAAGTGCAAAAGATGCGTATTTTGTATGTATATGTAGCCAGGTATCACGAATGATGAAGAAATGAAGTTTTTATGCACATTTGGAAGATTCCCGAGGAAGGAAGTCGAGCAAGGAAGCTTTTGGACTCAATGATTGGGAAGCACAATGATTTCTAAGCATCTACAAGAAGGAGAGATCAAGTTTTGCCTTGGAAATCATCAACAGAGCAAAGAATGAGGCGATAACAAGAAAGTCAACAAAAGTCAAATCAACAACAACCCAAAGCCGGTTTGGTCAGTAACTGTAACCGATCCGGCTGGGCGAATGATGAAACGGCAACCGATCCGGTTGCCAGAGCAACCGATCTGGTTGCAGGAGCTGCAGTTACACAAAGTTGCATTTATTGTTTCCTTAACTCCCCATAATCATTGGAGGCCGATCATTTCTTGCTATTAACTTGTTGGGAACGTTTTTAGCCAGTTGAGCAAGTTTATTTGGCTATATATTGAACCTAGTCTTAGTTTACTAGGTGTGACACAACCAAAAGTGTATTAGTTTACATCAAAACTAATACCAACCATTTTATTCATCCCAAAAGTTTAGTTCTTACAGAAAACGCTCTGAAGCGAGAGAACAATTCTCATCCTTAGTTTTGGTAATTTGGAGTTATACGGTGAATCTAGGTGATTGGAGGCGCGTGGTTGCTACAAGCCACGAATTCTAGTTCTTGTAATCGCAAAAGTTTAGGTATTCTATGAACTTTGTTATGGATTTCTATTCTCTTGAGTTATTGGAATTACTTTGTTATTTCTTGTGTTTTGTTATTATTATCATGGAGTAGTTTTGGGATATACTTGTGTGTTGGGATGTAGATAATCATACTAGTGTTCTCATATGTGATGCATGTATATATGATCTTGTTTAAATGAGTTTGTTGGAAAAATACTAGTCTTGGTTTGATTTGTTGGTAAAACATGTTTTAAGAAAAGGACCGAAGGATTCTCTTGTGTTTTATTCCAAAAAGTTGAGTGACAAACTAGTATGGGGATATGGTGATTGACAACCACCATGTTTACTTATTAAAACAAGACTAGAAACATTTTCATCACGAAAGGGTCGAAAGATTCGTAAGAACAATTTTAATAAGAACATGTTGCAAACAAATAGATTTTCTAAAGGATGATCATTAGGATAAGGACCGAAAGGATTACCTATATGTTTTTGTACTTAGAATGATTTTTACAAACATATACCATGGTTGGAGATCATTTGCTTATGATTTCTGCATCACATCAAGAGTTTACACCAAGCCTTCATGAACACTATTTATGATTGACTATAGACTACACACAAGTATATATATTTCTTATTATTGAATTTCACTATAAAACATCACTTTTAAATTTGAGGAAGCCTTGACAAAGCTTTTTGTTGCAATCTTTCAAGAAACAATTTCAAACACAAAATCCCTTGGGACGATCTCGACTTACCCAACTTTGCTATCATGAATCCAGTATACTTGCTCGTATGTGTTAATAGAATTAGACGGTTAAATCGCTGTTTATAAATTTAAAACTTGCACCACGCGAAAACATCAAGTTTTTACCACGCCGATTTTTATTTCAATTTTGATTTTCTGTAAAATTGGTAGTTTTGAAATTGAATTTGGTGAAAAGTAAAAAAAGTTTTGGTCAAAGAAACCGATTCGTTGTTAAGCCAAGAACCAATCCCTAGAGCTACGGATTTTTTTTTTATATTTTGATTTCATAGTTTAAGTTATTTAGTGATTTGTGTTATAGTTCATAGATTAATTCTTATCATTTTAGATTTTTATATAGATTATATCTTTTTGTTTTAATGTTTTCTTAGATTTTTAATTTTTCTTTATTTTTGTTATTCTTAGTTTATTAATTTTAGATTAATTCATGTTTTAATTCTAATGATTAGATAATTAAATTTTCAGTTTTTATGGTTTAGTGATCTTTATGAGTAATTTAATGGAGTAGTTAATATAGTTTTAGTTTTATAGCTTAATTATTAAGTAATTAATTATAGGGTAATGAGGAGTCTTAATTAATTAATAGTTTCAGTACACTTAATAGTTTTTAATTTCAATTAATATTCCGTTTTTATAATATAAAAAAAAAAAAATATTGTGTCGATCTAACCGATATGTTGCAACCCGCAACCGGATCCGGTTAGATTATTTGGTCAAGTGATTACCACCAACCGAATCGGTTGGTGCTCTCGGTAAAAAATTTTCTAATTTTTAGATTTTGAGTTTTAACTTATGTTTTTAGTTTTGTTAAGTATCTTTACTTGCTTAGTATATGTTTCTATAGTTTGCTTTTGTTTTTACTAACTCTAACGCAAATGATTCGGATTTTTGTTTTTGTTTTGTTTTGTCAAGTTTAGCTAGTTAGTATGGATAGTTTGAGCGGAATTTCGGAATACCTCCGTAACTTGGATGAAATGTTCAAAGACACCGGAAGTTCATTGGAAAAGATTGGAGGTATCTTAGAAGAAAGTAAGAAAGAATTGGGAATTGATACGGTTAGTATGGAAGAAACGGGTGAAAACAAAGTTCAACTTCCTAAGAAGGGAAGAGTTGTGGTATTCACACAAGCATCTTTAACGGAGTATGATTCGCCACTAATGAGGTTCGGTACACCTTGTAGTGTAGAAGGAGTAAGTGCTTGGGACGAGCAACTTAATATGGCTTATGGAGAAAACTACATTGTGGAGAAGGTTCTTGACGAAATTGGTCATATACGTTTGGATTACGAAGCATACGGAAGAAGGATGGTTAAAAATCTTAAGGTTAACATTCATGGTCACATTTTTGAAACAGATTTTGTTGTTTTAGAAGAGGGAATGGATGAACCCAATGTGTGTTTTGGTCGAGACTTTCTTGTAACGACCAAGTGCCAAGTTGATTTTGCTTTGGGGGAAATGAGGATTAATATCACCGATTTGGAAGAAGGAAAAGGAGTGAACGAGATGCTAGTGGAATTGTGTGCTAATATGGAAGAGGAAGATGTGGAAGTAGTTAAGATGGGAAGGCAATGGAAGAAAACTTCATTCAACAAACTAACCCCAACCACATCCACCAATAAAAATGATTACACACCTTCATCACCTAGTACTACAAACACTTTCAAACCTTTAACCGACGAACAAAAAGAAGCTATTTTGGAAAATCTTGAACAAAAGTTTCTTGAGCTAAATGAGAAGAAGCCGGTGATTGATGTACTTCAAGATAACGTTCTCTACCGTAAGAAATTAGATGTGGTGATGCTAGCAAGGGCTATATTGGAAGATAAGAATCTATCGGAGGAGGAGAGAGATAGAATTTTGTTTAGAGGTATGCCACGGAAGGAGAAAGATCCGGGGAATTTTGTTTCACCAATTAAAGTGAATGGGACTACACCAATTTATGCCTTAGCCGATACGGGGCCAAGTGTTAATGTTATGCCCTATCCATTATTTAAGACGTTGGGTCTTAGTAATCCGCAACCAAATCATTCGAAGCTTACCATGGCGGATAATTCTCGCTTAAAGCAATGGGAGAGGTGAAGAACGTGAGAGTTCAAATTGGTTATCAACCATACTTGGCTGATTTTCTAGTCCTAGACATTCCTAAGGACAAGAGTTTACCACTTATTAGAAGACCATTCCTACGAACATGTGGTCCAATTATAGACATGGGAAGAGGCACGATGACTATTGATGATGGATTTCGGCAAACATATTATCCCAAACCAAGGGGACCAACTTTGGAATTTATGGAGGAGTTAGAATTGATGGAAGCGGACGAGGACTTGACTTGTTTCGAAGTAGGACGTGATATCCAAGGAAACCCGATGTATGGAGCATTAGCTCCACCTTATTTTGATATAGAGGATGAGATGGAACGTATTAGCGTGGAAGCATTTTATAATCCATTCAAAAACATCCTAGTCTACAAGAAGTTGACCGATTTCTTAGGTTCTTTACCAGTGCAACTCAAGAATTTGAATGGAGACCCGTGGGGTCGGCATTTACAAGAGACAAAATGGAGATGGGGAATGGCATGTCAAATTCGATATACTATGTTCGGATGGAAGAAGATTCATAAGGAAGTTCAAAACTTTTGAAACATACAAAGGAGTTGACCGAAATTTCTAAGTGAGGACATCCTAAGACAGGAGTATTTCGAGGAATTCTAAGGAGAAGACAAGGCACCATAATAAACAAGCAATTGTTTGCTTGAATTTCATGAACTATTTCTTTTTAATTTTATGCATTTAGGATTTTGTTTTTCTTTTCAGTTTTACTTTTATTTTTATGTTGAGGTTATTTGGTTAATGCATTATGATTATGAGTTTTAGTTGAGTTTTAGTTTTAGTTTATAAGTATGATGATTTGAGTTTTGAGATTGGATGATTGTTGAAATTTCCAAATGGTGGATGAATGTTGTGTGCATCTTTAACAGAATTTTTGAGTAAAAATTGTTGCTTGGAAGGTAAATGCCTAAGTAACATGAAAAAAATGCAAAATTTGGCAAAATGTAAACTCAAACGTTGTGTCCATGACTCGATCCGGTTGCATACAAGTATAAAAATTCACTTTCCGTAAAAAAACACACACACACTAATTCTCCACTGGGTTTGCAAAAAATTGGCCCAAGAGAAGCTAATGAAGATTGTTTGTTGTAGGAGATCATCATGGCACCCAAACAAGTAAACATCTACATTCAATTAACTCAATTGAGGTTTAATTAGAGCATTTGATTCAAATTGCATATTAGGTCACTAATTTGGGGGTTTTGATATAATCAATTAAGTTGTAATATTTTTGATTGTGGGTAATTGATATAGGAATGAATTGCAAAAAGAATTGTAGTGATTGATTCAACATGGGATGAGTATTAGATGATTGAATTTTCGGATTTAATTAGGTTATGCCATTGAATCAAGTTAAGTGGCAATTGGTGATTCCTAGTGGTAGATGATGAGATTTTGTGAGTAATAGATGCCACATTGTTGATTAGAACTAGTGATTGAAGAGTATAGGTCTTCTTTGTTGAAGTTCTAAGATGATGAATGTGTGATGATTTGAGGTTTGGAAAGCGAATTTAGAGTAATTCAAGGATGTAGAAATCATTGAGGATGTTAGAATGCAGTCTAGGATTGGATTGGACTTAGAAAATTCGAGTGGGTAATGGATTGGAAGGCAAAAGCCTTATGCAGATTGCATAACCGATCCTATGCTAAACTTAACCTAATCGGTTGATTTGCCAAAGGTAGTAACCGATCAGTTTCTCCTGCAAGAATAACTTCCAGTGTTCGTGGCCGATATTTTTGAAATTTTTAAGTGGACCTTAGAGGGTTCCATGGACCTTCCGCTTGTTCTAACACTCTTATATGGTCTTATATTTATGATTTCTACAGAGAATTGTTGTAGGTAGCTAAGCTCGACCGCCCAATTAACCCATTGTTAGAAAGTTTTGCCAAAGGAACGAGAGAAGAAAGTCAAGTATAGCTTGAAGACGAAAAGCAAACGCCAACTTAAAGTTTCAAAGATCTCACCGACGGGAGAAGTAGCATGCTTTCCAGAATCCAAGTATCGAATTTCAAAATAGGACATGTTTGGTTCCGAGGGTGATTGATTGGGATTTGTTTGCGGAGTATGAGTGTGAAGAGGAGTTGAGAAGAATGATGCGGACATCTTATGTGTATCCGGCGGATGGGGATTTGTTAGGATTTGGAAAATCCAGTAGTTAAAGTGTCGGTCACCTCAAGTATATGTAATCGTTAGAAAGCTCGTAGTCGTAGTTATTTGATGTTAAGTAGTATTTAGTTTAGTAACACCGTGGAGGACGGACGGTCTTTACCCATCAGCCCGATCCACGTACTCGCCGTGTGTTGCTTATTGTAAGACTATAAATACCTCCCAAGGTAGAGAGTTGGAGCTCATAATAAGATTTTTCTTCTCTCACTAAAGTTCCCAAACCTCTAACTTTCTCTCTCTAAAACTCATCTTATACTCACTTGGTTTATGGTATGATGTGTATGTGAAATCCAATATGTTACAAATGGTATCAAGAGCCATGGTTTGATCACTCATCTTCATGCTCTTTTGATTTTGGTGGATTTCATAAGGTTTTTGGGTAAAGTGTTTAGGTGAGCTTGAATCATTTGGACAAATTCTAGTGTTAAAGTTTGAATTTTGCTTGTACTTTTGTGTTTAGGATCACCATATGTGTTTATGTTTTGAATTGGAAGGCTTAAATCATTGTGGTTTGGTTGTTTTTGATTGAAAAGTGGTTATTTTGAACTTTGTACAAAGCGAGCTGAGTCTCGGATAGTGGTTTCTCCTCCGGCGAGTTGCTTGGCATCGATGAAGTTGGTATATGCGACTGGCTATTTAGCGAGTTGACCTTTAGTTTACTTGGAGTTCTAAAGTTTACTTGGCTATTATGAGTTGTATAGCTGCTGCAGTTAGTTTGCTTACTTGGTGGTTAAGCCGAAGTTGGTTCTGCTTACGACTTGCTATTAAGCGAGTTGTGTCTTTATGCTTACTGCTTATTAAGCGAAGTTGACTCTTATGCGATTTGTCTCTTTAAGCGAAGTTAGTTTAGCGAAGTTGATACTGCTTGTTGAGTGTTTAGCCACTTGTCGCATTGAGACTTGTTATCCGCTACATTTTTACGGTTGTTCTTTTGATTTAGTAAAATCCCGTGAAAGAATCTATTTCCTGGTTTAATCAAAGAGTTATAAAATCCCGTAGAACTTGTAATCATGTCAAACATCGCTCCTACTATTGTTTCTTCTATAGTCGGGATGCAAGCAAGCTGTTCGATACTCGCCCACCCATGCTTGACAGAACTGATTATGATTCTTGGGCTCAACGAATCCATTGTAATGTTTGGAAAGGAAAATGGGGTCAACATTCTCAAATCATTGATGAAGGACCTTATCAGATTGAGACTACAAGAGACTTAATTGATATAGCTGCAGATGGAACAATGATCTATGGGATAGATAGACCAAAGACATATGATGAGCTCAATGATAAGGAGAAAAGAGATTCGCATGCCGATATCCGGCTTTTAACATCATACTTCAAGGTCTTCCAAAAGATATTTACAAGCTTATCAATCACAACACCGGCCAAGGCAAGTGGGATAATGTCAAAATGCTTCTTTCTAGTTCTGAATTAACTATGGAAGACAGAGAATCACAACTCTATGATGAATTTGAGCACTTCAAGATGAAACCATATGAGAGTGTCTATGAGTATTACGTGAGATTCCACAAGCTTGTTAATGACATGAGGAACATCGGAATGACTATGCCAAACATTCAGCTGAACTCAAAGTTTGTGAACAACATGAATCCGAATGGCACAAGTTTGTCACCTCTCGTGAAGCAACCAAAGGATTGAAGAATACAAACTATGAGCAACTCTATGCCTTCCTTCTTCAAATGAGACATGCCATGTTTGAAAAGAGGATTCTTGAACAATTCAAAACAAACTGTGAGAAACAAGTTCATCAAATGATTCCATTGCCTTTTACACCAATGTTGGGATTACCACCAAAGCTTCACAAGTTATACCCATGGGTGATGGCAATCACAAACTCATTCTCGATCCATGTTCAAACAAGTTGATGCCGAGCCAGACAACTTCATTAATCAACCAGCTCTTATGGTTAAACAAAATTGACCTCTCTCCACACACCAACAACAACACTAACAATGAGATCGAATCGATCCATCTTCACAATCATGCTCTTGTCAGAGATGGAAAAGTTATGGTGCAACAAGTTCAAGAAAGGAAGTATGAACAGGGAAGAGGTGGAGCTGGTAGAGGTTATGTTAAATCGAAATAGGAAGGAATGGTAATCGGACAAGCAAAGCCAATCAAGTGTTACAACCGTGGTGGTGAGGACACATTGCAAGGAACGCACATCACCAAAACGCCTCGCATGCAGAGTACTTCAGAGATAAGATGTTGCTTGTGCAAGCTCAGATAATAAGCTTTTGGATGAAGAGGAGTTGTTGTTTTGCCGGGGAAATGCCAAGACATATGATACGATGTGGATGAGCGCCAATTCAGAGATAGGCCACAATCATCGAATGCCTTCAAGTCAGCCGAGTGATGCATACGACTGACGTTGATGATGAACCCATGCAAAAATTTTATGGCTAGCATTTCTCCAATGGTACCTCCTAAAGTCTCTTCATCACCACAAGCTGGTCCATCCAAAGACAAACTCATTTCTGAGGTATTAAAACTATATGATGATGTCGATGTGCAAAAGATGCATGACAAAGTACAATCAACTCAAACTATTGAGTCAGATATTGAAAATATGGGTAATATCAATGTTGTCCCATATGATCAATATGTGAAACAAAGTGAAAGTGAATTGTACCAAGTGATGCACATCAATGATGACTATGTTTTTGATGAATACACGCATGTGCCCCTCGATGATTCTCGTTATCTCCAACTCAATGCCTATAAAGAACATGTTGATATTTATGAACAACGAGCTAAGTTTGAATTAACCACCGTGAGCGTGAGATGGATGACCAAATGCGTACAATTATTAGAAAAGTAACTTTAGAGAAGAAGTCTTAAAACAAGAGTTAAACTTCTTACAAGAAAAGCTTTCTAAAACTGCTAAGCAAAAAACAAGAACTTCAAGAAAATGTTAAAATGCTTAAGCAAGAATTCAATGCTAAGGAATCAAAACTTTTGAATGATTTTTCCAATCTAAAACTTTGAAAAACAAGCTTGAAAATAAGTTGTACGTACAAGGAATACCATTCGTGATCAGCCACTTGATCACTAAGCATAGAGTTTTAAGCGATAAGCATAGCATCCCCTTGTTGAGGAACTAAATCCAGAGGTCATTAAAAAGGCTAGAGCTGCTAATAAGGTAATCTATGATGGAAATGAGATTCTTAAACCTAGACAGAAACCTAGTTGCGTTGAGTGCACGGAGGAAGATAGAAAATTAGATGATGCATCTAGGGAGAAAATGAATAAGAAGCTAGAAGATCCCGAATGTAAAAAGAATAACATAACGATCAAACCCCATGATTACAAGAAGGAAAACTGGATTTCCTTAAACAAGTTTAAGCCTCAAACGTTGACACCCCAAGTGTTCGAAAAAGGACTTAGATAAGCAAAAACAAAGAATCTTGTTGTTACAAACCTCCCCTTAGGAAAATGCCTCATGATCGTGTATCCTCCAAATAAACCAATGCATTTAGTTCCTAGAACTATTGCCACTAAGAGCAAGACCTTAATCACCCAATATGTTATTCTTCAACTATTTGTCGATTTTGAGAAAACTTGTAAGAAAAGGATCACACCCATCGGGATAACTCAAGGAAAGGGGTTTTGAACAAACAAAAGAATGCTATTTAACTAAGGTCATGCCTTTCTTTAAACAACTAAAAGATCAATTTGAGAGTCTTAAAAAGGATAGATGCATATTAAAGGAATGGAATAGGAATTTGATGCAATGATAGTTGAGGTTAGTGACTATGAGCGAGCATTAAAATATAATGAGATTGAGAGGAAGAACTTGCATACCTTAAATGAGAATCGATTGAATGTATTGCTCAAGATGTGTTTTATATCGCCACTAATTGTTCCATTAATGCTTCTCAATTTCATGAACTATCTGTTGCTTGAAAGTCTCCCATGATCGTGTCATTGAGCTTGAAATCAAAAACTCTAAACTAAGTGAGAAAATTGAATAGGATGATCACGATAATTTGGTAAAACATTTTTCTAAACTAGAAGTTGAACATTTTGATTTACAACTAAAATATCAACATCTCAAAGAAAATGTTAAAACCTCAAACATCAAGATATCACCGATGTTCCTGGGAGAGTTTGATGCGGAGTTTTTGAAATAAACAAACGCGTGATGAACATATTCAAGCTCATCAGTAACACGATCGAAAGTTGAAAGCCCAAATTTCTCAATTAAAGGGTGAAATGAACAATGTGGTGGCTCCTAAATGCCTCCTCCTTTAGATTCTCGGAATTCTCAAAATTTTCATCTTCAAAACTTAGTTAATGCTTTACAAAAGGAAATGAGAGTTTTCTAGAAGAAAATGAAAAGGTTAAACGTCATTTCAATGAGTTATTGAGTCAATAAAAGTCACTGTGAACAAAAATAATGAAAAAATAACTTCATTGCAAAAAGGAAATTGAGAATCAAGAGTCAGTAAAAGGAAAATGCCAATGACAAATGGGGAGAATGGTGCTTCAAAGGTCATGTCTCAGAATAAATATGCTTTCTCACATGGAAATATGTTCCTCCTAATCTTAGGAATAACAAACTTGCTATTCAAACATATTTCTCATACCTTAAGGACGACCTAGAATGTCTCCTGAGATTGTAGAAGAGGATAAGTTAGAGAAACCACTTGATAATGCAAATTAGGCCATGCTTGCTTATATGCCAAACGATCTCAAGAACTTCTAGAATGCTTAATTACAATATGCCCTAAAACCTTAGGTGAGCAAGTCAATCCTTGATACCTGTTCTATGCCTAGTGCTAAGTATACAACTCATTCAATGCCCAATGTTATGAATGTGAACTCTAGTATGCCTTCAAGTAGTTCGATCCGCATCTAGTGTTAAGAAAGTGAACCAGTGCAAATAGTTCACATCCCGACACATCTAAACAGGAAATAAAAAAGTAGCAAAACCAACTAATATTCCCATTCCCTCTAGGGGAGTAATCGTGACATTAAAGCGAGCAAGTCAAAGTCTCAAGGCAATACAAGGAATGATAGGACCTTGCAAGCTAAGAATGTGCATTGGAAAAGAGTAGAAGATCACCCTAGGGTTTGAGTTGAATAAAACGAATCGTGTTGATTCTAGTATTAGCTATAAGCATCGTAATTAATTCGAATTCTCGCTACTACTTTGCAAAACATGTAATGAATGCTTGATTTCTAGTACTAATCATGAATGTGGTGTGAATGGGTTTGTCTAATGCTATCAAATGCCCAATTAAAATTGTTAATGCTAAAAATCATGCTAAGAAGGCTAAAAGGCAAAGACGAAAGAATGTTAGAAAATAGTGGAAACCCACAGGAAGAACATTTAGAAAGATAGGTTATCAATGGATATCTTTTGGCCATAAGGTCTCAGTTGCCCTCAAGACAATGCCCACTAGAAAATGGATGCCTACCGTAGAACTATTCCTTAAGAAGTGAACATACTTTGAATAGGTCAAATACGTATACCAAGAATGCATCTATTCCTAATGATTCCATTGCTTCTATTTCGATGGGTGTTTCTATTTCTAATGTGGGTGTTCCAATCATTGTTACTAACCAAATGGAACCCATTCTTGCATGGGGATCCCAATTATCCAGCTTATCCATTCTTCTCTCATGTTCAACTGCAGTCGTTCAAATCGTTTCAGGGTACTGGACTCGGTAGCCGCTCCAAGCATATGACCGAGACCGGGCTGCTCATGAACTTCGTGAGTAAATTCATCGGGACAGTTAGATTCGGGAACGACCATTTTGGAGCAATTATGGGTTATGGTGATTATGTAGTTGGAAAAGTGTAATCTCCAGGGTATATTATGTGGAAGGTCTTGGTCATAATTTGTTCTCTGTTGGTCAATTCGGTGATTCCGATCTAGAGGTGGCCTTTAGAAAACATACTTGCTTCGTTAGAGAACTTGATGGTGTGGAATTATTAAGAGGTACTCGTGGTTCTAACCTATACACCATCTCTCTCGAAGACATGATGAAGTCTTCTCCAATCCGCTTGTTGTCAAAGGCTTCTAAAACAAAGTCATGGTTATGGCATCGTCGTCTCAATCACTTGAACTTCGGACCATTAATAACCTTTCCAGAAAGGATCTTGTCGAGGCTTACCTGCATTAAAATATGAAAAAGATCATCTTTGTTCAGCTTGCCAAATGGGTAAAAGCACGAAATATGCCCACAAACCAAAACCCACAAATTCAGTAATGGAAGTTCTTCATACCCTTCATATGGATGCAATGAACCAATGAGAGTACAAATGATAAATGGGAAGAAATACATTCTAGTAGTTGTTGATGACTACTCGCGATTTACTTGGGTAAAGTTTTTGAGGACAAAGGATGAAACTCCAGATGTCATCATCAAACTAATCAAACAGTTCAGTTCGACTCAACAATACAAATGAATTGTTCGAACATACAATGGCATGTGAGTTTGTTAACAAAGACTTAATTCAGCTTTTATGAAAGTGTTGGAATCACCATCAAAGAAGTGTTCCACTAACTCCTCAACAAAACGGTGTAGTTGAAAGATCTAAATCAACTCTTGTGGAAGCAACAAGAACAATGCTAATTTATTCAAAGGTTCCAATGTTTCTATGGGCTGAAGCCATTGCCACGGCTTGCTACACCCAAAATCGTTCCTTATACACACCTCTCATGGAAAAACTCCATATGAACTTGTTCATAAACGAAAACCTGATCTCTCTACCTTCGTATGTTTGGTGCTTTGTGCTATCCAACTAATGACGGTCAAGACTTAGGCAAATTAAGAGCAAAGGCAGATATTGGAGTTTTTGTTGGTTATGCACCAAACAAGAAGGGTTACCGAATCTACAACAAGAGAACCCGAAATATCATGGAAACAATTCACGCGTTACGCTTGATGAGTGACCGGTCAAATGGCTCCCGGACAATCCATTCGGACCAAGCACTTCAAAACAGTCCCATTGGTTCATCCCTTGTACCAAACTCATTTCCAAGAACTCCATATGTACCTCCATCCGAAGATGATTTAAAGAAATTGTTTGATCCAATGTTTGATGAACACTATGAACCAAATGCTGATGAAATGTCAATTCCATCAACAGAGGTTGCTCTATCCCATGAATGAAGTCAACCCTTCAGTCTCAATATCATTAAGTCAAGAAGCGCCGCTGCGATCAATCTGTTCATCAACAAATCATCAATCATCAAATGTACATCATGGAATTGCCGATTTACAAGATGAAGTTAATCCCTTGCAACTCTGAAGATGCTCCATTTGAAAACATATTTGCTCTGAATCATCATCGAACCATCTTCATCACGAGACATCGACTCTGCTACTTCAGTTCCACAACAACAACCACATGAACACCTTAGAAAATGGACACATGATCACCCATTGGACAACATCATTGGAAACCCTCTCGTCCAGTATCCACTCATAAACAACTTCTACTGATGCCTTATGGTGCTTCTTCAACTCCGTACTCTCTAAGATCGAACCAAAAGACGTCAAAAATGCTATGAATGAAGACAGCCGGTTCAGTGCCATGCAACAAGAAATTCATGAGTTTGATCGACTAGATGTATGGGAATTAGTACTGCTCGAGACGTGCTATGATCATTGCTATCAAGTGGATCTTCAAAGTGAAGCTTGATGAGCATGGTGATGTGTTGAAAAATAAGGCTAGGTTAGTGGCTAAAGGATATCGTCAAGAGGAGGGTATTGACTTTGAAGAATCATTTGCTCTCTTGTTCGCTCTGTATCGAGGCAATCGAATCTTCTTGGCTAATGCAGCAAGTAAGAACATGGTAGTCTATCAAATGGATGTAAAGACGGCGTTTCTTAATGGAGATTTAAAGAAGTGGTTACGCCACCAGCCGAAGGTTTTGTGAATCCAGAGCATCCTACTCATGTCTATCGCTTGAAAAAGGCCTTTACGGTTTGAAGCAAGCTCCCAGAGCATGGTATGATACGCTATCAAAGTTTCTTCTATCCACTGGATTCAGCAAAGGAGCAATTGATCCGACATTGTTCACCGAAGTCGTGCAAACATTTAATTCACATTCAAATTTATGTTGATGACATTATCTTTGCCTCGACTGACCCCAATGAATGTGATCATTTTTCAAATGAAATGGGTTCCAAATTTCAAATGTCAATGATGGGAGGCATTTTTATAAATCAATCTAAATATGCAAATGAGATTTTAAAGAAATTTGGATTTGATTCATGTGACACCGTTGACACTCCCAAGATTGAACGTACTAAGCTGGATGAGGACCACTCAGGGATCATGGTAGATCAAACGAAATATCGTAGTATGATTGGATCCCTGATGTACCTCATAGCTAGCAGACTAGACATCTTGTTCGCTGTGTGCATGTGTGCTAGATATCAGGCTAAGCCTACTAAAAGCACCTTGAAGCGGTTAAACGGGTCTTTCGGTATCTCCAAGGAACCATCAATATGGGACTATGGTACCCAAAGGACACCGGTATGTCACTAACAGTCTATGCGATGCGATCATGGGATGTCAAGATACACGTCGAAGTACGTCAGGAGGTGCTCAGTTTTGGGTGATAAGCTTGTGAGTTGGTCTTCAAAGAAGCAAATGAGTACTTCTATTTCCTCTAAAGAGGCTGAATACATAGCCATGTCATCTTGTTGTGCTCAAATCCTTTGGATGAGATCCCAATTATCTGACTATGGCTTTGAATTCAACAAAATCCCTCTGTACTGTGATAATAAAAGTGCTATTGCTCTCTCATGCAACAACGTTCAACACTCAAGAAAAGCATATCGATATTCGATATCATTTCATCAGGGAGCAAGTGGAAAACGGTGTGGTGGAACTCTATTTTGTGAAGTCGAATACCAGTTAGCGACATCTTCACCAAAGCTCTTCCAAGAGAACCTTTTGAGTTTATTCTTCCACGACTTGGCTTGAAAAGCCTTCAACCAGAAACACTCAAACGTCTTCGGGAGGAAGACGAGGAGTAAAGGTCTTTCTTCATCTATCTCTTTGTATATATTTATTCAAAAAGCAAAATACAAAATTATAAAACCAACAAAAAGCAAATAGAAAATATAAAACTTTCAAAAATCCATAAAAACTATCGAAAACTCGAAAAATCTCAAAAATATTGTCTTTTTGTCATATCTTTCTTGATTCGATATATATCTACGGTCTTTGTGCTGTCAGTCAAAGAGTGACACGGGACTTTAGATGTTGTTCGAATGTTAAAAAAAATCAAAAAATCAAAAAAATATTTTTGGGACAAATTAAAACAATGGTTTATTGTCATTTCAGGTAGTAACCCGATTTTCAAAGAAAGAACAGAGCCATGCTTTATCTGATGTTTCAAACCTAATGCGCTGATTCTAAAAACAAATGTTTGTCATTAACAAGACAAATGTTTAATCTCAAATATTTTTCCTTCTAAAGATTCCTCTGAAATATATTTGCAATCTTATGAAAACTCAATTGTTTTTTAAAACACTTCGGACTTTATTTTTGAAAATCAAAAGAACTTATCAAGTGTCAAAATCTCAATCCATCAATCAACAACTTTCTTCATTGATTGAGGGGGAGAATAATTTTTCAATTAAATCAAAAAGTGTTCTTTTCAAACAATTAGCACTTAATTGAGCAAGGTCTTACTCTAAATGTTTTAAAATATTTTACTCAATTGGTTCAAGACCTTGGTTATTATTATGTTTTCAAAAGATAATCATGCATGTTTAATCAATGGAGTTTAAAGTCTCAAAATCCAATCATTATCAGTTAAAACGTTTTCATAATCAAGTCACAATTCTCCCTAAAAGCTTTCAAAATCAATTTAAATCTACATAGATCACAAATCTCAAATGATTTGATAATTGTGATCGGGGGAGAATTTGTGATTTAAATTGGATTTAAACTGATAATTCGATAAATGGTTTCATAAGTGTTTAGCATGTTTTCCTCCCCGCATGTGACAAACGATTTCAAATTTTCCATGCACATGTTGAGGGGGAGCATCTAGTTTAAACCTCAAATTATTGAAACGTGATTGAATTGTCTCTAAGTGCAGGTTTCCTCTAATATGTGCAAAACTCTTTCAAACTTCAAGGCACATATTGAGGGGGAGCAAACTTTTGAAAACCTCATCCTTCCTCAAAATGTTTTATCTACTCAAATTGATTGGGAAGTGATGATGATCATTTTAGAAAATGTTAATCAAGAGATTGGACCTTTCATTCTTAATCTAACGATTTCAAAGATCTCTTGCCTCCATGTGCTAAACAATTTCTGAATTTTTATGCATATGTTGAGGGGGAGCATTTCTAAAATATCAAAACAATTAAGATACAAAATGCTTTGATTCTATATCACAAGTATCTTGATTGATTTTCAAATGGTTCCAATGGCAGATGAACAATACCAAAAAGACCGACCAACTTTACTTTATGTATGGTGATATAAGGATGATAAGGTTAGGTTGAGGTCCCATGATCCGCCGAATCGAGGGATCTACCCAGGACAATCCACTAGATAGTGTAGAAGTCCTTAGGTATGATGAAAAAAGGAGAAAAGTGAGATATGGGAAGAGTCTTGGCGAGAGCGAGCTAGTAATCTGAATAAACCCAACAAGGTTCTAGTTATGAAGTCTCGTAAGCAATCAAGGGGTTGAAGAATGAAAAAGAATTGAATGAAAAAAGGGTGAAAAGAAATAGCCCTCCAATTATTCAACCTTAGGGCAGAAACCGGGTTCAATTCATATACTACTGGTGGTTACCATGGTAAAATCGGTATTGAAGACAAGACGTCATGGACCCAAAGGACGACCTTTGCACTTCAACTTTCTTAACCACTCAAGTTCCTCTTAAAAGGACTTGTTTCATTCTCACGGGGAACCGACATAATCTATCGACTCTCTTTTAGAGATTGTTGATATTGAAGAAGGAGACCCTCTCCCTAGTCTCCGGCATAGGAACCAAATATGCACAATTGAGTCTAGAGCCACAAGATCATCAATAAATCTCATTAGGACAATCTCAATGAAGACTCTCTGTTTCACACAATGTGGAAAGAGATTATATCTTGAGTCCTACGCATTATCCTTGTGGTATTGCCGTAACATCTCGAGTGATATGCATACATATTCACAATGAAGATGGAAAGCCTTCTGGAGCCAACATCAAACAAGCTCTGGTAGGTGGCATGTGAGATCTATCCAATAGATCAACCATGTGACAACCGAACAGAAACAATGGAGCGATTCAATCTTTTGAATCAATCCTGGTTCAGGATATGGATTGATGGATACCTTTGAAAAACCGGTCGTTGTGCCCAAAAACTCTTTTCTTTTGCACATCGACTTTGTAATTATTTCTCAAAATGAAAGGTGTTTATGATTGATAATTGATTTTCATTAAAACCTTCGTTGTATTGCAAAAACAATTTCTATTGAGTAGTACACGATTGTTTTTCAAATCTCTTTTCATCAATCAGTGAATCTTATTTCGCTGGTTCACTCACTCCGTGTTGTCTTCTTTGAGACGCGTTCTAGTTTGAGAACGTTTAGAGCAGCTGCGAAACCCTATCAAGGAAATTCTTCGAATTATTCACTGATCACGGTACTTGTATCGATCAACGGGAACCGTGGGCCGTGTACCTCAATTCAACGAAAGTGATCAAAGACACTTTTATACGTACGATTTATTGCTAATGCGTTTTATGCAGGTACACCGACGTTGCAGCTGATCGTAATGAAGCGGTCAATTCATAGCCGCATGCTCACACAACACATTCATATATAAAGAAATCATGATTAGTGCATCAATGACTCTGATATTTTCACTCCATGCTTACTCGCTATCGCTTTGCTAATATCATGAATCAACGAAAGCTTCCGCTACTCTGATAAGAATATATCATGATCCAGAATGTGAGCATGTCGGTCCAAATGTCACAACATCACATAATACCAACACCACAATGGATGAGTAGAGATTAATGTACTGGCGATGATCTCAAAAGTCGCTCAAAACTCATTATCATGTGGATCAGTTAAAGACCTCCACTCAGATTATCCAAACATGCAAAATGAAGAATCAAAGACTACAAGCTACAGAACAAAGAACATGAACAAGAATTTAAGAACAATCTCAATGATATATCTGTTTGTATTCTATGTAATTTTAATGTGTGTTTGAGGTGACCTCCTTAGGGGGAGATTGTTAGGATTTGGAAAATCCAGTAGTTAAAGTGTCGGTCACCTCAAGTATATGTAATCGTTAGAAAGCTCGTAGTCGTAGTTATTTGATGTTAAGTAGTATTTAGTTTAGTAACACCGTGGAGGACGGATGGGTCTTTACCCACTGTATGCCTGATCCACAGCCCGTTAGTTGGCGTTTTATTGTAAGACTATAAATACTCTCTACCTCCCAAGGTAGAGAGTTGGAGCTCATAATAAGATTTTTCTTTCTCTCACTAAAGTTCCCAAACCTGTAACTTTCTCTCTCTAAAACTCATCTTATACGCCTATTGTGTTTATGCTTTGATGTGTTTATGAAATCCAATATGTTACACAAATTGTTACATCTCAAAAGCGTCTGGGTTATGATGAGTCTTCTCAAAATCTCTCAAAGAATTCACACGTGAACCGAAAATTCATCCCTCAACCATGGTTAACCTTGTACACTATACTCAGTCACTGTGTCACGCGAAAGGCAACTAGCCATGAACACCCAAGATTAGAACTTCTACAAATATTTTGGGGTGTGATTAATACACAACATCTTGATTATGCACAGATTATTTGGAATGATATGGTCTATCAAGCACGGCAGTTTGCAAATAAGAAAGGGTATAAAGTTTCGTTTGCTCGTTACACCAAGATTCTTATTGATCATTTCATGACAGAAGATCCAAGCATAGACAAACGACTTGCAAGTGGTGATAAGTATCATTCTCGCAACATGGATCATGTTCTTTCACAAGTAAAAATTCAAAGCACTAGTACTACAAACAAAGGTTTAAGAATTCCTGACCGCCTCTAGAATGATGTCATCAAGAAAACTAAGGATTACTTGGCTTATGATAAAGAGGAAAAAGAAGGAACGGTTGGGATCACAGAAAAAGTACCTGTTGCTGCAAAAGGAAGAGGTAAAGGAAGGAAATCCACTGTTACACAAAAGGTTACAAAACGCAAGAAAACCATGCTGCGTGATGAGGAGTTATCTGAAGCAGAGAATATTGATGAAGAAGAACAGGTTAGTAATCAAGAAGAAGAAGATGACCATGCTGAGACTTAAAGAATTATCCAGGTAAAACAAGAAAAAGCTGATGGACATAGGGTAACACCATCAGTGTTCAAAACCAACCACTTCAACCTCCTCGAACCAAAAAAAAAGAACAAGCAATTTTGAAGAAAACTTTAGAAGTCAACAAACTTCATTACTTTGCCGACCTCGAAAGGTTTAATAAGAAGGGTGAAGGATCAGGTTCTAAGGTGCTTACCGAAAGAGTTGAAGAAGATGAACAACCTCTGAATGAACCAAATTTTTCCGAATCTGAAAATGCAGCTTCTGTCACACTCTCTACATCCAAAGAACGTGCCACTGATTCTAATCAATTCATTATTTCTGATGACGATGAGTCTGTTAATAATGATGAATCTGATAACGATGACGAGATTGACGACTCTGTTGATGCTGAAGCTGATCAACCACATTCAGAAGGTGACAATCGCATTCCTACATCACCACAACAACAACCTCCAGCGTCATCAGATCAACAGTCAAAGACACATGCTCCCTCCAAAACAACTCTTAAGATCAACCTTCCCTCTCGACAAACATCTAAATTAATTGAGAAAGATAAAATGCAAGTCATACAAGATCAGCACATTTCTCTTCAAACCCAAGTTCAGACACAGCAACAACAACTTCAGGAACAACAAAAACAGATTAAAACACTTCAGGAGTACCCTTTATCTGAGAAGATGAAAGCACTCATGAAACAGGTTCTTCCTACAAAAGCAAAGAGTTACTTTGATTAGGTTCTACCATCGGCATTGCGGACATATGTTAAACACAAGCTTGAAGGTGTTGTTGCTTATCACCTTCAGACACAATCAGTGACTCTTGAAACAAAGCCTACAAAGATGTCTGCTGCCGACCTCAAAAGTCAACTACTCGATAAGATACTTGATGATGATGCAGAAGCTGAACTGCGAGAAGCTCTACTCAAGTCGATGAAGAAGGCTCGCAAGAAGACTGATTTATGCAGAGTCATCAAGTCTCACAAACATCGACCAAATGACAAGGATGATGACTCATGCCCAAGAGACAAACGTTCCAAATTCACTGCACCGTCATCTTAAGTCTTTCAAATCACCTCTCATGATATCACACCTGAAGATGAAATTCAACCATAATCAACCAATCAACCTCCACAACAGAACGTCTCTAATGTTATATCCAAACCACCATCCGTCATACAACAAGAAGAAGCTCCAGAATGGATTGATCCTTCCACTACCAAGTTTGACTGGTTTGAAGATATGGTTGATGCTCATCCAGAAGATGCAATTCCTAATGAAGCTTCAATTGTGGATTTCACAAAGAATTTGAAGAAGATCATGAAGGTTCAGAAACTCCAATTGTCTCACATCGCCAACATTTGACGAGCAGGGTTTCCTGAGTATAAGACTTCTACCACTTCAAGGCTACAATTTAAGTACAATCTTGAGGAAGTTTCAAGGGAAATGTCTAAAAGTATCACTTGGGATGTTTCGTTGCCTTCCAGTGCTCCCAAAACATTCAAGTTCCACGACTACTCCAAACCTTTGCCACTCATGGGTCATACTCATAATCTCAAGGTACCCACACCATAACTTTTTAATCACAACTTAGGATACCTGATGTATGGCAACATAGATCCATAGAAGAGGTATGCATATTCCTGGCAGCTTACAATATGACATCTTAAACTCAATTCTCATTTTCATCCGAAGTCTCGTCATAAAGACCAGAGTTGAAGATCTTCATCTTGGTGTTGAAAGTTATCAAAAACGTCTGAATCTTATCAAGCCTGATCTCAAATCACCCGGCATCTATGACAGAAAACCGTTTACATTCAAAAGCACACCGTTTGGATTAAACTACATCAGGAAAAAAATAGTCAAGTTCATGGGATTCGAAGAAATTCACAAGTTTAGCGATGAAACGTTGGTATAGGTTAAGGCTGAGCTCGTGACCATTATTCAAGATCTAAAAGAGGGCAGACAGCAAGGATGGTTGCGGACCATGACATGGAAGAGAATTGATGTTAAGCAAGCTGAAAAGTTCGTAAAGAAAATTGATTCACGACTCAAGTTCCGAGTTCAAATGAGACGACTTGAAGGCTATGTCGGAGGAAGAGCAAGGGAGCCAAACATCTTGACTTTTCATCATCCCGAATGAAGTACTGCAGTTAGATAGTTTTTTGGAACATTACTGGAACATTTAACATCTGTCTGTAATAACTCTAACTCTTTACTTTCATTCGTATGTTTGTGTTCATTGATTATGTTTTCTTTAAACCTTGAGCACGAATTCTCACAAGCACCACAAATCTGATAATATGTTTTACAACATTTAATAATATGGTTACAAATTCGGCTCAAGAAGGTTATCTCTCGAATATGTTTCCGTATTTGAGGCGGAGTACTTTTGTTCAACGAAAACAAAATCTTATTCCACGCAAGGACCTTGTGGTACGTTTTAGTGCCTCAATCCTAATTAAAGGAGCGAAAGCTTCCTAACTATTTGCAACATAAAATCTTTGTTCTAAATCAACTGTTCTTGAAATCCGTTTCTTCCCAAAGGAATTTCAAACACCTCAAAAAGCATATTTTAATCAACATGTTTTTCAAAAACAACATACATATGCTATTTTTGAGGGGGAGAAATGTGATTAAAATTGTTGAATCAGGAAGTTATGGAATCTCATAACGTGCTCGACTCAGATATCACCAATGAATTGACGAACCTTGAAATGTCAGTAATCGAAAAGACTTGTTTCAAATAAAACTTTTCTTAGTAGAAGGTACCAATTCGAGAAACTTTTGATAGACATGAACTTTCATTGGTCTAACCTTCTTTATGAGAAGAGTTTACAACTTCAAGTTAGTTATTAGAGCTAGTTGTCACCTAAAAGCTGACAATGGAACTCTTTAACTAAGCAACGTAACCATGTCTCGTGGGGAATTGTCTATCAGGATTTGATCAATTCAAAAGTTCGTGCTCTACTCTCACTCTGCAGATTTAAATCAAAACCCATAAGCGCATGTGGAGGGGGAGAATTTCTCTGAAAAACCAAAACTCTCAAGGTGTTAACAAAACATGTTTTTCATCATAAACATCTTGAGAGATTTTCAAAGTAAATGGTTTAATGGCAACATAGGATAGTCATGGAGTTATAAGGTGACTAAGTTTAGGAATAAACGTCCTATGATCCGCTAGAGCCGGAAGGATCTACCCAAGGACACCACAAATAGTGAGTATTTAGAAGTCCTTAGGTATGATTGAAAAAAGAGAAAATGAGAATCGGAGAAAGAAGGAGTTGAAGAATTAAAAAGAAAAGTTAAAGAAAAGGGTGAATAGAAATATCCCTCCAAATTATTCAACTTTGGGCGATTAACGGTTCAATTCATATGCTACTGGTTGTCACAAGATGACAATGGTATTGAAGACAAAGTCGTCATGGACCCAGTGACGCAATGCACTAAATCTTCTAAGCCACTCAAGTTCTCTCAAAAGAGCTTGTTTCATTCTCACAGGGAACCCTACGTAATCTATCGACTCTCTCTTAGAGATTGTTGGTATTGAAGAAGGAGTCCCTCTCCCTAGTCTCCGCTTAGGAAAACCAAAGCGCACTATTCTAGAGATTCATTAAAAAGATCTCTTAGGAACACCTAATATTTCATCACTTGATCGTTAAAACAATAAGGACACAAGTGACATATTCCAGAGTCCTACGCAGATCTTAGCAATCTGCCTGAACATTTATGAGGGGATTCACAATTGTGATCCTCAGTGATTGAATGGAAATTCCTGCCAGGGTCAACATCAAACATCCCTGACAGCAGGTCACTTCGGTAATCCCTTGTGGGTTACGCTTAGTGTTTGCGGTGGTATCAAACGGTCTACAGTCGTGGAGTGATACCTTGGTATACTCCAGTGGCTCAGAACGACATAGTGAAGATATTGAGTACAGGGAAGTCCTAGCAAGTATCCGATCTGAGATTCGTCAAAGATCGTGCCAGCGAACCGATGTACTTGTACAAAATATCCAAACTCTTACGTAAAATTTATTGCTAACTGTTTTATTGCGGTACTCGTCCACAGACCATAACCACCATCATTACTATCAACAGCTCATTTCCACATGCTCATACATACATCAGAAAGACATTCTCATCAAAGATCTAAGCAAAGAAAAGTTCAGCAAAATTTCACTTCAAAGTCAGAAAATCAGAAAAGTCACAAGTCAAAGATTAGAGATAAATAATGTAAACTTCACATGTATGGATCACAAACTTCACAAGAAGTATGAGCATGTTGGAAAAAGACATAAAAGCACCAGAAACAAAGATGTTGATAAAAGCCAGATTTCACAACTAATCACAACAACAAGAACAAAGAACAAAGATGCAAAGAATCAAAGACGTCACAAGCTATTAACACCAAAGAAGTTCAAGACGTCAAACAACCTAAGCAAGACAACAAATGATGACCAACACTTAGGGGGAGATTGTTAGGAACATGTTTTATTATGAAGTGTAGGTCATTTAATTTGTAATAGGTTGTTAATAATTATGGTTTATAAATTTTTGTATTTAGATTTACAACTCATGTAGTAAACCCATGAGCTGTGATAAGAAGTTCTTCTAGAACCAAGGGGAAACACCCTTTTCCATGTAAACACTCTAAATACCCCCTCCCTTGAAGGGAGAGAGTGTTGGTTCTAATTGAAATAATCATTTCTTAATCCTTCATTAGTTCCTTCCACTTTCTCTCTCTAAAACTTTCTCTCTCTAGAATGCATGTTGTGATGTGATAGAATGGTGACCTAATAAGTAGGTTGCTAATTAAGGCTTATAAGTATGTAATTAATGTTAGGCTTATGTAGTAAGCCCATGAGCCTAAGCATAGGCCCAAACAATCAAGGAAGGGACTAGAATTGTTACCCTAGCTCCCTTGCCTATAAATACCTTGTAAACTCTCATTTGAGAGTGTTGGTTCCTTTCATAATAAGCATAATCGTTTTCTATAACTTGTGTGTGAAACAATCCATCTGTCTCTTCTCTCTCTAATGTTCTAACATACATCTAAACATAATTGTGTTTATATTATGGTGACCTAACATCAGGTATCAATCGCCATTTAGTTTTGTGAAACGTATTTTCTTGAAGTTTTGCCAAGTTACACGTAAGTTTCTCTCGTTAAAAACCTTTTGATACGCATAAACTTTGATTTTTGCACTTCAGTCTTGAAGCTTAGAAAGTTTTAAGGTTAATATAGTGTTTATAATCTTAGTTTTAGCAAAAAGTTTGGAACTTTACGTGTTTCTCTACGTTTTTTAACTCATTTTGTAGTTGTTCATCAATTTTACGCATAAGCTCAAATTTCACTTTGGTTGTTAAAGTTCAAAACTTTCGTTTTATATAAGTGTTATTGAAGTTGTTTCATCATAAGAATCGAGTGTACAAAGCGTTTTGGTGCTTAAAAATTCATTTTGGTCATTTTGGTGCGTTTACGAGTAAGCAATACCCTAAGTTTACGAGTAACTTAAAACCATTATCTTACGCATAAGTAATACCCTAATCCTATGCGCAACTTTTATGCACAAGGAAAGAGTTTACGACTAAGCATTTTTACGCATAAGGAATCTTCTTCAAATTCTTCAAAGATGTTTGTGACTTAGTGTTTTCCTTATTTGGATAAGCCTGTGAAATACTTCAACTTTTGGCTATCTTTCTAACTTAGACAAGTTTGAAAGATTTTGGTTTATAACCTATTCTTACGAATAAGCTAAAACCTTACGAGTAATACCTTACGTCTAAGATCTATCTTACGCATAAGGTTCCTTACGAATAAGTCTTTAGTTTACGCCTAAGATTACGTTTAACCACCAAGTTTACGAGTAAGATATTCTTACGAGTAAGAGAAGGTTTATGCCTAAGAAATTTTACGAGTAAGCCACGTCAAGTTTACACCTAAGCACAACTTCAACAACAACATCAAGTTTCATTCAACTACAAAGATCCATCATCAACACAGGTTTCAAGATGTCTCAACCACCATACTCCAACTACTTTCCTCATGAATATCCTCAGCAACAACAACAACAATATCCTCAATCGCAATTCTAGCAACAACCACAACAAATTGGAAATTATCTTCCTCATCAATATGCACAACCACAACAAATCCCTCAACAACTCACTCCATAACAACATCAATATGCTAACTACTTTCAATATCATTTCCTAGAAAGGTATGCTATGCATCAACTGTGACAGAAAAGGAACCTACCTGGTTTGAAAAAATGTGTGAAGCTATAAGTAGCCAAACAATCCATTCATGAAGCTGGATCTCTTGATAGACATTAAATGCTCACTCCCAAAAACTATGATCAATGGGTTATTCAGTTCTTTAGGTTCTGTGATCTTAAGAAACCTCATGGTAAATTATTGAAGAAGGTCATTCTCGAAGGTCCTTTTCAAACGTCAATTGTGACAATACCCGGAGATCCAAAGGCTAATCCACCAAGAGATGACACTACTTCCACTATCACTATGGATCAACTCAATGCTGAACAGCTACTTCACTTTGAAGCTGATGAACTCACAATGGAATACATCCTTCTAGGATTACCCAATCTGATTCTTTACAATTTTGAAGCTTAGAAAACTATAAAAGACATGTGGGAACACATTCATCTCCTAATGGAAGGCACAAAACTCAATAAAGAAGATATGGAATCAAAACTTTACCTATCCTATGAAAACTTCATGATTGATGAGGGGGAATCATTAGAGTCATACTATCATCGATTTACAGACATCGTCAATGACTTGGACAGACACAACATCATCTTACCAAAAATTGCAATCAACACAAAGTTCCTATGCTGTCTCGGTCCTGATTGGGAAAAGTATGTTTCATTCATCCATCAAGCTAAGAACCTTCATAATGAAAAGTACGGGATGTTGTATGACTACTTGAAGCACCATCAGAAGGAAGTGGACAAAGATAAAGATCTCCTTGGAATTTATGCACCTTTGACTAATGGTAATTCACTTGATTTGTTTGCTCAGTCTTGTGCACCAAAATTTCCTCAATTCCCACCATAGCAACAAGTCTTTACTCAACATCCACCATCCACCCATATTACACTATATGATCCATCACAACAATCACATAATACTCAACTGGTTCCTTACAACAACAACTCTGATTCAGCACTCTACAGTGAGACACAAAATTATGATGAAGAGGCATTCAATACGTTAAATCAAGGATTTGCACTAATTGCTGGTGCCTTCGGGAGATTTTCAAAAAAAATACAAAAACCGTATTCATACTTCATCCAACAAAAGGAATCATGCATTTGTTCATAATGGAAGGGTTGAAGTTCAGAACAGATAGAATGGTCGTTAGATGGGAGGTGGTAGATACATGGGTAGTGGACAAGGTTTCAATGCTTCTAGAAGGAATAACATGGTTGCTCCTCAGCAAAGAGTTCAGATTGTTGATCAGGGAAATGTTCAGAATAGGAATTTGGGTCTTAGATGCTATAACCGCAAAGAGAAGGGTCGTGTGGCTAATGCTTGTCCGATATCGAGAACTAGAGGAAGTGTTTATCACAAGGAGGCTTTACTCTTGGCTCTCAAAGATGAAGCTTGTGGAACTCTTACCGACAAAGAACAAAACTTCATGGCCAATGCAGAATCCGATGATGATATGGAGGACTTGCAAGCTAACGCAGCTGTAATGTTGATGGCCAATATGCAAGAACTCCACATGAGTGAAATAGGCCCAATGTATGACACTGATGGCTTGTCTCAGGTACCAGATCCAAATATATGTCTTATGCATGATTTGATATCTACGTCTGCATCTGCATCAGACAAGGAACAGAGTGTTCAAAATGAGCCATCTACATCTCATCAAGAAGATAATCAAATGGATCCCGTAGTTACATTTGATGATCAAGATGACCTCTTGGTTACCTTTGATGATCAAGTTCACCCCGAGGTTACATTTGAGGATCTCAAAGATGAATATGTAGATACTCACGTTGAACAAGATGAACCTTCATCTAATCCAAATCAAGAGCTCATGACCTTACTTTTGACCACCCAATCTCAAGTGGAGAAATGCAATGAGATAAATGGAAATCATTGTGAAAAAGTTGCACTATTAAATCGCTTTTCAAATGTCATATCAAAAAGAACAAGATTTAGAAAGACAGATACATGATCTAGTCATTTCCAAAAATGATTTGATTTCTCAACTAGATCAACAAAAATTTGAACACAAACAACACGTTGACACTATTACTTCGGAAACTCAAAAAGCCAAGCTTGAGTTGTCTTCGTGTGAAAAAGAGTTTTCAGAATTCAAACAAATTTCAAGGAAGCGGGTTGATCAATATCCTGATGAAATTGTCGATTTGCAAAAATACTCAAAGAGTTTCAAAATGTTGTGTATAAACATGGTGAGTCAATCACAACGATTCAAAAGTTCATGTTTAAGTCAAATCCAGATTGATATGGGCCAAATCTTGCTGATAACAAACCACATTTTTTCCATAGAGCATTCAATGCAAATCCAAAGTTGTATAGTGTAGCACATATGCTTGATGAATCTATTGTGGGTGTTGTTGAATATAATTGTGAAGAGGAATGGGATGCAGAAGATGAGAGTCGATTGAAACTGAAAAATGTTGAATATAACAAACCTTTTGATTACTCAAAAAGACCACTCATAACTTTTGTTCCATAGTAAGAAAAAACAAATACACCTTGGGTTATCACAGATATTAATGAGTCCTCTTCTAACATGGGTCTCATCAAACTAGTTGCACAAATTAATGGTCCTTTACCTTCTTTGAGTGAAATCACACCATTACCCGAAAGATGTCAAATTCTCAAATATTTTGATACATTCATGTCTGACATTAAACTTTTGGAACATGCAATTGAACGTAATTCTAAAATAAAAGCTGTGACTTTTCAATCGGCTTATGCCAGAGATCAAAGAGAAATTTTTCAAAAACAACTTTTACCACATGTTCAAAATTTGCGTATGTGTGCAACATACGCAGGGTTTCCTGTGAGAATGAAACAAGCTCTTTTGAGAGAACTTGAGTGGTTAAGAAGGTTTAGTGCATTGCGTCACTGGGTCCATGACGACTTTGTCTTTAATACCGGTGTTATCTTGTGACATCCAGTAGCATATGAATTGAACCTGGTGTCTGCCCTAAGTTGAATAAATTCGGAGGGCTATTTCTTTTCACCCTTTGTTTAACTTTTATTTTTAATTCTTCAACTCCTTATTTCTCCGATTCTCATTTATCCTTTTTCAATCATACTTAAGGACTTCTAAATACTAACTATTGGTGATGTCCTTGGGTAGATCCCTGGTATGTGTGAAAACATATACCTTTTTCTTTATCAAAACCGGACCAAAAAAACCAAAAACTAACCCCTAAAGCCATAAATATTTGTGTTTTTGTGTTTATGTATGTGCAGGTAACGGATATTATAAAATGGACAAAAAGAAGACAAAATGGACACAAACGAGCACGAGAATGGAAGGAGCACGAAGTTAGGGACCAATGATAATTTTATTTGGAGCATCGAGGCAAGAGAAGAAAAAAATTAAAGACAAAACGAAGCCCGAACAAAGATTGCAATTAATTAAAGGTGTTTAGAAAAGACAGAAAATGGATCAGCAAGATAAGGAGGCTAAAGGAAAATTAAATGCAACATTAAACACAAAAAGACTCTTGGTCTAGTGGGTGGAGACATGTTTTCTAAGCAAGAGGTCTTGGGTTCAAATCCTACTAATGACAAAATTGTTGACATTTTTTTATCATGAAGCTCAAATGTTGAATGTCTCATCCCAGCTGCATAGCCACGAAATTCCAGGCCCAAGTGAAACCCATGAGAGTCCAAGTGCAGTCCACGAAGCCCAATCAAAATCCAAATGAAAAAATGAAATCTGCTATGCTTCGTATATATTAAACTTGGAGGACAAGTTTTGGGAGAGGATTTTTTGTACCAAGTTAAATAGTTTAGGGGTCTTTATGAAATATTATTAGGGGCCAAAGTGTAACTTGTGGGTCTATATAAACCCACCTCCTCACCTCATTTTATTCACTATTTTATTTAATTTTTGTACCCAAACTCTTGTAATTTTTATGCTTATTTAGTTTTATAAAAGTTTTATTTAATTCTTGCAAGTTAGTTCATCTATTTATTATCTTTGCATCTTTATTATTCTCATCTCTTAATCTTTTTTCTTTTATTTTATTTTATAAAACTCTTTATAAAAATATGCCATGAAGAGTTGAGTTATAGTAAGATTGTGTGAGTGTATTTTATACGCTCCGTGCACACGCTCAACATATCATATTTATATTTTTATAAAAGTTTAGTTTTTTATTGCTTATTTTTATTAAAGTTCACGTTTTTATTGTTTTATTTAGCTTAAAAATAGTAAAAAGTCTCTAAAAATCTCGTCCTTTTTACCAAAAATCCAAAAATATATTTTATTTTCGTCATCCAATTTTCGTAATTTTCTAAGTTGTTTTAGTATTTTTAAAAAATCAAAAACTGTTTCTGCTATTTTTCTCTTAAAAAAACTGTTTCGAATTTCTTTTTTAAAAAATAGAAAAAAACGTCAAAAAAATATTTTTATATTTTCTGGTAGCTTTGTATAGTTTTCTTAAGATAGTGTGAATTTTTCATATTTTTTTGAACTAGTTTACTATTTATTTTGATTTATTTGCTATTTTAAACATTAAAATCGAAAACAAATACTTATTTAATTCCGAAAATTCTAAAACTTTTTCTGTGAGTTTCTATCACTTTTATTAGGTTTCTAAAAAATATTTGGAATTTTCGGAGTTCATTTGATATTTTTCTTTGATTTATTTCCTTTCCTTTATTTAAAAAAAAAAAATCCGAAATTATTTTCTTCTGTTTTTAATTAGTTTTTTTTGAAAAAAAAGTTTTTTTTTTTTTTTTAAGTTCACTATTTTATTTTAAATTTCCTATTTGTTTAGTTATTTAATACTTTCTTCTCTTTTCTTGCTCAAAAATCTTATATTTTGAATCTTTGACCTTAATACCCAAATTAGTTTTTGTGGAAACATATCTCCTTGAGAGAGTTTGGTGGTTAAGATTTGATTTATTAAGATTAGTTTATCTTTATTTTAGCTTTTTATTATAAAAATCTTATATTCATATATTTGTGCTAACCCTTAAGTTTTGATTTTGTTTGTGTAATCCGATCCTACCTCATAAGGCGTGGAGCTTACGGGTCTTATAAGCTTAAAAATCATTAAAGTTTACAAATTTAATAACTTTTATTAAGTTATTTAGTTAATAAAGCTTAAACTTTATTTAACTAATTAGCATAATTAAAGTTAATAAGGAAATAAACTTTAATAATTCATTGAGTTTATAAGATTGAGTGGTATTTCTCTCGTAAAAATCACCGGGTTCTATTCTCTTACTTTTTTTAGCTTATATTCTTAGTTTACCGTTACGTTTAATTATTCGTATGGTGCTTGTTAAGTCTTTTTAGTATCATTCTCTTAGCTTAGTATTCATTGTCACTAGTTGTAGTTTGTTATTTAAATTTTAGTTTAAACTTTAATTAGTTAAATTAGTTTTTAAAAAAAATATATATATATATATATATATTCCGCCTTTTTCTAAATTATCTTTTATCATTTAGAGTGTAGGAAAAATAAATTTGCATTCCTAAAGTTAAATTTGCAAAATTTGGTTTTAAATCGCGTATTTAGGATT
The DNA here is from genome assembly GCA_910596185.1 of Chrysanthemum makinoi. Lineage (NCBI taxonomy): Eukaryota > Viridiplantae > Streptophyta > Magnoliopsida > Asterales > Asteraceae > Chrysanthemum > Chrysanthemum makinoi. The sequence continues at coordinate 114,201,792 of OU343219.1, forward strand.
TCCCGTAGTGTAATTTCCCTTAATTGTTTTCCCATTCCCCGTAGTTTTAATAAAATCAAAAAATCCAAAACATCGAGCATTTTAATAACGAACCAATAACGACGTTGCCTATTCAAACCTCGTTGGGAAACGACTCGGATTTCCTAATCCGTATCACTATCACTCACGGGTTTTGATTCATTATCCTTTTTCCTAAAGGGATTTTAAATCATTACTTGTGGTTATTTTTGATATCGATATTGTGGTTTTATCCATACACACACACCCCTAAGCCTACTTCGAGAATCAAATTTTGGCGCCGCTGCCGGGGAGGTTGTGTCGCGACAATATCGTTAAAGGTTTGACGATTAGTGACTCGAGATCCTTCTTTGTGAAGTTATTGTTTTTATAAAAATCAAAAAAGTAAAAAATATTTTCCTTTTTCTTTGTATATATATATATATATATATATATATATATATCATATTAAAAATACAAAAGATTTTCTCTTTTGTTTTTGAGCTAAAATAGAATACATCAATTATATAACATTCTCAACGGAGGTGTTATCATTAGTAAGTTCCCGAACTAAAGATCAAAAACTTGCCTTTGTGTCGCTTGTGAGTCGATTTATTTCTATCGGATAAACAAACGGTGTGGTGGGTATAAGGACGGCCTGACATTAAATTGCGGCTGAAAAGAGGCGTTTTTAATAAGCTTCGCGCTGACCTAAATAGCTTCCGCTGCGCTTGTGCGTTTGTCTTATAGTAGTGATTTATTCACTTGGGATTATTGGTTAAGTTCACTGTTGTTTTCGAATACCGTTCTCTTTTAATTGCCTTGGTTTTTGAAAGTGCATGCGCACTCGTTCTAATAACTACAGACCGATACGTGAAGCCGCAACAATTCCAAGAAGGCGAAATAGACGTGCTCCATTAGTCGAACCCGAGATTCGAACTAATCAAGCTCCGCCCATTGTCGAAATGGCGGAAGATAACCGATCCATGTTAGAGCAACTCCAAGCACCCACCGAGGGTTATGGAGAAGCCATCGTCGTCCCGGCAATCGTTGCCGATAACTTTGAGCTTAAACACGGCTTAATCAACTTGGTATCGTCGAGCCAATTTTACGGATTTGAGAGGGACGATCCTCACTCTCATATCCGACGGTTTAACAAGCTCACGTCTACGATCAAGTACCGTAACGTTCCGGAAGAGGCTATCAAGCTTCTACTCTCCCGTTTTCACTCGAGGGAGCCGCCCGGATTTGGCTCGAAAAACTACTCCCTCGATCGATAACCACATGGGATAATTTAGTGTCAAAATTCGTGAACGAATTCTTCCCACCGTCTAAAACAACAAGCTTAAAAAATGAAATAACAAAATTCACACAAAGATTTGATGAATCATTTAGTGAGGCATGGGACCGATTCAAAGATTTGCTTAGGCAATGTCCCCATCATGGTTTTTCTGAGTTGCACCAACTTGATACGTTTTATAACGGTTTGAATGAAACTGATCAAGACTCTCTCAATGCCGCCGCGGGTGGTAATTTGTTGACCCGATCAACGAGAGATGCCTTGTCAATTATTGAGAATAAATCTAAAGTTCGTACCTCACGTAGCAAATCGGTTGCTGCCCGAGTGAGTGTTACACCATCGTCCTCGTCTTTTGAAAATACGTCTAGCACCGATGCTAAGATTGAGAAGCTTACGGATATGATTCAGGCTTTGGTTAAGATTAAGACGGCTAAGATTAATTCTTCTCCACCCGCTCAAGTCAAAGCGGTGGAATCGACTTGTACTACTTGTGGTGGCCCGCATGCTTACTACAATTGTACCGCCACCGATGGTAATCCTTTCGAAGCTAATGCCGTAACCGGAGGTAACCAATACCGTCCTCAAGTTGAACCAAATCCTCGTGTTAGTAATCAAATGGGACCTCCGGGATTTTCTCAATCGAACAATCAAACTCGTTTTAATCAGAATCAAGTTCGTGGACCAAATGTTCAAAACCAATTCAAAGCCCCACCTAATCAATACCCGAATCAAGGAGTCAATTTCAATCAAGGATATCAAAATTCAAGCTATCAAGCTCCACCTTTGCCTTCTAATGAATTCACGAATTACGTTCAGCACAATAATGCTACCATCCACACTATGCAAAATCAGATTACAAGTTTGAGAAACGAGTTTCAATCTTCGTTGACTAGACAAAGCAATGAGTTTAGGAATGAGATTCGACTTCAGAACAACAAATTGGATGCTTCACAGAATAAACTTGAGAACATGTTGAATGATGTTTTGTGTAAGATAAGTCAACCCTCGGGATCGGGATCTCTTCCAAGTGACACCATTCCCAACCCGAAGGGTGAGTTGAAAGCTATAACCACACCGAGTGGTAAGGCTTATGATGGACCCTCGTTTCCTACTCCGCTGGTGAGGGAGGAGGAACGAGACAACGAGGTTATTGAAGAAAATGTGCAACCCGCACCCGTCCCCATCTCCTAGTTCAGACCATTGGAACCCGATGTTTCAAAGACTACTTTTAAACCTTCACTTCCTTATCCTTCAAGACTTCATGATCAAAAGCTTCGTGATAAAACCGAAAACCAAATGGAGAAATTTGTTGAAATCGTTCAATCCTTGAATTTTAACATCAGTTTCACCGACGCTTTACTCCTCATGCCAAAATTTGCCGCCATGATCAAAAATTTAGTGAGTAATAAGGAAAAGTTGGCCGAAATAGCAAAAACACCGTTGAATGAGAATTGCTCGGCGGTGCTCCTCAAGAAACTTCTCGAAAAGTTAGGAGACCCCGGCAAATTTCTTATACCTTGTGAGTTTCCGGGAATTGTGAAATGCTCCGCCTTGGCTGATCTTGGTGCGAGTATTAACTTAATGCCTCTTTCGATTTATAACAAGCTTTCTCTCCCGGATCTCACTCCTACTAAGATGACTCTTGAACTCGCGGACCGCTCAACCTCTATTCCGAAAGGAATCGCCGAGGATGTCTATGTGAAAGTAGGACCACTACATTTTCCCGCCAACTTCGTTGTCGTTGACTTTGATGCTGATTCCCGAGTGCCTCTTATTCTCGGGAGACCTTTCTTACGAACGGGCCGTGCGATGATTGATGTTTATGAAGGAGAAATTACTTTACGATCTCATAAGGAAACCGTTTCCTTTAACATTAACCATCCTTCGAGATACTCCTCCAACTATGATGATGCTTCTATTAATCGAATCGACGTTCTCGATATTGCTACGGAGGAGTATGCTCAAAAGCTTCTTGATTTTATGGGTGGCAATCCCACCATTCTTTCTGAAATTGTTGAACCATCTTCTGAGCCTATAATTGCCGACTCTTCCCCCTCTCTTACTCCGTTCGAGGGAGGTGATTTCGTTTTGGAAGAGATCGATGAGTTTCTTGCTAATGACGAATCGATTCCACCGGGAATTGATGAAGATTTTTATGATTCGGAGGGAGATATTCTTTATCTTGAGCAATTGTTGAATGAAGATCCGTCACCGTCACTTCCTCCGAAAGAGATTACGATTGAAGAAATCAAAGAAGTACAAACGTCTAATGAAAATACTCCGGAGCCCGAGCTCAAGGATTTACCTCCTCATCTTGAATACGCTTTTCTTGAAGAACCAAACAAGTTTCCCGTCATCATTGCTAAAAACTTGAAAGATGAGGAGAAACCGCACTTTTGGATATTCTTCGAAAACATAAGAGTGCCATCGCTTGGCAAATTTCCGATATCAAAGGCATAAACCCTCGTTTTTGTACTCACAAGATTTTAATGGAAGACGATTGCAAACCCGTTATTCAACAACAACGTAGGGTTAATCCAAAAATTCATGAAGTTATCAAAAAGGAAGTTCTTAAACTCCTCGACGCCGGAATCATTTATCCAATCTCCGATAGGTCATGGGTTAGCCCTATCCATTGTGTCCCAAAGAAGGGAGGGATGACCGCTGCTAATGAAGATAACGAATTGATTTCCACACGCCTCATCACCGGATGGAGGGTGTGTATTGATTACCGAAAGTTGAATGATGCTACTCGTAAAGACCATTTCCCGCTACCTTTTATGGATCAGATGCTCGAACGTTTAGCGGGGAATGAGTTCTATTGCTTTCTCGATGGTTTCTCCGGTTATTTTCAGATTCCTATTGATCCGCAGGATCAAGAGAAAACGACTTTCACGTGCCCTTATGGAACGTTTGCTTACCGACGCATGCCATTTGGTTTATGCAATGCTCCCGGTACGTTCCAAAGGTGCATGATGGCTATTTTTCACGACATGATCGACAAGTCTATGGAAGTTTTTATGGACGATTTCTCGGTTTATGGAGATTCTTTCACTTCTTGCCTCTCTCATCTAGACCACATGCTCAAACGGTGTGAAGACACCAACTTGGTCTTGAATTGGGAGAAGTGCCATTTCATGGTTCGAGAGGGCATTGTCCTCGGCCATAAGATTTCAAAATCTGGGATTGAGGTCGACCGAGCTAAAGTCGACGTTATAGCTAAACTCCCTCATCCAACTACCGTCAAAGGTATTCGGAGTTTTTTAGGTCACGCCGGTTTCTATCGCCGTTTCATTCAAGATTTCTCTAAGATAGCCCGCCCTCTGACCCATCTCCTTGAAAAGGATGCTCCGTTTATCTTCACAAATGAATGCGTTGAAGCATTTAATTTTCTCAAAAGAAATTAATGAAGCTCCGATCTTAGTTGTCCCCGACTGGGATTTGCCCTTTGAGCTTATGTGTGATGCAAGTGATTACGCAATTGGGGCAGTCTTGGGGCAACGTAAATCGAAACATTTTCAACCCATACACTATGCGAGTAAGACATTGTCTGAGGCCCAACACAATTACACGACTACTGAAAAGGAATTATTGGCCGTTGTTTATGCTTTCGAGAAATTTCGACCCTGCCTTGTCTTATCGAGGACCATAGTGTATACCGATCATTCTGCCCTAAAGTATCTTTTGGCAAAGCAAGATGCTAAGCCACGATTACTTCGGTGGGTTCTCCTCCTTCAAGAATTTGATGTTACTATTCTTGACAAAAAAGGAGCGGAGAACCTTGCTGCTGATCACCTTTCTAGACTTGAGAATCCCCATCAAAGTGTGCTCGAGAAAAGGAGATCACGGAAACATTTCCTCTTGAGACACTTGGGATGGTTTCTAAGAAAGACCCGAACACCCCATGGTTTTCCGACTTTGCAAATTACCATGCGGGCAATTTCATCGTGAAAGGGATGTCGTCCCAACAAAAGAAAAAGTTTTTCAAAGATGTTAAGCATTATTTCTGGGACGACCCTTACTTGTTTAGGATTTGTGCGGATCAAGTAATCCGGCGGTGTGTTCATGGCCAAGAGGCCCTTGATATTCTTAATGCTTGCCATAACGGACCCAATGGTGGCCATCATGGTGCAAGCTACACCGCTAAGAAGGTTTTTGATTCTGGGTTTTATTGGCCTACCATATATCGAGACGCCCATGATTTGGTTAAGTCATGTGACTCATGCCAACGTCAAGGGAAGATTTCGCAAAAGATGAGATGCCGCAAAATGCTATTCAAGTCTGCGAGATTTTTGACGTCTGGGCATCGATTTTATGGGGCCATTTCCATCTTCTAAGGGTAATAAGTATATCCTCGTAGCCGTCGACTACTTGTCTAAATGGGTTGAAGCGAAGGCGCTCCCCACCAATGATGCCCGAGTGGTTGTTAAATTTCTGAAGAATTTGTTTTCCCGATTCGGAGCACCTCGTGCTATCATCAGTGATCGCGGTACCCATTTCGGTAATGAACAATTTGCTAAAGTTATGGCTAAATATGGAGTTACTCATCGTCTTTCTACCGCGTATCACCCGCAAACGAGCGGACAAGTTGAGGTCTCGAATCGTGGTTTGAAAAGGATTTTAGAAAGGACTGTAGGAGAAAATCGAGCTTCATGGGCCGATAAGTTAGATGATGCACTATGGGCTTTCCGCACCGCATACAAGACACCCATCGGGTGCACCCCATTTAAGTTGGTGTATGGAAAAGCTTGTCACTTACCCATCGAGCTCGAGCATAAGGCATTCTGGGCCTTGAAACATGTAAACTTTGATCTTAAGACCGCAGGTGATCACCAGAAAGTTCAATTGAATGAATTAAATGAGCTTAGGGATCAGGCTTACGAGAATTCTTTGATTTTCAAAGAGAAGACTAAGAGGATTCATGATGCTAAAATCAAAACCGCGTTTTCAACGTTGGTGATCAAGTTCTCCTCTTTAACTCTCGCTTGAAGATATTCTCGGGCAAACTCAAAACCCGTTGGTCCGGACCATTCACCGCTGCTCGGTTTTCCCGTATGGAACGGTAGAGCTCTCTCAGCCCGATGGCCCAAATTTCAAGGTGAATGGTCACCGTGTGAAACATTATTTTGGAGGGGACATCCCATCTATGGTTGTCCCGGATCTCCAAACTTTCCCTAAGGACAACTGAATTCGGGGATCGAGTCAAGCTAGCGACTCGGTGACCAAAAACAGTAGCGCTTCGTGGGAGGCACCCCATGCTTATCCTTTTATCTTATTTATGTTTTCTAATAAGTGACGCTGAGGAGGTTTGCCTCTTCCGTTTCTCGTGTTTCGTGTTGTTGTTGTTTATGTCCAGGATTTTCCTCGATATATGAAGACTCTCGTGCTCGAAGTTTTGTCTTTTCTCCACTCGAGTTTCATGTTTCGACGCTCTTATGGAAATCCGATATCCAAAATCTTTATCGATTATCGTTTATCTATTAGCATAACTAACCAATGGCTTTAGATTTACGTTGAGAACCCGTACCTTTAAACATTGAGGACAATGTTTCGTTTTAGTCTGGGGTGGGTAATCTTTCGATTAGATTTTTGCCTAGCACTTTGCCGTGTACTCTTGCAACCCCGTTTTTCCTTAAAAAGTTAAAAATTGTGCAAAAATTGTGAAAAATTTAAAAATTTTAAAACTTTTGTTAAGTCTTTTTGATTGAAAAGTTTGCTAGTCTCTTAGACAAGAAGCTATAAAATGCGAATTCTAGCTCACAAGGCCAAGAATTTGCAAGTTTCCCTGAGTGACTTTAAATATGCATGACTTAATTTCATTAGACGAAGCATTTGCTAAATTAATGTATATGTTTTGACACCTTGTTGACTTTCCGCTGGTGAGGGTAGGAATAGAATTCTGACTTGACCGGGCGTGTTGAGCCCTAGCTTGTTCCCTTAACCATAGATAATCTAATTATCGGCTAAGCATCCGCGGATCTCATTATTTGGGATTTTAAATTTGCGGAGATCGAGGAATGATAGAGTTACTTATGAGTTTAGATGCTAAGCGTGGAGTAGTTGGTTCTCTTTAGAGCCCATCGAAGGTACTTATGGCTTTTTGTTCCCACAAAATTGTTTCACCCCATATATGTTAAATAATAATTAAAGATGTTAGGTTTATGGCGATAGTTAGTTCTTTATCTTCTTTAGAGAATCCTTGCCCATGAGGGTTGGGTACACATCAAGGTACTGTCAGTGTTACGGTGTAATAGACAACTGATTCCTGATAGTTTGCTGCTATTGTTTCTATTGTTATAAAAGCCGTAGGGTTTAGAGTTTGGCACAAAAATTAACATGAAATAAAGCCCAAATGTTTTAAAATTAAAAATCCAAAGCTATAAAAGTTGTCATAGACTTCTATAAAAGCAGAGGAAAAATCTAAAGTCATAATAAGACTTCTAATAAAGCGGTAATCCCGTTGAGTTAGTAGTTTAAAAGACCAAAGGCCTAAATTGCAAAAATGCAAATGTGCTGAAATAGTGTTAAGCCAAACTTGGATCCGGAGATGTCTAAATAAAGCTTCGTCTCGACTCAGATGAGTTGTCTCGGTCGCCATAAAAGGATATTCTCCCTAAATCGTGTGAAATTAGGACCTTGATGTGGACCTCATTCTTGTGTGCAACGGTTTTCGAGGGAAGATGGATAACTAATTATCGACTTAGCTTCATATCTTTATCGATAAAATTATCGAAACGAGAAATTTGAAGAAATTCATTTCTCACAAAAATAAAAAATCTAGAGGAAAATAGGAAAATGGGAGCAAAAGGTAATTACACAAGTAACTTCCATGGGTAGTGTTAGCATCTAGAATCATTTTTAACAATGATTTCGATTTTACGCTTAGTTTGGGGACTTGTGAAAAATCAGGGACGATGTATTCTATCCGTATGGTCACTTCACGTTGTGTTGTGTTTCTTACTCCGTGATCCTAACGTGTCGTTTGAAAAATGTTGGAGTTATTGATCGACATGAAAGTTCAACAAACCGTCACTCATAATTGGAATGTGCTTAAACGTAATATCTTTATGTGAATTAAAAGGTAAACGGGGCGTTTTTAGAAATAAGGGTTTCTTAATCTCTTTTGAGGAATCTTTGCTACTTTTCATAGGTTTAGTAGAAAGAGATTGAAATTTTTGTTTTTAGAAACGTGAATTGATTACATTGCGTGAGGACACGGCAATCTTCTCGTCTGGGGTATTTTGGTATGTGTGAAAACATATACCTTTTTCTTTATCAAAACCGGACCAAAAACTAACCCCTAAAGCCATAAATATTTGTGTTTTTGTGTTTATGTATGTGCAGGTAATGGATATTATAAAATGGACAAAAAGAAGACAAAATGGACACAAACGAGCACGAGAATGGAAGGAGCACGAAGTTACGGGACCAATGATAATTTTATTTGGAGCATCGAGGCAAGAGAAGAAAAAAAAATTAAAGACAAAACGAAGCCCGAACAAAGATTGCAATTAATTAAAGATGTTTAAAAAGAAAAGAAAGAAAATGGATCAGCAAGATAAGGAGGCTAAAGGAAAATTAAATGCAACATTAAACACAAAAAGACTGTTGGTCTAGTGGGTGGAGACATGTTTTCAAAGCAAGAGGTCTTGGGTTCAAATCCTACTAATGACAAAATTGTTGACATTTTTTTATCATGAAGCTCAAATGTTGAATGTCTCATCCCAGCTGCATAGCCACGAAATTCCAGGCCCAAGTGAAACCCATGAGAGTCCAAGTGCAGTCCACGAAGCCCAATCAAAATCCAAATGAAAAAATGAAATCTGCTATGCTTCGTATATATTAAACTTGGAGGACAAGTTTTGGGAGAGGATTTTTTGTACCAAGTTAAATAGTTTAGGGGTCTTTATGAAATATTATTAGGGGCCAAAGTGTAACTTGTGGGTCTATATAAACCCACCTCCTCACCTCATTTTAATCACTCTATTTTTTAATTTTGTACCCAAACTCTTGTAATTTTTATGCTTATTTAGTTTTATAAAAGTTTTATTTAATTCTTGCAAGTTAGTTCATCTATTTATTATCTTTGCATCTTTATTATTCTCATCTCTTAATCTTTTTTCTTTTATTTTATTTTATAAAACTCTTTATAAAAATATGCCATGAAGAGTTGAGTTATAGTAAGATTGTGTGAGTGTATTTTATACGCTCCGTGCACACGCTCAACATATCATATTTATATTTTTATAAAATTTTAGTTTTTTATTGCTTATTTTTATTAAAGTTCACGTTTTTATTGTTTTATTTAGCTTAAAAATAGTAAAAAGTCTCTAAAAATCTCGTCCTTTTTACCAAAAATCCAAAAATATATTTTATTTTCGTCATCCAATTTTCGTAATTTTCTAAGTTGTTTTAGTATTTTTAAAAAATCAAAAACTGTTTCTGCTATTTTCTCTTAAAAAAACTGTTTCGAATTTCTTTTTTAAAAAATAGAAAAAAACGTCAAAAAAATATTTTTATATTTTCTGGTAGCTTTGTATAGTTTTCTTAAGATAGTGTGAATTTTTCATATTTTTTTGAACTAGTTTACTATTTATTTTGATTTATTTGCTATATAAAACATTAAAATCGAAAAAAAATACTTATTTAATTCCGAAAATTCTAAAACTTTTTCTGTGAGTTTCTATCACTTTTATTAGGTTTCTAAAAAATATTTGGAATTTTCGGAGTTCATTTGATATTTTTCTTTGATTTATTTCCTTTCCTTTATTTAAAAAAAAAAAAAAAAAAATCCGAAATTATTTTCTTCTGTTTTTAATTAGTTTTTTTTTTATTTTGAAAAAAAAAAGTTAAGTTTTTTTTTTTTTTTTTAAGTTCACTATTTTATTTTAAATTTCCTATTTGTTTAGTTATTTAATACTTTCTTCTCTTTTCTTGCTAAAAAAAAAAAAAAAAAAAAATTCTTATATTTTAAATCTTTGACCTTAATACCCAAATTAGTTTTTGTTGAAATATATCTCCTTGAGAGAGTTTGGTGGTTAAGATTTGATTTATTAAGATTAGTTTATCTTTATTTTAGCTTTTTATTATAAAAATCTTATATTCATATATTTGTGCTAACCCTTAAGTTTTGATTTTGTTTGTGTAATCCGATCCTACCTCATAAGGCGTGGAGCTTACGGGTCTTATAAGCTTAAAAATCATTAAAGTTTACAAATTTAATAACTTTTATTAAGTTATTTAGTTAATAAAGCTTAAACTTTATTTAACTAATTAGCATAATTAAAGTTAATAAGGAAATAAACTTTAATAATTCATTGAGTTTATAAGATTGGGTGGTATTTCTCTCGTAAAAATCACCGGGTTCTATTCTCTTACTTTTTTTTTAGCTTATATTCTTAGTTTACCGTTATGTTTAATTATTCGTATGGTGCTTGTTAAGTCTTTTTAGTATCATTTTCTTAGCTTAGTATTCATTGTCACTAGTTGTAGTTTGTTATTTAAATTTTAGTTTAAACTTTAATTAGTTAAATTAGTTTAAAAAAAAAAAAAAAATTATATATTCCGCCTTTTTCTAAATTATCTTTTATCATTTAGAGTGTAGGAAAAATAAATTTGCATTCCTAAAGTTAAATTTGCAAAATTTGGTTTTAAATCGCGTATTTAGGATTTCGCGTAGTGTAATTTCCCTTAATTGTTTTCCCATTCCCCGTAGTTTTAATAAAATCAAAAAATCCAAAACATCGAGCATTTTAATAACGAACCAATAACGACGTTGCCCATTCACACCTCGTTGGGAAACGACTCGGATTTCCTAATCCGTATCACTATCACTCACGGGTTTTGATTCATTATCCTTTTTCCTAAAGGGATTTTAAATCATTACTTGTGGTTATTTTTGATATCGATATTGTGGTTTTATCCATACACACACACACCCCTAAGCCTACTTCGAGAATCAATCCCTCCAGCTCTGGCAGATCATAAGACGTTTATTCCTAAACTTAGTCACCTTATAACTCCATGACTATCCTATGTTGCCAGAAAAAAACCATTTTCATGAAAATCTCTCAAAGTGTTTATGAATGAAAACATGTTTGTAACACTTAGAGAGTTTTATATTTTCGGAAATACTCCCCTTCAAAAAGTTCTTATGAGTTTTGACTTAAATTTGCACAGTGAGGGTAGAGCACGCACTTTTGAATTGATCGACTCAAGATAAACAATTCCCCGCGAGACACGGTTACGTTGTATAGTTAAAGAGTAACATTGTCAGCTTTTAGGTGACAACTATCTCAAATAACTACCTTGAAAATGTGAACAAACCTTGGAAAGGTTGTCAAACCCGTCAAAGTTCATGTCTATCAAGAGTTTCTAGAATTGGTACAATCTACTAAGATAAGTCTTGGAAGACAAATCTTTTCGATTTATGACATTTTAGAACTCGCCAATTCAAGAGTTAAGTCTTAGAACACTTAGATTCAATCACAATCCAACATGTTTATATCACACAATTTTTCTCTCCCTCAAAGATGGCATATTAATGTTATTTTTGATGAAATTTTGATATCAAATATGACCATTTCTAGTTTCGCGGGAAGATTTCCACAGCGAACTTTGATTAGAACAAATTGTTTGCAAACACTCCCCCTCAACAAGTGATATTAACTTTCGAGGTTTTGGAAAACAGGAGAAGGAATACTTGTTCTTTTGAGCAAAATTTTGAAAATATGAAAATATTTGATTAATTTTACTCAAAAGTAAGAAGCTTTCGCTCCTTTTATAAGGATTGTGGCACTGAAGCATACCACAGGGTCCTTTCTATACAAGATCGGGTTGTACACTGCTATTTATGCACAAACCATTATGAATAAATAAATCAAATATCAAAATACAATCAAGAGTGTTTTAAAGAGTACCCAGACGATTACACACGACCAAGAACTTTATCTTGACCTTGGAATGTCAAGATAGAGAAGCTTTGTCTTCCGCCCACATAGCTTTCCAAACGTCTCATCTGATCCCTGTGGAACAACCTTTCATCCATCCTGGTGATAAACCTGCGAACTTCCTTAGATCATTGGAGTTCCATCTCGTCTATGGACCAATACCAGCTTCAATATCCTTTAGTCGATATGCCAACCCATCACGAACCATCTTTAACGTTGCATCACAGAACTTAGAAATCTCGTCAAATGCCATGAAGCAAGTATAATGATGCTCACTGCGGTAGACGATTACAAACTTTGGTTTGTGTAGAATGGTATATTGAGGTTTTGGGTGCAGCTCGTTAAAGTGGAGTGTCAGTTTTGTGTGATCAATCTTCTTCTGGTATGATTCAACCCCTAGTTGCAAGTCTTCAACATGTTCTTGAATAACTTTGCAGCGAATGAATACTAGCAGGGCATTGATGAACTGGAGTTGAATTTCTGTTGAAAACTGTTGAATCTGTCCTTGTACCTTTGTGAGATACATGTCTTCGATGTTGTTTAGTGACAATTCCGAGAAATCGGCTACAGTGAAATCATACTCTTGTTCATCTTGTCTTTTGACCTTGATCTTGGACAAGAATGAGTAGCCCCACTTTGTTTCCAGTGTTACCCCCATCACAGTAACTATTCGCTTTTCATTCTGCACCTTCTTGTTTGACTTTCGTACTTGGCAGCTCCTTTAGTATAGTCTCCTCCTCTCCGGCGAATGATGAATACCATATTTGGCATCAATGTCCTATTCCACCACGATGTCAACATAAAAGTTGGCGGCCTCTTCTTCAATGGAAATGTTGTCGAAGAATACTGCAGCTGGGATGTTGAAGGTGAGCGAGGTAGCATACTTCTTGCTTACACTGCTACCATGTGGAAGAAACTCGAGATCCTTGTTGAAGAAGAAACGGTAAGGGATCTTAGGTTGTTCGGGTATGCCAATTGTTGGTAGAGGCTTGGTCCAATCCATATAGTAGGGTGTATTATCCTTCCTTGTAAAGTCGATGTTTGATTCCGGGTTGAGCCAATCGATGTTGTTGGACATTGCACGGGAAATGTTGCCCAAGTGGTATTCGAGCTCGACTGCGCTGCAGACTCTATCTTTGAACAAGTTGAATGCATCGTTCTTGATTCTGCGTAGCTCCCATTTCATCATCTTCTTAAATTTAAACTCATCCTGGATAATCTTGACCTGTTCCATGGTTCGACCGTCTACCGGTTCTAAGCCATCAGGCATTTTGGGTGTTGCATCGACCATATTGCTGAGCCATTCATAATCCTCAGTGTTGTCTTCGTCCAACCATGAGACGACAAAAACTTTCTTCTTCTTTTTAGTTCTTGAGGATGATTCTGGTTGAGGTGATGGTCGAGGTGGAGGTTGATGTTGGGGCTCGGGAATTTCATGATCCTCACCACAAGTATAAGTGAAATGATCACTAGTTTTCTTCTGTAGTGGTGGAAAATCTGCATCCCGAGGTTTATCAGATGAAGGTGGTCGTTGAGTAGCTTTTTTGTGGGTGTCATGGGGGTTCTAGCAGGTGGTGGTGGCATGAATGACGATGACTCACCGGTCTTCTTCTGACGTTTTGTATTCGGATCTTGATCCTTGTCATCATCATCTCTTGGTTTTGTTTTGACCAGCAGCTTCCTTGCATGATGTCTTCAGTTGATGTGCTAGAAGCATCTCATAAAGTTTTCCTTCATTTGGTGTGAAAGATGGAGCTCGACGAGTCATCTTGAGTACCAACTCTACAACCAGGTCATCTTCAGTGACCACTGGAGGCTAGACTGGTCTGGTTTGCATGACCACCAGAGTAGTCTTAATCACCTACTGTACCAATGTTTTAATCTTTGGGAAGAACTGATTCTTGAACATCTCTCTGGTGACTCCAGGAACAGTATTCAGAAGAAAATTATGAGTGTAGTTCCTGAGTTTTTGATTAATTTCAGCTTGCACGTCCCTAGCGAGAAATTCGTAAATTTGTCCTCTTTCGCCTTCGAACTCGTCCATCTGCTTTGAAAGATCGATGACCTTGTCGGCCAGCATGGTCAGTCTTGTTTCATGAAGACTTTGTTTGCGTTTTCGTGACTGAAGCATTTCTTTCTGGATCATAGCCTTTCTGCGAGATGCCCAAGTGTTGGCTTTCTTCTTGATTGACCTTGAAGATGATTTTGTCGTTTCCTTTGATGGTGGTGGTGATGAGTGAGAAGATGATTCAGTTTTGGAGGTTTCAAAGGGTGGTTTTGAAGATTGCTGAGGATTATGGTCAGGATTTCCACAAATGTAGGCATGGGTTTCCCTTTGTATCCATTCCTCTTCAGCCTTAGCAGCTTCTTTTGCAGCCCTTTCCTTTTTCCGCTTCCAAAATATCTTTCTCAGTGATTCGTTCATCGGTATCTTGATCATCATCTCCATGTTTGACCATTTCCACATCCTCTTGTTGATGTTCCATGGCAGGTTCCTTGGTGGTGGCATCTGTTCTTTTACCGGGTTGATTAACCGGATCAGGAACAGGTGTAGAAAGAGCACCACCGCTGGAACCTCCTGGTTCTTTAGTTTGTCGAAGTGCGAATTCTACATCAGCTTTCTCCATCCTTTGTTGCTTCAGAGTTTTCTGGAGTTGTTTCTCTTCAGCCTTAGGATCATATACCCATTCAGAATCTTCTTCTTCTTCTTCCTCGAGAGGTTTCTTCCCTTTGTTAGATGTGTGTTATTCATCAGAAGGTACGAATGAGTCAATATCTTCATTAAATTTGTCATATAAAGGACTAGCAAGTTTGTCCTCTGTCTTCTTGATAGATGAGTCATCTGTACGTTCCTCGGTGTATACAGTAAGATCATCTGACTCGGTTTTAGAATCGTCATCTTGTAGTGATGTTTGGATTGGTTCAGGTTCTGTTTTAGGATGGACGATTCTGGTTGGAAGTTTCCTCCTGATTTTACTGCTGGTTTTCTTCTTCTTCGACTTGGTAGAACTAGTAGTGGTTCCAGATTTCTTGGCTCTGGTAGAAACTCCTGGAGCATTTTTCTCATCTAGAAAGCCAACTTTTCCCGCAAACACAGCTTCCTTGTAATGTTTGTAGGATGGAAGATCCTTGATTGCATCGGTTATCAAGCAAGCAGGGAGTTCCGCTACTTTTTTTCGAGTTGTTGAGTCTTTGAACCTAACAGAGTTTAGAGTAGGCTCATTTAGCATGGAGTGCATGTCGGGGTCATTAAGTCTCAGTGGAATATCCTGGTGCTTCCCGATAAGGTTATGAATTAGTAACTTGGTGTATCTGATGAAGGGAATCTTAGAACCAGGTTTCCTGTAGTGTTGCATCATCTCCTCCCATATTAAAATTGCATAATCAATGTGGTTTACACGGACCATTCCCCAGAAGGTTTGAAGATGCATGAGCTTCGGGTGTTCATGACCACTATCTCTTCCTGAGACTGATTTGGCAATCATGAGATAGATGGTCCTCCAGGGTTGACATCGACTCTGGAGTGCTTAGAAATGATGACAAAGGCCTCGTCGTACCCAATATTCACCAAGAAGTCCAATACCTCCATTTCATTTTGAATCTTGACGTATTATGTTGAAGGTATGACCGAAAGAAGGAGAATGATGCGAAGATCCGCCACTGTGATAGTGACCTCCTTAGTGCCAAGTGTCACTTTAACTGCATCTTGTCTATCAATTTTGTCCATAGTGTGCCAAAACTGATGAATATAGTTTTCTGGTACAGTGGCTGAGTTGGTGAGCATGAGGTTGAACGGGTGATGTTTGAGAATGTCAACAACAACTTTGCATGAAGATTCAGAGCACATGAAGTTGTTGAAGTCGATACGGAGATTGTTCTTCCCAATAATTTTGTCGTAACCGGCTGGGAAGATGTCAGCCATTGTGAGCTCATTAGGGGCATTGAGGTTTTCTTGATTGACAGCCATTTTGTGATCTGAAAGTTATTATACAAAAGAACAAACATATGGAAACACATTGTGTTAGTTTTAGTTTGATTTATTGTTCAATTACTTGTATGACGTTATCGTGATTATGATTGTTACAAGTCCTAAGTCACGTTTGTCCAATTTTTTGAAGTTGATGTGATAAGTTACGTGAATAGGTTAATTTTGAAGTTTTAAAGTCCAATTTGTCACTTAAACACAACATATTAAATTTTGTAATCTTAAGTGTAACATTTGGTTTTATGACTTAAGTGTAACATTCAATGGTTTCTTATGCGTAACAATCCAATACAAGGTTAATTGATGGCTTAAGCGTAAACATGTGGCCTTATGCGTAAAGAAGGTGCTTAGGCGTAGGCGTAAGTTAAAGCGTAAGACCATGTCTTATGCGTAAGAATTTCTTACGCGTAAAACACGTTCAAAAGCTTTTAAGCTTACGCGTAAGATTAAGCAAAATGTTACGCGTAAGGTTTACTCGTAAGAGTAAAGCTTAGGTGTAACAATCTTTGTTTACGCATATCTTTCTAAGATACGCGTAATCCCACTGTAGACCCCTTATGCATAAGAGTTACACGTAAGATTTCTCTTATGCGTAACCTTTACGCATAAAGGTATTCCTTAAGCGTATTAAGGCGCAAAGGGGGGCAAAGAGCCTCGAGGCGAGGCGCATTCCAAGGCGCGGGATTCATGAATATAAGGCGCACTAAATACATTAATTTTTTTATAACATTTTTGACCATTTATGTTGCTTAAATAACACAAAATAACATTAAAATACTTAATACATGACACATATTATTGTTATAAAGAATAAAATGGATCAGTTGTCACTTCTCAAATGGATAAACTCTTTGGCTCAATGACCTATATAGAGATTAAAATCTATATCAGACTAAATATGCTTGTGTCCTATACTTGCAGACTTACATATAACAAAGCTCACAATATAACCCAAAATATTAAGAAAGCAACATATTAATATTCAAGGTATAATGCCACATTTTCATGGTAATATGTCATAAAGAAAATACTTAATGAAACAAAGTACCTTCTTAAATAAAATTTCGATGAATAAAATACACATGAAACCAATTTAAATTTACAAATCATACAAATATTCACCCTATTACTTAAAAGGCCCATGTATATAACTTATAAGGCTCATGTATCTTATCTTAATATTTAGAAAAAAAGCCCAAAAACTCGTTACATCTCCGAGGCGCAAAAAGCCCCAAGGCGCAAAAAGCCCTAAGGCGCTGCGCTTTTTGTGGGATTCATGCATGTCGTGAGCCTCGATCTAAAAAAAGCCCAAAGGCTAGAGCCTCGTGCGCCTTAGCGCCTAGGCGCGCCTTAGGCGCGATTTTGACAACTTTGAGCGTAACACATGAACACCTTTGGTATGAATTTTACGAATAAGCAGCCTGTAACACATAAACATGAAAACATAATTACAGATTATTCCAAGCACTAACAGCATCACAAAACAAGCACTAGACTAAATCAGTTAAGCCTAAAAATGCTTAGGCGTAAAAAGTACTTAAACCTTAAACCCTAGTTCTACGCATAACAAATTTAACCACAATTATCAATCAAGATTTGTTCCTGAACAGTCCTAGATGTCTAAGGAGTGAGTTAGAACAAGTTTTAACAAAAAATACCACAGAATCTGAAGATCAAATAGTGACGAACCCTAGAACCCTAAAGTTTTAATTCTTGCACTTTGGATGTTTCTGGGTTTGATTAAAGGCTCAATTCATGTTTCTAAACCAATTCTAATTGTTGGAATCACTCCTAAACTATATTTCAAGTGTTTGTAATCAATATGTAATAGGTTGCTTAATTAGGCTTTTATGTTAGTATTAATGGCAAGGCTTATGTAGAAAGCCCATAAGCCTTGGCCCAAGCCCATAAGGAAGGAAGGGAACTTGTAGTGTTGCCCTAGTTCCTTCCCCTATAAATAATGTTGTAAACCTTCATTTGAAGGTTGGTTGTTCACTTGAATACATTTCCTATGCATATCCTTTCATATATTCTATATCGTGTGTGTGTTTAAGAGTGAAACCGATCACCTTATCTATCTTTCTAACATATTGATGCTTGTGTTACAATATGGTGACCTAACAATGGTATCATTTGCCATCTGGTTGGTTGAAACACTTTTGTTTTTGAAGTTGTGTTCTATACGCGTGGGTTTTGCGTTTACTACTTTCATACGCTTAAAAGCTTCATTTTTTACACTTTAAAACTCAAGATTCTTGTGGTTTTAGGTTTACTTAGTGTTAAAGTGTACGTTTTTAGCATCAAGTTTGAAACTTTACATGTGTAGATTCATTTTAGAGCTTGGTTTTGTTCGAGTAGTATTTTCTACGCATAAGGGTAAAAATCATTTTGGATCATCAAGTGTTTAACTTTCTTGTTATTTTGGTGATTTTGAAGCTACTTCATCCAACAAATCAGGTTTCTAAACAGTTTTGAGCTTAAAAATCAGTTATGGTAATGTTTGGTACTTTCTACGAATAAGAAAACCCTAATCTTACTCGTAAGCACAAAGTCTACGCCTAAGCAATTTGTTACGCATAAGGATTTCATCATTTGATCTACAGTGTTGTTGCTATACTCAGTGTTTTCTTGCTTGGATAAGCCTGAAAACACTTCGACTTTGGATATCTTTTACACTTGTATAAGTGTAAAAGATTTTTGGGCAAAACCCTAGTTTTTCGCATAAGCAAATTCTTACGCGTAGAATTCTCTTTACCTAAGCATTTTCTTACACCTAAGCCTAGTCTTACGCATAAGCTAATCTTACGCATAAGGATTCTACTACTAAGCCTTCGGTTTACGCCTAAGCTAAGTTTTTCTCCAGTCTAAGAGTAAGCTATTCCTACGCGTAAGCTCTCTCTTACGCGTAAGTTGATTTTTTACGCATAAGGTATTTTTTCTACGCTTAAGCTGGTTTCTACGCATAAGGTTACTTCGTCAACAAAGTTTTATTCGACTAGAAAGATCCATCATCAACACAAGTTTCAAGATGTCTCAACCACCATACTCTAGCTACTTTCCTCATATGTATCCTCAACAACAACAACAACAAATCTATCAACAATATCCTCCACCATCACCACAATAAATGCAACAATTTCAACAACAATTTCCTCAAGGAGCAATTCCACCACAAATGATTCAACCACCCCCTAGTATACAAGTACAACCTTACACAAAATTTCAAAATCAACTTCCATCCAAGTATGCTATGAAGGAACCGTCTTGGTTTGCAAAGATGTGTGAAGGTTTAAGTAGCCAACAATCCATTCATGAAGCTGGATCACTTGATAGACCTCCAATGCTCACTCCCGGAAACAACGATCAATGGGTGATAAGGTTCTTTAGGTTTTGTGATCTAAAGAAGCCACATGGAAAGTTCTTAAAGAAGGTCATCCTTGAAGGTCCATTTCAGATGTCTACTATCACTGTACCCGGAGATCCGACTACCAATCCACCAAGAGATGATATCACCAACATTGTCGGTATTGATCAACTTACTACTGATCAACTTCTTCACTTAGAAGCTGATGAACTTGAAATGTAATATATCCTTTTGGGATTACCCAATCCGATACTTCGTAGTGTTGATGCTCAGAAGACTGCTAAAGCAATGTGGGAGCACATTCATCTTCTTATGGAAGGTGCTGAACTCAATCAAGAAGACATGGAATCAAAAATCTACTTAGCCTATGAACACTTCATGATTGAACCCGGGGAGACACTAGAGTCATATGATCATCGGTTCTCAGACATCATCAGTGACTTGGATAAACACAATATCATTATGCCAAGAATTGCAGTCAACACAAAGTTCTTTAGTAGTCTTGGTCCTGATTGGGAAAAGTATGTTATTTTCATCCGTCAAGCAAAGAATCTTCATCATGCTACATACGGATTGTTGTACGACTATTTGAAGCCCCACCAAAAGGAAGTTGATAGAGAAAGAGTCATCCATGGAGCTCTTGTTTCACCTTCTGTAACACCCCCAAAATATTGGTTTCAGTGGAAGTAAGAGTTACTGGGGTGCTACTCGATTGGTACCATAAGACAATGTATAGAACAACAATTTAACTTGAGAAATCGCATTTCGTAAAGATTTATGTTTACATCTTTCAAAATATATATTATAGAATGTAGGCCCATAAAAGAATTAAAGTGGTCCCCAAATTTACATCAGAGTCTTCTATGACCATGCCATGCCAATGCCCAAGCGCCTCCAAAGTTTAGCTAACGCCATCCTGAAAATACATGCTAAAAGTGTCAACACAAAGGTTGGTGAGTTCACAGGTTTTTAATACACAAGTAGTTTCCAAAACAGGAAAATCAATTGGTTGTCAAAGTTTCAAAGGGTCCATTATGTATGCAGCGCGTTCATGGCATAAGGGTTCCACTACTTAAGCCGATTCAGCCGTATACATTGCCCCTACGTGCAACATGCTCTAACCTAGCATGAGAAGGTGATTCTATGCACTCCGGTTAGTAGAGTGAGGGGTTGGCTCTGCCCCTAAATAGCGCTATCCATAGATATCAACGGCTCATCCCGTACAGTAGGAGTGAGTTAATAAGTAGTGTAGTAACAGGGGACTTTTACAGTCGTACATAGGCGCCAAACATAAGCATACATACCAGTTTGCACAGTATAGCAGAGCATAGCTCAGTAGATTAAATCAGTAAAGTAAATCCATAATTTTATGAATGCACAACCAACTTAGTTTTAAGTAATCATAGCATGCTTTTCACCCCAAAAAAGTAAAACAGTAAAATGGGGCTGTGAAACTCACCTTAGTCCGAAGAAATACAAGAATCACAACTAACACGACTGGCATCGAGAAATGTAACACAGTAGTGTCACAAGGTAGTAATGCACAACGATACAAGAGTATCAACACATCGGTACGCCATTAGCACAACCTAATAGTATGAGCTTGTCTCATAATATGACACGCAAATAATAATCGATGTGTATGAATTTCAAAGAATAAAACGTCTTAGTTTCGTGGAAGTTTCGTATCAATGTTTGTAAAAAGTTTAGTATGATAGTTCGTGTGGTGGTATAAGGTCATAGACTCAAGACACCGCACGCCAACGTATAATATATATAAAATACATATACATATTATTCTTAATAGTCTGATAGTAATCCAAAAGGGTGATCGCACAACATCTTAAGTCCGATATCTTAAGTTCTTCACGGTCCATAATATGTAGTCCGATAAGCATTCGATGATTAGTCCAATTACCATAATGTCTTAGTCCATAATCGCTATACAATAAGTCTTTTATGTCCGATAAGCATCCAACGTACAATTCAATGTTCAAGCTTAATGGTTTTTAGTCCAATGTCCAATATATATAGTCCGTTATATATTTATCAAGCCCAATAAGTCATGTCCAATCTTAGTCCAATATGAGTCAAGTCGTCCATATAAATTGTCAACTCGGTATACGTCCAAATGTATTAAGTTATAGTCCAAGTATACAATCCGTTATGTCCAACATATATCTAATATATCAATAACCGTAGAGCATAAATACAAGTTTTAAAGTTGTAATACATTACCATATTTTCCAACTTAAAATTAAACATATTCTTAATAGTTAACGGGCTTTAGTCCAATAGTTAAACAAACTCACCAATTACTATTATTGGGCTTGAGCCTATGACTTAAATCAAAACGCACCCTTGGGCCCCGGCCCGAGACAAAACTCGAATACAAGCACATGATTGAACACAAACACACTCTATTGCAACTAAAATCAACAACAATAAGCGCGGGTTAATGTGTCCTCCGTAATGCAAGTTGATCAAATGCTTAAATATGAAGTGTTCTAATATCTTTGTAGTAAACAAGCACATAAGAAATTTGTCCAAATATCCTTTCATGTGTTAAGACCTTAATGTAAGAAAATAAGGTGATTGATAATTTGTGATCATAAAATGGTTTATATGCATGTTGATTCCATAACACCATGATCTAGTTATCTGGTTATTAGTTTGCTAAAATGTAGAAATCTGATGATTACTTTAAGAATGTAAACTAACACTAATCTGCAAACACCATTTACGAGTCAAGCTGTTAAGCCGAATATCAAAAAGAAAAACAAACAACCATATACGGGTTTAACTATAGTCGAGACACAAGACAAACACCCCCTTCTCGGGTTGTGGTTGTGACCTGCAAACAAAACCAAACGCACCTTTTGGTGCTTCTCATGGTTCGAACAAGAGGAAGAACAAACAAGCACACCCTTTGGGGTGGCTGTGACAATGAAAAAACAAACACTCCTTTGAGAGTTCCTTCGCTGGTCGAGACAAAAGTCACACGCACCCATTAGGGGCTGCGGTTGGTGGCTAAACCCATGAGCCTAACACCAGCTTGGTGTGGCTGTGGTCACGATTCAGGACAAACAAACACAATAAGCTTAAATAAGCAATCCTAACTCCCAAATAAATTATGAGTTCAAAATTAAGTAAAAGAGAAAGATTAGAAAAATAAAATAAACCAAACACACCTTTGGTGTGTGGCTGTAGGACGCAACAAACAAACCAGACACACCCCTCGTTGGGGCTGTGATACGCAAAACAAACACCCTCAGTTTTCCTTGTTTAAATCGGGCCAAAATAAAATAAAACAAACACCCTTTGCAAGATTTCCTTTTATCGAAATCAAGCACAAACAAAATGAAATAATGAATTTCAAGTAAATTATCACAAACAAATTAAGCAATCATAAACTAAATAAACAAGTCAAATCTCCAACCTAAGACCCAAATGGGTCGACTGATCTGAAACCGTACACGGGTTGACATCCGACCCGAGACCCAAATTAATCAAATAAATATATTTTGTTAATCTTTACCACACGAATCTTATTTCAAAAACGTATTTAATCCCTTTGCTTAATTCCACGAAAACTATATTATCATGATTATACTTGAATTTAATTAGAAAAATAGAGAAAGATTGATTATTGTTTATTTGGTCTCACCGCATATGAGAGACGGTTTTGATGATAATGAGGGAGGCGGCGTGGTGATGGTGGTGGCTGTGGCGGCTAAATCGAACCAAACAAACCCCAATCACAAACCTCATGCAACCCTAATCAAAACCCTAGCTCCCTCTTGTCTTGATGATGGTAGTAGGTTATGGCAGAGGTGGTGGTGATATTTTTGCTGCTGTCGTTCATGAGAGAGAGATAGAGGGGAGGGAGTGATTTCTTTTCTTCCTTGAGAGAGAGAGAAGATGAGATTTGATAAATCTCTATTTTTTTTACTTACTTGTGAGGTGAGAAAGAAAACATTAAAACAGAGGGGTGGGATATGTGTGTAAGTGAGGCGGTGGTATATACAAAAAAGATAAGTATATTAATGATATAGTGTGTATTTTGTGCACCTCGTGTCCCGTTAAGTCAAAGTGTAAAAGCGGTATCATGTTTTGATGTTTTTAACTGATAATATATGAAATATACTTCCGTGACCGTTTTTATAAAAATAATATAAAAACGAAAATATTGACCCGAATAATAATTATCGAATTTGAATTATAACCAATGTGGTGTCGGTATGCGTTATATTACTTTTTACGCTTTATTAGATAACTTTTCGTTGAATAGATAGAAGTCTGCGAAAACGTTTAGAGATTTATAATTTAAATTAGAGTGAATTAATTAACTCGGGAAGTTACCAGTTAACTACCGATTACAGTATTTGATTTTACGTTACGGGAAAAGTCAAATAGTCAAAAGTCAACTTTAAAAGCCAAAGGGTAAAATAGTCATTTAACCTTATGAAAAATTTCGGGTTGCTACAGTCTCTACCCCTTATGGGAACTTCATCCCGAAGTTCAACGAGTGTTATCCGCTTACGGTGTGTTTGAGTTCGTTTTCACGTTCCCATGTGAATTCAGGAACTCTTCTCGAGTTCCATCGAACTTTGATAATAGAAATGCGGCTTTCTTAAGGGGTTTGATCTTTCAGTAGGTTCTTCGATAGAGTTCAGACGTTCACCAAATCTGGATTTCTTCCAGAGAAATAATGAGTGTCTCATCAGTATGACACTTCTTGTGATAGTACAACTAAATGACGTTGTGTACACTGATAAATTCGGGTAGTAGCTCGAGTTTGTACGCTATCGATCCAATTCAAATGAAGATTTTTGAAAAGTCTGGTGTTGAGATGTCTGGGGAAAATGTGAGTGTTTATGATGAATTCTGGTCTCACGCTCCCAAGTGACATCAGAAATTCTCTTAAGGTTTTATCAGTGTGCAAAATTTCTGATTAATATCAAGCTTCAAGTTGGTATATTCTAAGGGATAATATAAAATATAGATAATTGGAGAATTAACGAAACTCCAGATTAATGTTGCAGGGCCAGTTGAAGGCACCACAGGCGTAAATGTTATATCAATGGTTAGAGGTTGTTCTTACAAGGAGTTCTGGATTTACAAGCTCAACAATTTCAAAGTCACGGAAAGAACGGTTGGTT
This sequence comes from Chrysanthemum makinoi, assembly GCA_910596185.1. Classification (NCBI taxonomy): domain Eukaryota; kingdom Viridiplantae; phylum Streptophyta; class Magnoliopsida; order Asterales; family Asteraceae; genus Chrysanthemum; species Chrysanthemum makinoi. The sequence goes on from OU343219.1 coordinate 114,226,549, forward strand.
TGGCTCGTTGGTTTGAGTGGACAGAGTCAATATTTCTAATCATCAACTATGATGAAGACTGCAAAGTCAAACATGCCGCAAGCATACTTCTGAATGATGCTTTGTCATGGTAGAATGTTGTTGCTCAATGTATTAGTATTGAGAATATTCATGAGATTGTTTGGACTAAGTTGAAGAAGTTATAATCAAGAAGTAGTGTCCTCGTAATGAGGTGCAAAAATGAAGGTGATTTTTTAAACTTTGTTGTCAGAGATATTAATATCATGACTTATATCCGTTGTTTTTGAGATTTGGCAGTATTGTGAGTTGTAAGTTATACAAGTATCTTTGTTTGAGATAAATAGTTGGGTACGATGTTCGTGACCTTGAAAAAAATATCGTTTAGTAAGATAGGTTTTCAGACGTGATGTAATAAGACATTTTCGCAGACGGCGATGTTTTGATGTTTTCTTAGCATAAGAAAGTTTGATAAGGTTTGAGCAGAGTTTGACCAGAAATTTCTAATTCGTAAAAGCAAGTATCTTCAGAAAAATGTCATTACAAGTTTTATTGTTGACGCAAATGAAACTCTAAAGGAAGGTCCTTGAAGGGGAAAGCGTCATAGAAGAAAATGTAGCTGAGTATGTATGAATTCAAAAATTCTAGACGCCTAAGGTTAGAGTCCAGTAGTTAAGGTTATGATCGTTGGTAGTTTATCCTATAATGACTAGCATGGTGTCACCTTCCCCTCGGATTTGGACGGTATGTAAATAAAGAGTCTCGACTTGTTAAAATTTCGGGAGAGAACTTGAATGAATGTAGAGAATGTTGTTGAACTACATCTTTTGCGATGAAAACTTGTTAAATAAAGTTTTTAAGTGACAACATGGAATCGTTTCCAAGTTGGAGGTTTACATGTCTACTATATGAGTTCAAATGTTACTTTTTAAATTTTAGATAATCCTAACACCTCAGCTTTTGTAAATAATAAATCAGTTTAATCTTTAGCATTTTCCTTAATTATGTTTATTATTTATTGTTTCAGAACAAGGTGTTTAATTTACTTCGAAGATTTGGTTCAACTACAAAAGGAGATATCGGTTATCCTTTAAAACTTTTCAAGGGAGTAAATAGCTTATAACATAATTGCGGTATAGTTTATAATACGGTTTGTGAAACCATTTATCGTGTAATAAAGATAACGTTTTATTATTTGCAAATTAGTGGTAAATCGTAGTTTGTGATTTAGTATCAAAGTAACAACTAGTTACGTTGATATATATATATATATATATATATATATATATATATATATATATATATATATATATATATATATATATATATATATAATATATATATATATATATTAGATAATAGAAAACAATTTATTATTTATAGAATAGTAGTGAAATCGTAGTTAAACTTTGTGATGTTTTGGTAAGATAACAAATCAGGTTATAACATAACTCATGAAATGATTTGTAGATAATTCATGGAGTAAATAAGAAAATAATTTATTAATTGCCCAATAGTAGAAATATTTGTAGTTCATTTTGTGATTTAATGACAAAGCTTGTTTATAAGGTTCTGGTAAACTTGTAAGGTAATTGTAACTTATGTTACAAAATGTTAGCAAAAGTATTTGTTGTTTAATGAAATGGAAGCACATTAGTGAATCGGTTTATTACAATATAGTAGTCCGTGAAGTGATTTTGTACAAACAATTTGTAGAATAATTTGAGAAAGACTCGTTGTTTATAAAATACTGGTAAAGTCGAAAATTTTGATTCAGTGATGAAGTAGTATAGCATTTGGTGGATTGACCGCGAAATGGTTGACAAGATGATTGATCACAGTTTGTGCGTTAGAAAATGACACAATTTACTATTTTATGAGGGGGAGTAGTTGAGCAACTGTTGGTATTCTCTACGGATAAGTTGAAGATTAGGTATCTGTTCCCATAAATAGTATTTCGAGTTACAAGTTAACTCGTGGTATGTTACTAGATTGTTAATAGTTAAGTAGTTCGCTCGTTATTTATGTTCAACGAGGGTTTTCCTTCGTAGATGTTGTGATGTGTCGTTCCTAGAACGGCAAGGATGTATTTCGACTCATCAATTGAGTACGAGTTTTGGGATAGAGGAGACACTATTACGGCAGTGAGTGATGAGGCAACCTCGATTTCAACGTCTGAGAAAGTGTTAATGGGACTGGATAGAGATGACATGGTGTTGCAACGACTCAGTAATAGTGATTTAATATATCATAAGTAATCTTTCTGTTGGGTATAGAATCTATGTTGAAGGGAGAGGTTAACAAGTTCAAGGTACAACTCCGGATGAGAGAGTTAATCATTACTAGTAGTCAGTCGATCGGCTTAGTACTTAACGAAGAAGGGTACAACGTTCGAGTTCAAAATCATAGTGTCAAAAGAAATCCGACTACAAGTCAAGATCAAGTCAAGTTCCAAATACAAGTAAGCGTCAATAGTTCCCAATGGTTACGATAGAGGATCACACACCGATTAATTGTAAGGTACTTATCGATAAGATAACATCGATAAAACAACATCAGCAAGATATTATTGATAAAACAACATAGTAGGATGATATGGATAAAACGGCGTCGATAGAATGACATTGATAGGAATACATCAATGCAGCATATGGTACAACACAAATAGTACGTGAGGTACTACATCAATAAAGAGTAAGGTATAACCTTAGTCGAGTATTGTTGATGAAACAACGTCGATAGAACATTATCGGTTCAGAAAACATCGAGGGGATAACGTCGATTGAATAATATTGAGTGAACGGCATCGATTTTGAAAAATAAATAACAATCGTTCCAAGACAAGGCTTGGGGTAGGGGTCCGTAACAAAACCACAATCAAGGCAAGGCCAAAATAAAGTAGCAAATCCAAATCAGCAACGAGATCCAATTTCTCAATACCAAATAATTCAAAATCAAACATAGTCAAGATAAATTCCAAAATGCTCCAATAAGTTCAATGAACTTATTACGATATCAAACGTGTCGAAATACGCAACTCGAATTCAAATGGTGACCAACCGGGTCTAACTCGACCCAACGTAAAGCATGATTAGATGTTTTCATTAATTCCGAAAGTAATTCATAGTCGTAACATAACCAAGCGGCGACGAAAGACGTTTCATAAAAGTGGAAAAAATATCACTATGAATAAGTATTGTGATGCAAGTGTGTTGTGTGGGTTAAAATTTATCATGTCCATGCTCGTTTACAAAAACGAAATCATTTCGTTTCCCCAAAACCAAAACAACCATCCCCAGCATTGCAAAGTTCGCCTCAGGGTTGGACATAGGTGATCAGTCTATGCCCTTCTCCCTGATGAATATAGGTGATCAATCTATATTCACATGAACTTTGAAATACTCGGCTCAGTTACACTGGCATTATGTCATGTACTTTTAGTTGTTACGAAAAGTAAAACGAGCATTCCATTTATGTGAGGGATAAGGCGTAGCGCTGTGGTACGTAAACATACGTATATGAAAGCAATCATAGTTCATAGTGAGATTAAGTGGATAGTAATATAATACATATCTCGTCAAGTATGACTTCAACAAGTCAATCGAGGCATCAGCTTGGCAGGCAGGCATGTATCGGTCATAGGGTTAAGTTTTCGTAAAAGTAGTTATAGTCTAGGTTTCAAAAATACCCAGTTCTCTAAAACCGAGGCTCTGATACCAATCTGTAACACCCCCAAAATATTGGTTTCAGCGGAAGTAAGAGTTACTGGGGTGCTACTCGATTGGTACCACAACACAATGTATAGAACAACAGTTTAACTTGAGAAATCGCATTTCGTAAAGATTTATGTTTACATCTTTCAAAATATATATTATAGAATGTAGGACCATAAAAGAATTAAAGTGGTCCCCAAATTTATATCAGAGTCTTCTATGACCATGCCATGCCAATGCCCAAGCACCTCCAAAGTTTAGCTAACGTCATCCTGAAAATACATGCTAAAAGTGTCAACACAAAGGTTGGTGAGTTCACAGGTTTTTAATACACAAGTAGTTTCCAAAACAGGAAAATCAATTGGTTGTCAAAGTTTCAAAGGGTCCATTCTGTATGCAGACAAATGCTTCATGGCATAAGGGTTCCACTACTTAAGCCGATTCAACCGTATACAATGCCCGTACGTGCAACATGCTCTAACCTGGCATGAGAAGGTGATTCTATGCACTCCGGTTAGTAGAGTGAGGGGTTGGCTCTGCCCCTAAATAGCGCTATCCATAGATATCAACGGCCGTCCCGACAGTGGGATAGAGTTAATAAGTAGTGTGGTAACAGGGGACTTTCACAGTCGTACATAGGCGCCAAACATAAGCATACATACCAGTTTGCACAGATAGCGAGAGCATAGCTCAAGAGATTGAATCATTCAAGAATCCATAATTTCATGAATACACAACCAATTTAGTTTTAAGTAATCATAGCATGCTTTTCACCCCAAAAGAGTAAAACAGTAAAATGGGGCTGTGAAACTCACCTTAGTCCGAAGAAATACAAGAATCACAACTAACATGACTGGCATCGAGAAATGTAACACAGTAGTGTCACAAGGTAGTAATGCACAACAATACAAGAGTATCGACACATCGGTACGCCATTAGCACAACCTAATAGTATGAGCTTGTCTCATAATATGATACGCAAATAATAATCGATGTGTATGAATTTCAAAGAATAAAACGTCTTAGTTTTCATGGAAGTTTCGTATCAATGTTTGTAAAAAGTTTAGTATGATAGTTCGTGTGGTGGTATAAGGTCATAGACTCAAGACACCGCACGCCAACGTATAATATATATAAAATACATATACATATTATTCTTAATAGTCTGATAGTAATCCAAAAGGGTGATCGCACAACATCTTAAGTCCGATATCTTAAGTTCTTCACGGTCCATAATATGTAGTCCGATAAGCATTCGATGATTAGTCCAATTACCATAATGTCTTAGTCCATAATCGCTATACAATAAGTCTTTTATGTCCGATAAGCATCCAACGTACAATTCAATGTTCAAGCTTAATGGTTTTTAGTCCAATGTCCAATATATATAGTCCGTTATATATTTATCAAGTCCAATAAGTCATGTCCAATCTTAGTCCAATATGAGTCAAGTCGTCCATATAAATTGTCAACTCGGTATACGTCCAAATGTATCAAGTCATAGTCCAAGTATACAATCCGTTATGTCCAACATATGTCTAATATATCAATAACCGTAGAGCATAAATACAAGTTTTAAAGTTGTAATACATTACCATATTTTCCAACTTAAAATTAAACATATTCTTAATAGTTAACGGGCTTTAGTCCAATAATTAAACAAACTCACCAATTACTATTATTGGGCTTGAGCCCATGACTTAAATCAAAACGCACCCTTGGGCCCCGGCCCGAGACAAAACTCGAATACAAGCACATGATTGAACACAAACACACTCTATTGCAACTAAAATCAACAACAATAAGCGCGGGTTAATGTGTCCTCCGTAATGCAAGTTGATCAAATGCTTAAATATGAAGTGTTCTAATATCTTTGTAGTAAACAAGCACATAAGAAATTTGTCCAAATATCCTTTCATGTGTTAAGACCTTAATGTAAGAAAATAAGGTGATTGATAATTTGTGATCATAAAATGGTTTATATGCATGTTGATTCCATAACACCATGATCTAGTTATCTGGTTATTAGTATGCTAAAATGTAGAAATCTGATGATTACTTTAAGAATGTAAACTAACACTAATCTGCAAACACCATTTACGAGTCAAGCTGTTAAGCCGAATATCAAAAAGAAAAACAAACAACCATATACGGGTTTAACTATAGTCGAGACACAAGACAAACACCCCCCTCTCGGGTTGTGGTTATGACCTGCAAACAAAACCAAACGCACCTTTTGGTGCTTCTCATGGTTCGAACAAGAGGAAGAACAAACAAGCACACCCTTTGGGGTGGCTGTGACAACGAACAAACAAACACTCCTTTGAGAGTTCCTTCGCTGGTCGAGACAAAAGTCACACGCACCCATTAGGGGCAGCGGTTGGTGGCTAAACCCATGAGCCTAACACCAGCTTCGTGTGGCTGTGGTCACGATTCAGGACAAACAAACACAATAAGCTTAAATAAGCAATCCTAACTCCCAAATAAATTATGAGTTCAAAATTAAGTAAAAGAGAAAGATTAGAAAAATAAAATAAACCAAACACACCTTTGGTGTGTGGCTGTAGGACGCAACAAACAAACCAGACACACCCCTCGTTGGGGCTGTGATACGCAAAACAAACACCCTCAGTTTTCCTTGTTTAAATCGGGCCAAAATAAAATAAAACAAACACCCTTTGCAAGATTTCCTTTTATCGAAATCAAGCACAAACAAAATGAAATAATGAATTTCAAGTAAATTATCACAAACAAATTAAGCAATCATAAACTAAATAAACAAGTCAAATCTCCAACCTAAGACCCAAATGGGTCGACTGATCTGAAACCGTACACGGGTTGACATCCGACCCGAGACCCAAATTAATCAAATAAACATCTTTTTTTAATCTTAACCACACAAATCTTATTTCAAAAACGTATTTAATCCCTTTGCTTAATTCCGCGAAAACTATATTATCATGATTATACTTGAATTTAACTAGAAAAGTAGAGAAAGATTGATTATTGTTTATTTGGTCTCACCGCATATGAGAGACGATTTTGATGATGATGAGGGAGGCGGCGTGGTGATGGTGGTGGCTGTGGCGGCTAACTCGAACCAAACAAACCCCAATCACAAACGTCACGCAACCCTAATCAAAACCCTAGCTCCCTCTTGTCTTGATGATGGTATTAGGTTATGGCAGAGGTAGTGGTGATATTGTTGCTGCTGTCGTTCATGAGAGAGAGATAGAGAGGAGGGAGTGATGTCTTTTCTTCCTTGAGAGAGAGAGAAGATGAGATTTGATAAATCTCTATTTTTTTTACTTACTTGTGAGGTGAGAAAGAAAACATTAAAACAGAGGGGTGGGATATGTGTGTAAGTGAGGCGGTGGTATATACAAAAAAGATAAGTATATTAATGATATAGTGTGTATTTTGTGCACCTCGTGTCCCGTTAAGTCAAAGTGTAAAAGCGGTATCATGTTTTGATGTTTTTAACTGATAATATATGAAATATACTTCCGACCGTTTTTTATAAAAATAATATAAAAACGAAAATATTGACCCGAATAATAATTATCGAATTTGAATTATAACCAATGTGGTATGGTGCTATATTACTTTTTACGCTTTATTAGATAACTTTTCGCTGAATAGATAAGTCTGCATGAAAACGCTTAGAGATTTATAATTTAAATTAGAGTGAATTAATTAACTCGGGAAGTTACCAGTTAACTACCGATTACAGTATTTGATTTTACGTTACGGGAAAAGTCAAATAGTCAAAAGTCAACTTTAAAAGCCAAAGGGTAAAATAGTCATTTAACCTTATGAAAAATTACGGGTTACTACGCCTTCACTCCTAGATAATTAAACTCTTGCTTTGTGGGCTCAAGCATGTTATCCTCAATTCCCGACCTTGCAAACTGTCTTCCCAAACCCTCCACAATCAACCGTTCAGATTACACCATATGATCCTTCACAACAACAATCACAAGAAACTCAATTGGTTCCATACAACAACAACAATGATCAGGAAATCTACAGTGAATCAAATGAGGATGCTGATGCCTTCGATGCAATGAATCAAGGATTTGTTTTTCTTGCAAAAGCCTTCGGACGATTTGCTAACAAATCAAACAATCGCATTCGTACCTCATCGAACACAAGGAATCAAGCTGTTGTTAACAATGGACGTGTTGAAGTTCAGAATCGTGGTTATGTTCGTCAGATGGGATGTGGTTAAGGGTTTAATGCTAATGGAAGGAATAACATGGGTGCTCCACAACAACGAACTCAAGTGGTTGATCAGGGAAATGCTTAGACTCCGGTTAATGGTCTTCGTTGTTATAACTGAATGAGAAGGGTCATCTGCTAATGCATGCCCAAAGCCAAGGACAAGAGGCATTTTTATCACAGAGGCTTTACTCTTGGCTCTTAAGGATGAAGCTAGTGGAACTCTTACCAACAAGGAACAAAGCTTCATGGCAAATGCAGATTCGGATGATGACATGGAGGACTTGCAGTGCTAATGTGCAAATATGATGTTAATGGCAAACATGCAAGAGCTCCACATGAATGACACAGGCCCAATGTATGAAACTGATGGCTTGTCTCGGTAATGGATCCTAACATACTTATACATGATCTGATATCTCCGTCAACATCCGATCCGACAAGGATCGAGTGTTCAACATGAACCTTCAACATCTCATTCCGAATGTAAATAACTCAAAAATGTACGATAAACCCATGTAAAGTGAACATGCATTTGACGATCAAGATGACCTTGACGATGCTAATAATGATGTATAATCAGGGTCAATGATGCAACCTATTTCTAAATAAGCTGATACCAACTGTTGTGTCACACCCCCAATTTACCTGTTTTGCAGCGGAATGGAATTCCTGGGGGTCGACTGTCATAGCATCATAATCACAGTTATATTGAACGACCTAAAGTGTCGTTTGGAAAATACATCGTTTGATTTAATAAAATAATCAGAGTTTACAAAGTGTAGGTCCCAAATGAAATTAACTTTTACGGAAATAAGTTTAATACAAGCCAAACGATGTTTTAAAATGAATAAATTCCATGTGTGACGCGTCGTCACCACGACTCCATGATATGTCCATATGGATGTCATGAAGTGAATGCCTTAGATACCTGAGATAAAACATGCTAAAAAGTGTCAACACAAAGGTTGAGTGAGTTCATAGAGTTTGAGTTGAAATGTAAAGCCTTTCAAAATCGTTTATGCAGCAAAGGCATTGTAAATCCACTCAGTTCCAAGTTCCGCCCATACAAAACTTGCAACCTGTGTGTTTACAACCCATCGCCAAAATATGCATAGTTTATGTTCAAACGCATGATGTCAAATGAATTCACATAATAGTAGATAACTTAATGTATTAATATTCAATTAATATAACACATATGAGTGTTGTTTCAAATAATTCCAAGACCTTTAGCTCAATAATAATCCCAAGACCTTTAGCTCAATAATAATCCCAAGACCTTTAGCTCAATAATAATCCCAAGACATTTAGTTCAATGATAATCCCAAGACATTTAGCTCAATGATTTATGATATAGAATATGACTAAACATTCAATTCAGATAAACATATAGTTGCAAATAATCATGAATGTCATAAAAATAGTTGAGCATGTATCTCCCCCAAAGAGTTTAATAAAAGTATTAAAACAATTGAAAATGGGGCTATGGAAACTCACCCTGCAATGATTATCATGACAAAAGTGGATACACCGAAATGTAGCGTGAATCACTAAACTTGACCTATTATGAATGATATGATACATAATAAGTTATGATGTAATGTTATGCATGCAATTCGGATGATATCTATACCACTTATGAAATTTTGAAACTAATATTTCTCGTCGAGAAATAATCTTTTAACGTCTTGACTATTTTTAAATTACTCCATATGTATTTACAGTGAAATGATATCCAACGATAATCATTTAGTGATTTATTATGAAATTATAACTTTTCATCGTAAAATAATGTCGTTGTAATTTTCATGAAAGTGACTAAACGGCCTCGAAAAGCTAGTCGTAAAATGATGCACGTCGAGTGTTAAGAAAACGATCTCAACGGTTTTGGGAAGCTTGTATCATTATCTCAAAGTGTTAGTGTTTAAGTTTTCGTCATAGAGGTTCCGATCATAGAAAAAAATATAGCTAAAGTATGGTACTTGTGTCCCAAAATATAGTTTAAGGATGGTTTTCCGGCAAAGTTTAAGTGACCGTATTTTACTCGTTACAACTCCGCTTGACAAATGGTTTGACATTTTGAAAAATATGCTAGGCGAACTTACTTTTACTAGAAGACATCACGTTATAAAAAGTACTTCGTCATTGTTAAAAACGACCCTCAACATGGTCCCTCGTTGCCGTAGTATGTGTTTAATAGAAAATGTATTAATTTTGCTAATAGAATAAAGTTACGGCAACGTTTTAAAATGTGAATAACTTTGTCGTTATAAGTCCGTTTTCTACGTTCTTTATATCCACGGAATCGTGATAACATATACTAATATATTTTTGATAAGTCGACACATTTAACAACGCTTAAGACTCATTTTTGACTCGTAAAAAGTCGAAACAGCTTGCTGAATTTTCTGGAATAATTAGTTTTCGTCGTCAAACTTCAAAAATTCATAACTTCTTCGTTATAGCTCCGTTTTAACCCGTTCAAGCGGCCACGTTTTCGTTTTAAAGTATATTTTCCAAATATCTAGCCCAAAATATTTTGCTTACTATCGGATTTTCCATATTTTCAAAATATGGACAGACCCTTTAGAAAACTTGTCGAAATGAGTTTTTCACGCGCCAAACCTATTCTAACCCATTCAAAACAACTCCGAAGCTATTCTAATCCTACCATACACCTTATTAGGGTGTCATGGGTTCCTAGACATCACCAAGAGTGATTTATAACAAGGAGTAACTATAGGATGTCAAATATATATATATAACTCTTAAAAATCAATGAAAAAGTGGTATAAACCTAATGAGACTTGCATGTTTTCTCAAATGAATTGAAATGACCATAACAATGAATATGAAATAAAAACATGAATATGGATGCTTACTAGTTACTTGATGAGGTTTATGAGAACAAAGGATTTTCCTAATCACCCAAGGTTTTTATTGCAAAACCTTAATAAAGAGTGAGACTAGAGTGTAAAAATCTTGATTAAATATGTAGTTAATTAGGATGTGAAGATTTTAGGTATTACATTATAGGTAGGAGATATTTATTGTGTGACTCATATGGTGGTCATTTAGACTAGATGCATTAACTAGTAATCAAGTGTTAATGTTGAGTAAATATAGTTAATTAGATAGATGGTAACTTGTGTATTTATTTAAGCATTTAGGGTAGCGTTAACTAAAAATATATTTTAACGGGTCAAAATAAAATATATTGATGTCATAAAAATTATAAAAATACATTTCTTACGAGAATTGAGTGAATAAATATTTATCGGGTTGAATTTACGAAAACCGTCGTAATTATATAAACATAACAATTTATATACGAAATAAATTGAAAACATCGGGTAAATTAATAATATAATTTTTATAGTCTTAAAATGAGTATAAAATATATTAGGAATATTTTTGGAAGTGTCGGATCAAATGTTCAAAATAATTATATACGCGATAGCGTTTATTTAATAGGAAAATAAACGTTTAATGAATAAATGCATGAACCGATATGAAATGATGTTATTGATGTTATGTAGACTAAATCTAGTCTATATGAAATGTCCTTGATGATATGTTCATGAATTCACAGCTAAACCATTACGGTTACGTGAATTTAATACTCGTAAATATAGTTTACGATAAATGATGAATGATGAAGCATGAGTAATGTTTTGAAATATGACCTGAAAATACGAGTTGTCACATTCGCCCAACCAAAAAGGAATTCAGTCCCTGAATTCAGTTCGTGTTAGTCTATCGAATTTTTGAGTTTGTGATGGATAACGAGGAAAGAAGACATGAAGAGATGTCATTATGGTTATCGATGATTTAGAGCGTACAAAACATCATTGTAAAGAGAATATTGGATGAATCTCCCATGAGTAACACTTTGATTTTTATGAATATGTGAAAACCTGCTTGCACTAAGACTTATAAATAACTGCCCCTAACATAACATGATCCCTCCATAATTAGACATAGTTAGCTAGGCTATGTATAATTAGGGAACGATATCCCTCCAGAATTAGACATAGTTAGCTAGGCTATGTATAATTAAGGAACGATAATGTGACGTTCGGTTTAGTTGTTATAACTCTCGATGTTTACAGAGATCTAAACCTTGTAAGTGATAACGAATTAGAAGGAAAAGGAAGTACGCTTAATGAGAATATTTTACAACGAGTGGTTTATCAAAAGTAGTACATCTTAAGTCATAAGATTCGAATACGATGGAAGACATAAACTTAGTACGACATAGTACATAAGGAAAATTAAGACTTTTAGTTTCTAAACTTCTTCAGTCTTCCGCATTGTTGAGATCATGACGAGCTTCTCCTCCTTCTAATATGTATGCATTCCCATGAGCACCTTCAACTTATTGACCTTGGTTTTGAGGACATTGATTCCGATAGTGTCCTTGCTCCCCGCATTCGTAACATGTAACTATGGTCTTGCCTCTACAATTCCTGGCATGGTGTCCTAGTTTTTGACACTTGTAGCACTTAGCAGGACAAAGACCCGTGTGATGATACTTACATCGATTACATAGTGGGTAGGTTCCAGCATAACCTCTGCCTTCTATAGATGCAGCAACATAAACCATTGCGGTTTCTTGCCCTCTATTCTGTTGTTGATGATGATTAGTGTTACGGTTTTGGTTGTCGTTATCATAACCTCCCTGGTCATTTTCCCATTTCCTTTTGTTGTTGCTAGTTTGGTTGTTGTGGTTGTTGTTACGGTTATTGTTGATAATTTTTTCCCCCTTCACAACTTGAGCCATGAGTTTTTGAGTTATCCTGATAGTTTCTTCAATTGTTTGTGGATCGGAAGAAGTTACATCTCCTTGAATACATTGTGGAAGTCCTCCAATGAAATTTTCTAGTAGTTTCTCATTGTCCGAAACCATTGATGGACATAGTGCAACCAATTCTTGAAACCTCCTAATGTAGGTCTCGATGTCATAACCAACAGTAACTAACTCATAAAATTCCGTTTCTAATTTCTTCACCTCCGTGCGTGGACAATACTTCTTTGTCAACAACCTCTTGAATCGATCCCACGTGAGCTTGTAAGCATTTTCGATACCAATAGGTCGCGATACGAATTCCACCATGACATTGCGCCATCTACGAGTGTACCAGTGGCAAACTTCACCTTGTAGTCATCTGGGCAATTGCATAGAAGAAACACAGAATCCATCTTCTCAAACCATCGAACCATAGCAGTGGCTCCTTCTGTGCCTTTGAACTTTGTAGGATCACAGTTCTTAAAGTCCTTGTATGTACAATTTCGAACTCCAGATCCTCCTGCAGCTCCTGTAGCAGTAGCAAGTCTAGCAGCTTCAGCAGCAGCCGTGGACTCAGCAGCAACAGCTACCATTGCTCGTTCTTTCCTTAGTGCCTCGGCTATACTATCCTCTATATACCTTTGGATAGCAGTTGGTGTCATTTCTGGTGCAGCTTTCTTCGGTGCCATAACTCTTCAAAATGAGAGGAAAGGTGAGACGTAGCAAAGTCCTATGTTAAGAATAAGCGCTCTAAAGAGATATGATGTGAGGTGATAAGTTTGAGGTTACTTTTCAAAATAATCGACGGGTTCCCAAAAGATGGGTTATGAGGTGTCGTAAGTGCTTCAAATGTATGATGGTCTAGTGACTTAATGTGTGAATAACGTGTAACTCGACATGTTAGTGCTGAAACGAAGGAGTGAGAGTGACTTTGCCCTAGTTAAAGGTTTATCTCAGCATTCGACGTTATCGGTGATGAATCAACTGATATCAAGATTGTGATAAGGAATGACAAAGCATTCTCCACATTGGAGTAGGAGGAAATGATAATGGGATGGGTATTTAAAGGCATCTATGTGACAATCGATTTGAAATGAAAGTAAATAACTTGAAAAATGTACGTATAAACTGCATGTAAAGTGAACATGCACTTATGATGAAATGTTGAGATGCTATAATGATGTAGTTATAGTCTAGGGTCAATGATGCAACCTAGTTTTCTATAACTGAAGCTCTGATACCAATCTGTCACACCCCCAAATTACCTGTTTTGCAGCGGAATGGAATTCCTGGGGGTCGACTGTCATAGCATCATAATCACAGTTATATTGAACGACCTAAAGTGTCGTTTGGAAAATACATCGTTTGATTTAATAAAATAATCAGAGTTTACAAAGTGTAGGTCCCAAATGAAATTAACTTTTACGGAAATAAGTTTAATACAAGCCAAACGATGTTTTAAAATGAATAAATTCCATGTGTGACGCGTCGTCACCACGACTCTATGATATGTCCATATGGATGTCATGAAGTGAATGCCTTAGATACCTGAGATAAAACATGCTAAAAAGTGTAAACACAAAGGTTAAGTGAGTTCATAGAGTTTGAGTTGAAATGTAAAGCCTTTCAAAATCGTTTATGCAGCAAAGGCATTGTAAATCCACTCAGTTCCAAGTTCCGCACATACAAAACTTGCAACCAGTGTGTTTACAACCCATCGCCAAAATATGCATAGTTTATGTTCAAACGCATGATGTCAAATGAATTCACATAATAGTAGATAACTTAATGTATTAATATTTAATTAATATAACACATATGAGTGTTGTTTCAAATAATTCCAAGACCTTTAGCTCAATAATAATCCCAAGACTTTTAGCTCAATAATAATCCCAAGACCTTTAGCTCAATAATAATCCCAAGACATTTAGTTCAATGATAATCCCAAGACATTTAGCTCAATGATTTATGATATAGAATATGACTAAACATTCAATTCAGATAAACATATAGTTGCAAATAATCATGAATGTCATAAAAATAGTTGAGCATGTATCTCCCCCAAAGAGTTTAATAAAAGTATTAAAACAATTGAAAATGGGGCTATGGAAACTCACCTGTTGCAATGATTATGATGACAAAAGTGGATACACCGAAATGTAGCGTGAATCATTAAACTTGACCTATTATGAATGATATGATACATAATAAGTTATGATGTAATGTTATGCATGCAATTCGGATGATATCTATACCACTTATGAAATTTTGAAACTAATATTTCTCGTCGAGAAATAATCTTTTAACGTCTTGACTATTTTTAAATTACTCCATATGTATTTACAGTGAAATGATATCCAACGATAATCATTTAGTGATTTATTATGAAATTATAACTTTTCGTCGTAAAATAATGTCGTTGTAATTTTCATGAAAGTGACTAAACGACCTCGAAAAGCTAGTCGTAAAATGATGCACGTCGAGTGTTAAGAAAACGATCTCAACGGTTTTGGGAAGCTTGTATCATTATCTCAAAGTGTTAGTGTTTAAGTTTTCGTCATAGAGGTTCCGATCATAGAGAAAAATATAGCTAAAGTATGGTACTTGTGTCCCAAAATATAGTTTAAGGATGGTTTTCCGGCAAAGTTTAAGTGACCGTATTTTACTCGTTACAACTCCGCTTGACAAATGGTTTGACATTTCGAAAAATATGCTAGGCGAACTTACTTTTACTAGAAGACATCACGTTATAAAAAGTACTTCGTCATTGTTAAAAACGACCCTTAACATGGTCCCTCGTTGCCGTAGTATGTGTTTAATAGAAAATGTATTAATTTTGCTAATAGAATAAAGTTACGGCAACTTTTTAAAATGTGAATAACTTTGTCGTTATAAGTCCGTTTTCTACGTTCTTTATATCCACGGAATCGTGATAACATATACTAATATATTTTTGATAAGTCGACACATTTAACAACGCTTAAGACTCATTTTTGACTCATAAAAAGGCGAAACAGCTTGCTGAATTTTCTGGAATAATTAGTTTTCGTCGTCAAACTTCAAAAATTCATAACTTCTTCGTTATAGCTCCGTTTTAACCCGTTCAAGCGGCCACGTTTTCGTTTTAAAGTATATTTTCCAAATATCTAGCCCAAAATATTTTGCTTACTGTCGGATTTTCCAGATTTTCAAAATATGGACAGACCCTTTAGAAAACTTGTCGAAATGAGTTTTTCACGCGCCAAACCTATTCTAACCCATTCAAAACAACTCCGAAGCTATTCTAATCCTACCATACACCTTCTTAGGGTGTCATGGGTTCCTAGACATCACCAAGAGTGATTTATAACAAGGAGTAATTATAGGATGTCAAATATATATATATAACTCTTAAAAATCAATGAAAAAGTGGTATAAACCTCATGAGACTTGCATGTTTTCTCAAATGAATTGAAATGACCATAACAATGAATATGAAATAAAAACATGAATATGGATGCTTACTAGTTACTTGATGAGGTTTATGAGAACAAAGGATTTTCCTAATCACCCAAGGTTTTTATTGCAAAACCTTAATAAAGAGTGAGACTAGAGTGTAAAAATCTTGATTAGAAAAATTTTGATGAAATCCTTCTTGGTCCCTTGTGGTTGCCGGTTCTAGCAAGAGAGAAAGAGAGAAATGCTTTTTGATCTTCACTTTGGGATATTGTATGTGTATGTGAAGATTTTAGGAGTATTATACATTATAAGGTAGGAGATATTTAGGAAACAATTGGTGTGACTCATATGGTGGTCGACATATGCATAAAAAAAAAGACTAGATGCATTAACTAGTAATCAAGTGTTTTAATGTTGAGTAAATATGTAGTTAATTAGGATAGATGGTAACTTGTGTATTTATTTAAGCATTTAGGGTAGCGTTAACTAAAAATATATTTTAACGGGTCAAAATAAAATATATTGATGTCATAAAAATTATAAAAATACATTTCTTACGAGAATTGAGTGAATAAATATTTATCGGGTTGAATTTACGAAAACCGTCGTAATTATATAAACATAACAATTTATATACGAAATAAATTGAAAACATCGGGTAAATTAATAATATAATTTTTATAGTCTTAAAATGAGTATAAAAATATATTAGGAATATTTTTGGAAGTGTCGGATCAAATGTTCAAAATAATTATATACGCGATAGCGTTTATTTAATAGGAAAATAAACGTTTAATGAATAAATGCAAAACCATGCATGAACCGATATGAAATGATGTTATTGATGTTATGTAGACTAAATCTAGTCTATATGAAATGTCCTTGATGATATGTTCATGAATTCACAGCTAAACCATTACGGTTACGTGAATTTAATACTCGTAAATATAGTTTACGATAAATGATGAATGATGAAGCATGAGTAATGTTTTGAAATATGACCTGAAAATACGAGTTGTCACATGTTGAGACTCACGTTGAATAAGTTGAACCTTTGTCTAATCCAGATCTTGAGTTCATGACCAATTTAATTCAGACCAAAAAATCCCAAATGGAAATGTGCCAAGACATCAATAAGAAATTACACGACAAAAATGCACTGTTGACTAAGGATAATGAATGCTTAAAGTTCCAACTCAACAATTTTCAAACCAAAGAGAAACGTGAAAAAGGTTTTGAAGTCGCATTTGCTAAATCCTACCAAAATGAAAAATCTTTGGAAAAACAGATATGTGATCTAGTTGCATCCAAGAATGCTTTGTTGTCTCAGATAGAACAACTGAAATATGATCATAAACAACAAATTAACGCTCTCACTTTGAAAACTCAAAAAGCCATGTCTGAGTTGTTAACTTGTCAAAAATAGTTTTGTGAATACAAAAAGCATTCAAGGAAACAAATAGATGACTATCTTGAGGAAATTGTTGACTTACAAA
The DNA here is from genome assembly GCA_910596185.1 of Chrysanthemum makinoi. Lineage (NCBI taxonomy): Eukaryota > Viridiplantae > Streptophyta > Magnoliopsida > Asterales > Asteraceae > Chrysanthemum > Chrysanthemum makinoi. Next base: position 114,244,206 of record OU343219.1, read on the forward strand.
ACAAAATCAAAGAGTTTTGAAATGTTTTTTTATAAACATGGTGAGTCAATCACAACTATTCAAAAGTTTACCTTTAAATCCAAATGGATATGGACCGAATCTTGCTGATTACAAACCACGGTTTTCTTTTTTGGGTAAAAGGGTTAATTCACCCCAGTAAAATTTATTACGCCAAAAACATTGAAGTACAAAGGATAATGGTGTATCCATCATCTCAGTCCCATAGGACACTTACATGCAAAAAACACAACTAACCAAACCAACTATATAAGAATGACAGGCCATTCTTATAACAAACACAATAAGACAATACTACCTATGACGGCCCTTCGGGCGACTATCAAAACCATATGAAGGAAAATCATAATCATAACCATCATAGGACTTCAAATCATCCAGAAAACCAGCTCCCGACATGACCTCAGGCATACACACTTCATCATCATCCGACGAACCAGCTAATGACAAGGATGAACTTTCCTTCTGTGTGGAGACATTATGGGTCTTAGAGAATTGATCCCACAAACTTCCATTGCCACTTTTCGCAGGTACAGCACTAGTAGAGACATCACATATGGTATCCGTCTTGTCACTATCATGTGCAACCTCCACCACCACCTTGCACGGACTAGCATCACCCTTTAACACTCTCGAAGTAACACCAACAAAATCATCCTTTGAGAACGGAACCACCGGAGCAGCCTCCAAACTACGTTTAGTATCATTAGCATTCTTCTTAGTAGTAGGTTTAGAAACAGATTTATATTCAAAATTAGACTTTGGTTTGAAATACCGAGGCCTTTGGTTAACTTTGGTAGCTTTATTTCCAACCTTATCCGGGTGAACACCCTGATTATCACCAACATCTTTATGAGCCGAATCTGAACCCCTAGTAGTCGGCATTCTCCTAAGAGGGCAAGTAACGTCCTCATGGTTAAAAACATTACATTTAGAACACCGATATGGCCACCATTCATATTCGACTTCAAGAACTTCCATATATTGACCCTTGCCCTTAGGCAACGGTATAGCAACTTCAATTGATTCCAAAACAGCCCGTTCAGCAAATAACTCAATTAGAACCCGTGCATAAGAATAACGACCCCAAGGATTATTACACATAGCTCTAGTATATGCATCAATATGTATAATACGACCAAGATTTTGTTCAATCAAACCAATACCGACTTCAGAATACGTAATAGCAGGTACATTATGAATAAGAACCCATACCGGTACCTTTGTAATGTTTTCCCTCTCCAACCTTGTATTAGGAACCCAACTCTTCAAGAAAATGGGATTCAATTTGAAAACCAAGGACCATACTCAAGCACCTTATTCATACCCTCTTGAGTCTTGAATTTGAAATGGAAGAAATCATTACGCAACATTACACATTTGAAGCCAAACTTACCCCACGTATGCATGACATAATCTTTAACAATAGGAAAAGCTAAACGTTGCCCAAGGAAAAAGCCGCATAACGTATTATCAAATTTAGAACTCATAACGTCAACAACGGCTAAGGGGATCACAACTTTAGCACCATCAATATTACACCCATCAGCTAGTCTTTCACCATTAACCTTAGACGTATCCACAATTGCAGCCCCCAAAGAATCAGGTTCAACAACATCATTTAGCTTAGGAACATCAGATTTAGGACTAGCTAAACTTACCCCTTGATGTATAGCATTGTTCGGATCAGAAACAACGGGACCATGATCACTAGGAAGAACAAAACTCCCCATTTTTCCACCCAAACCTATACCTTTCAATATTGATTTCAATGGCTTACCCTCGTTAACAAGTACCTTGCCATCGATATTGTTAATCTTAGTAGCCAACCCAATAGCCTTAGTAGGCTTCTTACCATTCAAAAACCCAGATTCCATCACTCTCAAACCCACGTACAATAAACTTACAACAACAAACCAAGCTCACTTGTATAGTAACGAAACCCTAGAACAGGTTACTTGCAAATCAGAATGTACCAAACCCCAAACGGAATTTGTTTATCAATAAAGACCAAATACACCACAACGATCCAATATAACTAAACCCTAAACGAGTATAGTATAGAATTAAGTACCAGCAATTAGATGCACACAAAGAAACGAAACCCTAAAGAGAATCGTATATTAGAAACAAAGTGCAGCAATTGGATAAAGAATCGATCAAACCAAAAGTAATAAAATCGAATTTGTATACCCTAATACTGATTAGGATAAATAAGGTACCAAAAAACCGACTTCAATAAGGATTATGATTGGATGAACGATTTAAACACATAGGCGGTTATAACAAACCCTAAAAAACGATTTCACAAAATCACAACAAGAACTTGTTTAATTCCACGAATCTGATCAAGAAAGTGATTAGTACGAATAGTAATCAATAACCCTAATATATTTATGAAAGATAAACAAGGATTTGAGTGGAATTGATAAAAAAAACGAAATGAAGTTTTGGGGGTTTTGTTTGTCGCCACTAGAGGACTTTTAGGGTTTTTACAAACCGCGGTTTTCACATAGAGCATTCAAACCAAATCCTCAAGTCTACAGTGCAGAACACAGAATTGATGATTCCATTATGAGTGTTGTTGAATATAATCGTATGGAGGAACTTGAGGCAGAAGACGAAAGTCGGTTAAAATTGGAAAATGTTGTTTATAACAAACCATTTTACTATTCAAAAGCTATAACTTTAGTCACACAACAAGATAATTCTAACACACCTTGGGTTATCACGCCTACTTCTGAGTCTTCTAATGTTGGTCCCCAACCCAATTCTGCACAAATTAATGGTCCTTTACCTTCACTCAGTAAAGTAAAAACGTTACCCGAACAATGTCAAATTCTTTAATATTTTAATACATTCATATCGGACATCAAACTTTTGGAACGTGAAATTGAAATCAATTCTGAAATAAAAGTTGAACATTTTCAATAGCCTCATGCGCGAAATCAAAGAGATATTTTTCAGAAAAGAATTTTACCTCATGTCAGAAATTTGGAAATGTGTGCAATATATTGGGAAAGGGATTTTCACAAGGAGCTTGGACTTATGAAAACAGTTTTCGAGAAAACAGAAACATCGATTTCAAATACTAAACGTAAAAAGAAAATGTTAAGAAAAGATGTTGATCGCCTCTTGGAAGATGTTATCTGTGCTGATACCATAAATGTTGTGTTACTACATTCTGTTGCATATGCATTCGATTATATTGTTGTTGATTCTGTTGATTCTGTTGAAAAGGTTGTGAATATCGATAATGTGCAGCAAATCAAATCTTTGAAAATTGAAAATGAGCATTTGATCAATGAACTTTCAAATGCAAAACGTCATCTTCAATGGTGTCAAAAGGATTGTCAAAATCGAGTACTTGCTTTGCAAAACAAAATCAACCAGTTGCGTTCAAAATCTGTTGATCCAAAAATAGAACATCTGGATGATGAAAACGTGTCTTTAAAATGTCTAATTTCAAAATATGAACAAGAAATAGCCAAATTCAAAACAGAATATGGTGTCATATTTGATTTGCTCAAACAGACTCGTGAAAATGCATCACAAGGACTTGATAATTATCTTGCACACACTAAAGATGTTTTACATGTTAATGCAAACATTCACTCTGAAAATCAAGATTTGTTGCACACTATCGTTGAGTTGAAAGCTAAGCTAAAAAGGTGTGATAAAGATAAGCCTAGTAACACTATTGGATTTGCACCAGGAATGCTTAAAATTGACACCAGAACGTCTAATGACAAACCACAAGATACTAATGTGCTTCCTTCCACTGAAATAGGAATAGTTGCCTCTTTTCCCAACGCTAGCACTTCACAGCTTAAGAGCTGTTAGGAATTAGAAATTCCCGGTATTAAAGAGTCGGTCACCTCAAGTATATGTAATCGTTAGAATGCTCGTAGTCATAGTTATATTTAGTTAAGTAGTATTTTGATAAGTAACACCGTGGAGGACGGACGGGTCTTTACCCACTGTATGCCTGATCCACAGCCCGTTGTGTGGCGTTTTATGTAAGACTATAAATACTCTCTACCTCCCAAGGTAGAGAGTTGGAGCTCATAATAATATCTTTCACTTTCTCTCACTAAGTTCCCTAAACCTCTAACTTTCTCTCTCTAGAATTCCACTTATACGCCCACTTGTGTTAATGGTTTGATGTGTTTGTAAAATCCAATATCCAACAATTGGTATCAAGAGCCATGGTTAGATCATATCTTACACATCTTTGGATTTCTAGTGGTTTTTAGGTGGTTTTTGAGTTTGAGAAAGTTTAGTGGTTATTGCATCATTTGGTTGATTTCTTGTGTTAAAGTTTGGATTTTGATTGTACTTTTGTGCTTAGGATCATCATAAGTGGTTAGGTTGTGATTTGGAAGGCTTGAATCATCATGGTTGGGTTGTTTTTGGATTGAAAAGTGTGTTTTGGAAGTTTTTTCAAGTTAGCGACTTGGCTCACGGTATAACTTTCTTGCTAGTGATTTGCTTCAGAAAAAATCAGCGAGTTGTAGTGTTGTTTGGTGACGATTTGGTCCTAGCGACTTGGTTTAGAGACAAGCCGACAAAAAGTACTGTTGGTGGATTCTCCACTACGGGTAGCGACTTGGTGGTAGCGACTTGGTCTGTAGCGAGTTGCTCTTTAGCGACTTGAAGTTTTAGCGACTTGAGTAGCGAATTGCTGCCAAAATTTTGCTAGCGACTTGAGGCTTAGCGAGTTACTACTTAGTGACTTGCATTTGTCTAGCGACTTGGGACTTTAGCGACTTGGGGGTGTAGCGAATTAGGTGTTAGCGACTTGGTGCATTATCTTCTAGCGACTTGGACCTTAGCGAGTTGCTGTTTAGCGACTTGACTGTGTAGCGACTTGGTGCTTAGCGATTTGGTGATTTAGCGAGTTGCTACTTAGCGACTTGGTGCTTAGCGACTTGGTTCAAGGGTTATAGCGACTTGGTTGATTTTTACGAAGAAGAGGTTTGACCAAAGTTGACTTTTTACGTCAAAACTTTAAACGGCCATAACTTTTGAACCGTAACTCCGTTTTCAATGAAATACCTGTCAAAACGACCGGAACAGCCTGAATATTGTGAGGTTTCACCATGATGTCGTGAAACGAATTTTTCGAGGCCCAAATCCTCTCCGAAAGGAAGTTATTGAGCTTTTAAGATTTTAGATCTAAATTTCTCCATAAAATCGTGCAACAACCAACCCAAATCACAACCAAACAACATCTCTGCTGATCCCACAAACAATCATAAGATCTAACACACAATTTTCTATAATTGTGTCGATCCATCAGTCATCTTAACACATTCCATTGGTCATTGCTTAACGGTTTGGTCTTGATTTTAGTAAAATCCCGCGAAAGATTCTATTTCTCGGTTTAAATCATAGACTTGTAAAATCCCGTGCACTCCACCACATCATGTCTTACTCTACTGACCCAGTGATTTCAGAAGTGCTTAAATTGTATGATGCTGTGGACAATAATGTTAATGATTGCTACACTGAACGATTAAAGATGTTTGAATTAAACAATGAGGATGTGAGATCTTCATCTGAGTACAATGAGAATGAATTGCACCTGCTACAGAATGCCATGCAAATGGAATGCAGCATTGAGCCCTATCAGCTACTTCATCTACACATCATACAGCTGTTATCCATAGCTGGGGATCGAACATGTAGTGCTCTTTTCCGCCAGAACTTACCTACATTGACAAGAAGCTTGTTGTTGAACTTAGAACATTTAAAGCTGCAACTTACCAATGAAAAGGTTCAAAAGGATGGTTCCAGTGCAGCTCTTCAAGTAATCTACAAACAATTTCAACCATTCATCAGTGGGGAATATTCAGCAGATTACGATCAACATTTGACTGGAATTTCCTTCAAAAAACATACTGGAATGGAAATTCAGGAATTCATTGAGACATTTATCCAACTCATGGATAATGTGAAAAAATACATTGAAGAATCTGCTCAAAAGAATGAAAACGTGAATGAGTGTCAAGTGCAGTTGAAAGATTGTTGTGATAAGTTGGGTAATGTTTCTGTTGAAGTATCGGGTGTTGCTGAATGCAGAATGTCAATGACAACAAAAATTGATGAGTCGGATAATGCAAAAATGGAATCTTCGTGCTCAAATTCACAAGAGAGAGGTGCACCAGACACAACCTGTGCAAGTTAATGCAAAGGAACACTCCATGGAAGCTTCGGATGTACCCAAGATAGAGATGCACCCGTCCACCTGTGCATGTCAATACTGAGGTAAGTTGCATGGAAGTTTCTGCTGTACCTAGTTGTGCATCTTCTACTCAAAATGATGATTATGAACTGCATGAGTACGCTGCATTTGTGCCTGATGATTCCCTTACCACTGAGCTTAACATATATAAGGATCAAGTTGCTATTTATGAACAGCTTGCTAAGTTTGAGTTGACCACCCGTGAGCAGGAAATGGATGTCCAAATACGTACAATCATTAGAAAAAGTAATTTTAGAGAAGAAGTATTAAAACAAGAGTTAAACTCCTTACAAGAAAAGCTTTCTAAAACTGCTAAGCAAAAACAAGAACTTCAAGAAAATGTTAAAATGCTTAAGCAAGAATTTAGTGCTAAGGAATCAAAACTTTTGAATGATTTTTCTAATCTAAAAACTTTGAAAAACAAGCTTGAAAATAAGTTGTACGTACAAGGAAACACCATTCAGACTGCTCACATGATCACTAAGCATAAAGTTCTAAGTGACAAACATAGTGTTGCCTTAGTTGATGAACCAAACCCTGAGGCTTGTAAAAGGCTAGAGAAGCTCATAAGGTACTGTATGATGGTAATGAGATCCTTAAGCCTAGACAGAAACCTAGTTGCGCTGAGTGCACTGAGGAAGATAAGAAATCAGATGAAGTCACTAGGGAGAAAATGAATAAGAAGCTAGAAGATCCCGAGTGTAAAAAGAACAAGATAACGATAAAACCCCATGATTACACTAAGGAAAATTGGATATCCTTAAACATGTTTAAGCCTCAAACTCTATTGACCCCTGAACAAGTGTTCTGGAAAAAGGATATGGACTTGCAAAAAGCTGAAAATCTTGTTGAAAAGAATCCTCCTTGTAGGAAATTCCCTAAAGCGACTGTGTATCCTCCAAATACACCAATGCATTTAGTTCCTATAACTATTGCCACTAAGAGCAAGTCCTTAATCAGTCAATATGTTATTCTTCAACTATTTGTCGATTTTGAGAAAACTTGTAAGAAAAGGATCACACCCACTGGGATAACTGAAGGGGAAAGGGGTTTTGAGCAAACAAAAGAATGCTATCTAACTGAGGTCATGCCTTTCTTTAAACAACTAAAAGATCATTTTGAGAGTCTTAAAAAGGGGATAAAATCAGATATTAAAGAAATGGAAAAGGAATTTGATGCAATGATTGTTGAGGTTAGTAACTATGAGCGAGAATTAAAATATAATGAGATTGAGAGGAAGAACTTGCATACCTTGAATGAGAATCTTATTTCTGAATGTATTACTCAAGATGTGTTTTACACTGCTACAAATTGTTCCATTAATGCTTCTCAATTTCATGAATTATCTGTTGCTCTGAAAGTCTCCCATGATCGTGTCATTGAGCTTGAAAAAACTAATTCTAAATTGCATGAGAAAATTGAACAGGATGATCATGATAACCTGGTGAAACAGTTTTCTAAATTGGAAGTTGAGCATCTTGCTTTGCAATTAAAATATCAACATCTAAAAGAAAATGCTAAAACCTCAAATATCAAGACATCCTTGGATGCTCCTGAATTTGATGCAGTTTTTGAAATTAGCAAACGTGATGAACAAATTCGAGCTCATTGTAACACGATCGAAGATTGAAAACCCATGTCTCACAACTGAAAGGTGAAAAGAAGGAAGTGACTGGATCCCAAATGCCTCCTCCTTTAGATTCTCAGTACTCTCAAACTTTTCATCTTCAAAACATAGTCAATGCATTACAAAAGGAAAACGAGAGTTTTCTCAAAGAAAATGAAAAAGTTAAACGACACTTTAAAGAGTTATATGATTCAATGAAAGTCACCCGTGACCAAAACAACGAAAAAATAACGTCTTTACAAAAGGAAATTGAGAATCGAGAAGTCGTGGAAATGGGAAACCGCCACTTGTTTTCAATAAGAATGTTGTCTCAAAGTCACCCTCAGATTGCAAATACACTGTGACAGTTAAATATATTCCTCCTCATCTTAGGAATAATGAACATGCTTTTTATGACTACTGTGCTCACCTTAAGGATAGTCTAGAATGTCTCCGTGAGATTGTCGAAGAGGATTTCATTAACAAACCTCTTGATAGTGAAGTTAGGTTTGCTTGCCTCCATGCCAAACGATCTCAAGAGCTGCTAGAATGTGTAATTGCAACATGTCCTAAATCCTTATCCTTAGGTGCAAAAGGCAAAGCTGTGATGCCTTGTTCTATGTCTAAAGCCAAGCATGTGACCCTTGATATTCCTTGTTCCATGTCAAAATTCAAGCAAACAACCTGTGATGTGCCTTCTAGAATTTCGATCCCAGACTTCTAGACCGGAATGCAGAAAGTATTGAAGCCATGTAATGTTCCCATCGTTACTTCTACAGATGTTAAGATTGACACTAAAGTTAGCGGGTCAAAACCTAGAAGCTATGCAAAGAAGGATAGGATTACGCAAACTAAAAGTGATCATGATAAGGAAGTGAAAGAACACCATAGGGACAAGAAGTTTGATTTGAACAAAAAGAATCGTGTTAGTTCTAGTATTAGCTCTAAGCTTACTAAAATTAATTCGAGGCCTTATGTTGTCTGCAAAACATGCAAAAAATGTTTAATTTCGGGTAATCATGATAAATGTGATGTGTTATTTCTGAGGTCTAAGATTCATAACCCGGTTAAGAAAGTTTGGAGAGCGAAACAGATTAAGCAATCCTGGAAACCTACAGGGAAGGTTTTACCAATGTAGGATTTCAGTGGAAGCCAACAGGTCGAATATTCACGAATGGCAAACCTTGCCCTTAACTAGATCCACTATGCCTAGAGTAGTGCCTGTTAAGGTTTGGAAGCCAACCGGTAGAATAATCCCATTAAGCACAAAATGTCCCTCGACTAAGTCTGATGCTTCTACTAGTTTAGCTCCTAGTGACAATGACATTGCACCTAGGGTTTCTGCTGATTCAAAGATTGTTTGTGCTAACCAAAAGGACCCCATGAGCACGTGGGGATCCAATGTTTCCAATTCTCGTCTTCGTCATTGTCCAAAGCAGGTTGTACAAGTCGTCCCTTGGTATTTGGATTCGGGCGGCTCTAAACATATAACTGGGCTCTAAATTATGACGTCTGTTCACTTTAGTTCAGGCCTCGTACTTCATCATAATGGCGTCTGCAGATAACACTTCAGGCCCCGTTCCTCAAAGAAAAGAAAAGTGTACGCTTCAAGGCGCTTTATCTTCGAAGAAGAGAAATCTACATGTTTATGACCATTCTCATCGACATTCTTCATCAACAAGCTTCATGTTTCTCCCATGCTCATTCAGTCATCAAGTGGATCTACATTCATTAATGTATATTCTTATTCACTTGCTAAATCAAAAATGGCAACTTCGGATGCAATTTTTGAAGGGGAGAAGAGTGAATATACTAAATGATGATGGATGTTTGAATAATGGTTATACGACTTAAAGTTTGATGACTCTCCTCCAACGCCTAATGTTTCACTCACTAAGGATAAATGGGATTTATTGTTTGGGATTCATTGGTTCATGATATGTTTGATGAGTATTTACAACCGCTAGCGAATATTTGATGATCATCAAAGAATATGTGATTCATGAGTTCAAGATATGTTTGATGATCATCAAAGAAGTACAACTCAGACTACTCAAAAAGCCCTATCTCCGGTTATTCCTCAAGGCGTTGATAATGATTATCATAATATTGCAGTTGCACTCATGAATAATGATCCGCTCTTTGGTATTCCTTTGCCAAATCTTCACGGATTATTGTTCATGAATAATGATCCACTCTTTGGTATTCCTTTGCCAAATCTTCATGGATTATTGTTCCTCACATCGTGCATGCTATAAATCAACCACATGAACTTCAAGGAAAATGTCTACCTCATCCGCCCGAAGTTATTGGTGTATCCTCCGATCGCTGTCTACATGAATACTTTTAGGAAGAATACATTGATGTTGAGGCATCATTTGTTCCGGTTCATTCAGTAGGTGAATGTACATCCGGTTGTATGTTTATTCACATGTTGGGCATTTGACACAAGTTGATTACTTCAAAGTTAATCATTTATCACTTATTTGAGATTGAAGTTGACCTTCACAAAGGCGTGTTCTTATTTGATAACTTGCTCGGGCTTAAGAATTTGAGTTGAAGGCTTGGTTTATCTAGTTACCAGCAGTCGAGGTGGATGGTTGAAGACCTGGTTAACTATCACTATTAGGAGTTACGTTGTTTTACTCGGTGTCACATGCAGATGACGATGTGGATAATATCAAGAGGTGGTAATGTCTCATACCTTGTTTGAGTGTGAGTACTTAGAGATTTTCTTGAAGCATAGATTCTCGACACCGTTCTTCCATCTTTAAGTGCAAGCTTAAGACACAAATGCGGGAAAATTCGACTTCAGTTTCAAGTTTGGTATATTGGGTTTTTCTTCAACAGTGGTCACTTCAAATTGTCTACATATGGGTTGATAAAGATAGTCGGAGAGAGTTTATGTAGCAGTTGATTCTCACAGGATTCATTTGGGCTATTTGAGTTCTTCTCACAAGATTTCAAGTTTATGGATATATTTTTGTTGCTTCGGTTCATTGGAAGAAATGTGAGAAGAATATTTGGAACGTGAGATGATACAGCCTATCGACATCTTATATACGGTTTATGATAAAGTGCTTCCGGTTATATGCACAACATGTTCACTTGATCGAGCTAATTCAGCTTTTTCAGAGTTGACATCCACAGAGATGATTAGTGACTCAACATGTTACATGGATGTCATCGTCTCTACTCTTGTTGGGTACATGTGTACATTATGTGTTGATTGGTTATATGTTATATAACCGGAATGCACTTGGTAAAATGAAGATGTTGATATATTGTTCCCCTAAATAGACAACTGGTCAATCTGGAAGAGTAAGGTGTACATCGGGATGCACAGAGTTCATGTGATCGGTCGTAATCAGTTAATCCGGATTTGATAACAGACGATCAATGTTTCAACTTGTTACTTCGGTGTTCTCGTGTTCTTCGGGGTGCTGAGCTTCAATCAATGAGACCGCTTTGTATTCAACTCCACTTCTTAGGGAAATGGTCTTTATTCGATGTTTGTCGGTTTGGGGGGAGAAGCTACCAAAGATTCAAATTGAGAAGGCTCATGTCCAGACGATTTTCTTAGAAGCCTCGAATGCTTTGGTGGCGAAAGCTTAAGAGATGTTGATTCCTTTCTTCTACAACGTGCTGAACGATATCTTTATCTCGGTACTCATTTCATCATTCTCTTAAACTAATTTATCTCTTGTAAATATTTATTCAAAAAACAAAATACAAAATTATAAAACCTTCAAAAAATCAAATAGAAAAATATAAAACTTTCAAAATCCATAAAAATTTGAAAAATTAGAAAAATCTTCAAAAAATATTGTCTTTTTGTCATGTTTCTCTCGATTCGATAATATCTACGGTCTTGATGTTGTCATTCAAAGAATGACACGAGACTTTAGATGTTGTTCGAATTTTTCAAAAAATCAAAAATTATATTTGGGAGAAAGAGAAAAGAATGGTTTATTGTCATTTCAGGCAGTAACCCGCTTTTTCAAAGAAAGAACAGAGCCATACTTTATCATGTTTTCAAAATTCCATGCTCTGATTCTTTAAACATTTATCTGCTGAAAACTAACTGCTTTGAAAAATAACTCAGTCTCTATTTTTGATAATCATCTGGACTTATTTGTCAAAATATCAATCTCTCAATCAACAACCTATGTCATTGATTGAGGGGAGAATGATTTCAATTAAATTAAAAAGTTATTTGGCATTCAATTGTTTTCAAAAGATATTCATGCATGTTTTATCAATGGAGTTTAATGTCTTAAAATCCGATCATTATCACTTAAAACGCTTTCATAATCAAGTCACAATTCTCCTTAAAAGCTTTCAAAATCAATTTAAATCTATAAGAGATCACAAATCTCAAATGATTTGATAATTGTGATCGGGGGAGAATGTGTGATTTAAATTGGATTTAAACTGATAATTCGGTAAATGGTTTTATAAGGATGTACAAGCTCTCCTTCCCACATGTGACAAACGATTTCAAATTTTCCATGCACATGTTGAGGGGGAGCATCTATCTTAAACCTATGATTTGAAACGTGATAACTTATCTCAAGGTGCAGGTTCCCTCTAGTATGTGCAAAACTCTTTTCAATCTCGAGGCACATATTGAGGGGGAGCAAAATCATGAAAACCTCATCCTTCCCCAAAATGCTTTATCTACTTGATTCGATTAGGGAAGTGATGTTGATATTTTTTAGAAAATGGTAATCAAAGAAGTTAATTCTTTCTCTTGCCTCCGTGTGGAAAACTATTTCAAATACTTGATTCACATGTTGAGGGGAGTTCTTCTTCTAAAAATATCAAAACAATTCAGGTACAAAATGCTTTGATAAAATATCATAAGTATCCGGATTGATTTTCAAATGGTTTTCAATTGGTTCCTATGGCAGATGAACAATACAAAAAAACCGACCAACTTTACATTATGTATGGTGATATAAGGACGATAAGGTTAGGTATGTGTTCCCATGATCCGCCAGAACCGGAGGGATCTACCAGGGACTATCCACTAGTTAGTGTAGAGTTCTTAGGTATGATGATAAAAGGAGAAAAATGAGATATGGGAAGAGTGCGGACTAAGACTGAGCTAGTAATGGAATAAACCCAACAAGGTTCTTGCTATGAAGTCTCGGTAAGCACTGAAGGGGTTGAAGAATTAAAAAGAATTGAATGAGAAAAGGGTGAAAACAAATAGCCCTCCATTTATTCAACCTTAGGGCGTAAACCGGTTCAATTCATATGCTACTGATGGTAACATCGGTATTGAAGACAAGACGTCATGGACCCAGGGACGCACTGCACTTCAACTTCCCAAACCACTCAAGTTCCTCTTAAAAGGACTTGTTTCATTCTCACGGGAACCGACATTATCTATCGACTTTCTCTTAGAGATTGTTGATATTGAAGGAGGAGACCCTCTCCCTAGTCTCCGATATAGGATCCAAATATGCACAAATTGAGTCTAGAGCCACGAGATCATCAATAAATCTCATTAGGACACTTTCAATGAAGACTCTCTGTTTCACACAATGTGGAAAGAGATTATATCTTGAGTCCTACGCATTATCCTTGTGGTATTGCCATAACATCTGAGTGATGTGCTTACATATTCACTGTGAAGATGGAAAGCCTTCTAGAGCCAACATCTAACAAGCTCCTGGTAGGTGGCATGTGAGATCTATTATATAGATCAACCATGTGACAACTGAATAGAAACAATGGGGCGATCTAATCTTTTGAATCAATCCTGGTTCAGGTTATGGATTGACGGATACCTTTGAAAAACCGGTCTTTGTGCTTTAAAACTCTTTTCATTAGCACGTCGACCGTGTACTAATTTTTCAAATCAAAAGGTGTTTTATGATTGATAATTGATTTTCATTAAAACCTTCGTTAAATTGCAAAAACAATTTCTATTGAGCAATACACGATTGTTTTCCAAATCTCTTTTCATCAATCAGTGGACGTAAATTCGCTGGTTCACTCACTCCGTGTTGTCTTCTTTGAGATGTTCCGGTTTGAGAACAGCTAGAGCACCTGCGAAACCCTGTCAAGGAAATTCTTCGAATTATACCGATCACAGTGCGTACTTGTACTGATCAACTGGGAACCGTGGGCCGTGTACCTCAATTCATCGAAAGTGATCAAAGACACTTTCGTGCGCTTTATTGCTAACTGTCTTATGCGGTACACCCCGACGCTTGTACCGATCGAATGAAGCGGTCAATCCCTAACCGCATGCTCACACAACACATTCATATCAAAAGATATCATGATTGGTGCATCAATGACTCGGATATTCTAACTCCATGCTTCGCTACGCTGCTGCAAATATCATGAATCAACGAATGCTTCCGCTACTCTGATAAGAAGATATCATGATCCAAAATGTGAGCATGTCGGTCCGAAAGTCACATCATCACATAATACCAACACCACAATGGATGTATCGAGATTTTCTATTAGTGATGATCTCAAAAGCTGGCCCAACATTATTATCACGTGGATCAGGAAAAGACCTCCACTTGGATTAACCAAACATGCAATGAGTGGAATCAATGACTACGAGCTTGAGCAATGTACTACACCAAGAATGCAAGATCAATTGTTAATGTAATATCTGATTGTATTCAATGTCATCTTAGTATATGGTTGAGGTGACCTCCCTTAGGGGGAGATTGTTAGGAATTAGAAATTCCCGGTATTAAAGAGTCGGTCACCTCAAGTATATGTAATCGTTAGAATGCTCGTAGTCATAGTTATATTTAGTTAAGTAGTATTTTGATAAGTAACACCGTGGAGGACGGACGGGTCTTTACCCACTGTATGCCTGATCCACAGCCCGTTGTGTGGCGTTTTATGTAAGACTATAAATACTCTCTACCTCCCAAGGTAGAGAGTTGGAGCTCATAATAATATCTTTCACTTTCTCTCACTAAGTTCCCTAAACCTCTAACTTTCTCTCTCTAGAATTCCACTTATACGCCCACTTGTGTTAATGGTTTGATGTGTTTGTAAAATCCAATATCCAACAAGAGCACATCAAGGAAGAATAGGAAGTTGCGACGTAAGAAAAGAACAATAAAGACCTCTGAAGAAGAAGAACACCTTAGGACTTTGAATAAGACTCAAGTTGCACCCACTTTAGACATTGCGTTAGACAAATGTAATAGAAAAAGTGATGTAACGAATGTTGAACCTTTAAGTAATTTAAATGTTATGTTTGAAGCTTCTTGTGTTGGTTGTCGTAAAAGCATGTTTTCTGGATGTCATGATAAATGTGTTGCTAATACTATCTTATCTCGTAAGCGGAATAATAGAAAACGGAATACCTCTAGGCCCACTAAGCTTCTAAGTCTGTGCTAGGTAAACCACCCTCTAGTGTTCCAGCTACGATCATTGATGTACCCATAGAACCCCCTTCACCTCCTAGGAAGAACTTATCACCTAGTGCATTTACTAAGACCAAAGCTAAGACTAGTTGGAGATGGTAGAAATGGTTACATAATACACTTGACTTTAAATGGATACCTAAAATCATAAACATGTGTATTTCAACTATAACTGCATCAGAACCCTCTAACTCTTCGAGTTCCACATCTACTTCTATTCCATCTGTGTCGTCTGTGTGTAATGCAGGTGATACAGATCATCTTCTGGGTTGTTGATAGCGGATGTTCCCGACACATGATTGGAAATCTTAAACTGTTATCAAACTTTGTTTCAAAGTTCATTTGTACTGTCAGATTCGGGAATGATCACTTCGCGGCTATCATGGGCTTCAGAGATTACATCAATGGGAACATCGAAATTAGCAGAGTTTATTATGTGAAAGGTCTCGGTCACAATCTCTTTTCAGTCAGTCAATTTTGTAATGGAGATTTGGAAGTTGCTTTTAGGGAGAAAACTTGTGTCATTCGTGATCTACAAGGAAACGATCTTATGTCTGGTCAACGCACATCAAGTCTTTACACAATCATAATGCAAGACATGATTGCTTCATCTCCCATCTGTCTCCTTTCAAAGGCAACATCTACAAAATCTTGGCTATGGCACCGTCGACTTTCACACTTAAACTTTCAAACAATAACCAATCTTGCACGTTTCAAACTTGTTGAAGGTCTCCCAAGATTTCGGTATTCTAAAGATCACCTATGCTCAGCTTGTGAACAAGGGAAAAGCACTCATGCTCATTTTCCTTCCAAGGTGGAACACAGCTCACAGCATGTGCTTCATCTTCTTCACATGGATTTGTGTGGTCTGATGTGTGTGCAGACTATTAACGGCAAACGCTACATCTTGGTAATTATGGATGACTACTCAAGATGGACTTGGGTTTATTTTCTTCGAACTAAAGATCAAGCTCCACAGATGATCATGACCTTTCTCACGAAAATTCAAGTTCAGCTCCGGAACACAGTCAGACTAATCAGAACAGACAAAGGAACTGAATTTGTGAATCAAACTCTTCGTGCATATTATGAGAAAGTGGTAATTGAGCATCAAACATCAATTGCATGAACACCATAACAAAATGGAGTTGTTGAAAGATGAAACTGTACGTTAGTGGAAGCTGCAAGAACAATGTTAATAAATGCGAAACTTCCAGATTAGTTGTGGGCTGAAGCCGTATCAAGTGCATGCTACACTCAGAACCGTTCAATGATTACTAAATGCCACAACAAAACACCTTATGAGCTTATCCACAACCGAAAACTGAATCTCAAACACTTTCATATATTTGGATCCCTTTGTTACCCAAATAATGATCGTGATGACTTTGGTAAGCTCAAAGCTAAAGCTGGCATAGGAGTCTTTGTTGGATACAGTGAAAACTCTAAGGGTTACCGAATCTGGAATCGTCGTACAAGGGAGATTATGGAAACGATTCATGCAAACTTTGATGAGGTTACAGAAATGGCTTCTGATCAAAATAGCTTGGAACCCGGTCATAACCATCTAAACTTCCCTCAAACCCAATCATCAGCTGAACCAAGCTTACAGCTTACTCGACGTCAAATGGAACAGCTATTTGCTCCTCTGTTTAGTGATGATATTGATCAACATGCTCCAGATGTATCAAATTATTCCGCTACTCAACCTGATAATAATCCAATACCTGATACACCTGAAACAACAACTGTTGAAGAAGCACCTCCAATTGATTCTACAACAACAGGAGAACAAACCGCATCCAATGACTTTTAAACATTCTTCTATCTAATTTCTTTCAAACATTGCAAGTACAAAACTTCCGTCAACATTTTGTTCTATCAAACTTTTCACAATTTTCCCGAACAAGTGTTGAGGGGGAGAAAGTAAATATTTTTTGTTTCATAAAACCTTGTACTTGCATGTTACCCTGGTTGTATCTTTGATAATGGTGGATACGTTTATTGTCTCTTGACACTCCTCGGACTCACATTTGTAAAACTTCTCTATTTTAAAAGTCGAGGGGAGTGTCGTCATCTTTTTTCCAAACTTACACTTCATACTTAACCAAAATGGAAGTTATGGGCTATGGATGAAAATGGTTAAGGTGGAGAGATCAAAATTGTCAAAAGTTTAAATTTATGTTATACAAAACCTTCCACCTAAAAAAACACTTATCATTTATTACAAACATTTATTATACACCAACCTCATCCACGTCTATAATCAAATCTTCAAATCCGTGTTATAATCTTCAAATTTTTAAGTGGTTATAGTTTCTGTGAATGATTCCAAGAATAGGTTTTTAATTATACACAAAACCAACGATTTGATTTTCCTACATGAGTGATTTCAGTTTCTATGCATATGCGTATGAACTCAAAATCACTTGAGGTTGATTTTGATGAAATGAGTCGTGTTTTCAAAGCTTATATCATGTTTTTAAACCATTGTCATCAAGAAATCCAACCCAGAAAACGTTTAAATCATTTTTCAAAAGTTAGGGTTTATGCGTGGATTTGGGGGTTTTCTATTGTAAATGTTTCTGGATAATTTGTTGCTTGTATGATGATCATAACATGTTCAATTAACTAACTACACTCTTGATTCTTACCCAGAAACATGAATTTTGTGAAATTAAGGATTAGGGTTTAAGACTCGTTATATTTGGGTACTTTTGAATCTTGAGGTGTTAGATGTTAAAACTTGTTGGAAACATATCACATAGCTTCTAAGACATCCCAGAAGTAATTTGGTTGTGTTTGCATTGTTGGATTGTTTAGGCGTAAATCTTAAATTCTTAGGGTTTTAACCTTTACGCATAAACTGTGCCTACGCATAACTGATAACATGTGTGATTCCATGTGAGGATGAAAGGGATTGAATAAAGTGTTAGTGGAAGTGTTGTGATGAATTTATTTTAGGTTTTACGCGTGAAAAATCAGAATCAAGGTTAAGATTGGAACTCTACGCTTAAGGATTACCTTACGCGTAGAAGGTTACACGTAAGACGAATCTTACGCGTAACTCTTACGCGTAAGGTTCTACATGGGGACTACGCGTATCCTGTGAAGGATATGCGTAAACTTGGAGTCTTACGCATAAGGTTCACTCTTACGAGTAAACCTTACGCATAAGCTCCCAACATACGCTTACGCGTAAGCCTTATGCCAAGAGCTTTTTCCTACGCGTAAGATTTCTTACGCGTAAGAGGAACTCCTACGCATAAGCTTATGTCTACGCGTATGGTCACACACTGTTTATGCATAAGCTTGCTTTCTTACGCTTAAGCCTTATTTTAACCTCACTTACGAATTGTTACGCGTACAAACTTGTAAATAAATAACTCATAACGTCACAAAACCAAAATGTCACTAATAAGCTATAATGGTTAAAATGTTGTGTGAATGAGTGAAAATTTGGACTTTACAATTCAAAATTAATATACTCACGAAACTTATCACGACTACTTTGGACTATTGGACAAACAAGTAACATTGGACTCGTAACATTCATTAACATAACATATTCAATAATTGGACAATAAAATCATCACCAAAAATTCTTCAGTCGATTTAAAGAACATCCCTCAGTCGTGGAGAACCTTATACATCATGATCGCCAAGTCTGTTTCTGGACGAGACAGCGGTTATGAGCACCCTAAGCTCATGGAACTACAAATCTTCTGGGGCATGGTCAAAAAGATGCATATTGACTTCGCAAGTCTGATTTGGGAAGACATCATGCCTTAGCTCAAGAAGCCTGGCACCAAGGTCCCCTACATCAGATACACTAAGTTGTTGATCCAAAGGATACTCAGGAATAATCAAGACATTCCCTTGAGACTTGATGACCCAACCATAATTCTGCGTTGTTTGAGCCTACCTTAAATATTGTCAGATTCAAAGACTCATCAACAAAGAAGCAAGGTGTAGTTTTGACTGACTGCCTACTCACTAATGATGTTAAAATCCTTCAATCGTATTCACGATATCAAGAAGCAGTGACCTTAGGCAAAGTCGGCTTTATGGATGAAAAGTCTTCTGCCATCCCAGCCAAGAAGACCAGGAGATCAGGCAGTGCAGGAAGTGTAGCGAGCACTGGATGTGTCCTAAAGTATCCAAAGAGGAATCCTTCCCTAAAAAGAAAAGTTCCATCAAAGAGAGCCACTCCTAATCCTCAACCGGCACTCAAATTAGAGGATCAAGACTCTGAGGATACTGAGACGGTTGAGGCGGTTCACTACTCAGAGTCTGTTACGGATGATACAACAATAGTAGAAAAACCTCAAAGTCCCAAAACAGACAAGGGTAAAACTCCTGTTGAAGAGCAGGAAGAAAAAGAGAGTTCAGATAAAGAACCAAAGGTTGAGGACAAAGACTACCGCAAAACACTGAAGCATCTCAGGCAACAACATGCTGCTACGGAATTTAACCTTCAACAAACTCGTGGCCTTGGAGGTTCCAGCAGTGGTGCACTTACCATACCAATTTGTGATGAGGTTAATCAACCCGATAAGCGAACTGGTGCCACTGCTAAGGAATCCATGGAGCAACAGCAGCAAAACTATGAGGTTCCATTTACCTTTGAGGAAGAAGAGGAAAAGGAGAAGGATGAAAAGCTTACTGATGAAGATATTGAGGAAGCTACTAGGGAAAGAGCTGAAGAGGAAGCTCGAGCTAAAGCAGAAGAGGCTAGGGTAAAAGCTAAAGAACATGCTAAAGCTGAAAAAGAAGCTGATGATTATCTTCTAGATAATCCTGAACATAACCCGGAACAAACTTCTGAGCCGCCAAATGACCCAGAGCCTTCTCATGACTCATCTTCGTCTTACTCATCGTCTCATTCATCATCACCACCATCCAAAGATGCTACCACCAGATCCACATCCAAATCGGTCAAGAAACCAACCGATACTTGGGCATCACGTGCCAAGACAAAGATTGTCAAAGTTGTTCGTCAAGCAAGGAAGCGCAACGTTGTTTACAAGAAACTGAATCAGCTTGCGGACCGAATCAATCTACTTCAGACTGTGATAAACGAGTTTTTAGGAGAAAGGGAATAGATTCAACAGTTTCTCAATAGATATATCCAAGGGGAAATGGACAAGACGATCAGAGACTATACTCACAAGTTTCTTCTCGACACCATCCCTAGAGTGACAAGAGAGATGTTCGCCAGACAACTCAATCCTAATCTCATGGCATTGGTCAATCATACATTGACAACTACTCCTGTTGCTATGCAAATCAATCCAGTCACGCCTCCGATTGTCTCCGATGTTGAATTGATATCGAAGCTGGTATTGCAAATGTCCCAACGATCTGACACTTTCACTTCTTTTTGGATCGATATACTCTGACCAAACTAACTATGTAGCTTGTAAGGGCTTAGCAACCTCGGATAAATCCTAATTTGCTAACAATGAAACACTGATATTACTTTATTAAGTATGCGGAAACTAATTCAATAAAGCTAAGAAGAATAATTTAAACTTCAACGATTTTATTAATACTTTGAACCTGCTTGATACACAGATTCACTAACAACTCTAATAACTCTAACATCGTACTTTGTAAATTCTAAATCACGTATCTCTAATGCCAATCTAGGGGTCCTTTTATAGGCATAAGGAGTACCCTAGTCGGTTTACATAATAGTCCTTAACGATTTGCATAGCAGTCCTTTTGCCTTTCCAGTACTTTGACACGAGCAGTACTTTAACTTTCAATAAGCAGTACTTTGACTTTCTTCAGCACTTTGACTTTCTTCAGTACTTTGAATTTTATATCCCAACAATCCTCCCCTAACTTGAATTCTACTTGCTTGATTTCAAGTTCCTTTATATCTTTAACTTTAACATCTTTGTCTTCAAAGAAAGATTGTGTCTTGATCTTAATCAAAGTAGTCTTTGTAAGCAATCCTTTTCAGCAATCATTATCAACAATCTTCATCTTTTCAGCTTCTCAGTAACATATGGCAAATTGTACATCAGATCATAAAGTTTCATACTATTCTCATCACTTCCAGATGTGTTAACTTCTGTGAGAGGTGAATCATTGAAAATTTAATGGATTTTGATGTCTCTTTACCAAAGCCATTAACTCTGGAGTAGCCAATGTTTAGATGTGTAAAACGATGGTACATTGATAACCATATGATTTTTAGCAAATCATCAGCTATCAACGGATTTGTTTTGTGTTTACCAAAAGCCGTACCCTTTTGGACTAGTTAGTTCTTTCAACCATGATGAACTAATTACCATATAAATTGTTTTTCCACAGCCTTTACCACAAGCCATTTTTCTTGTGGGCTAGCCAACTCTTCACTATCAGATATGGTGAGTTGATTACCATACAACTTATTGGCAAGTTGTCAACCATTAACGAATTTGAGATATCTTTACCAGAGCAGTTTGCACATGGATTAGCCAGTCCTTTTGTTAGACATGGTGGACTGATAACCTTTTATTGTGTTAGTGCAAAGCACTTTTACCAATTAAAATCATCTCAAAAATCATTTGTTGCTGATAACTTTTGTTTCAAAATATTTTGCACTTAACAAAAGTTTACTTATTTCTTATTAAAAAGAATTTTTATTGGTTTTGTGCTGCAAGCAGTACTTTGAATAAAGTACTGTTTGTCCAGCAGTACTTTGAATAAAGTACTGATTTTTCAAAAATTTATACAATTATGAATCATACCAGTATTTATGCATCGTCATCAGCCATAGTTGTCCATTTGATAAACAATTCGATAACCATAAGGGCTGTTTCATTCTCCTCTTCAACTTCCATACCATGATCTAGCATTCTTCTCATAAGATCTGTTGTAAGTGGATATCTTCTTTCTGCTAACATATGAATCATAGTCCCATCTTCTAACTCCAAAACATGCACTCCTAATTCTTCAAAGAATCTCCAGCTAGTAATCTCCCAAACTTCTTGATTATTCCATATTGCATCAGTGCTTGTTTCTTCTGTCTCCCAGATGGTTATTAGATCTCCCAGCAAGACTAAGCCAACTCCAGTTGATGGAATATGCTCAAAATACTCTTGCACTAGTTGATATAGGTGAAACAGATCCTCTCTATCTATCATGTGTAATATATCCCATAGCAGATTAAATACTCTAAAACTTTCATCTTCTCTATGGAACATAAGGTAATCTCCATCCTTTGATTCTACAACTTCAAAAGTAGACATCTTTGACTTCTTTACTGCAACATCTTTGGACTTAGGATGCTCAAAATCTACAACTCTTAAATAATTCCTCAGCTCATCAACTATATATGTTCTCAATTCTATCTTCTTTGATGGCTGTTCATCACCAGTTGTTCTCTTTCTTTTTAAGCTCCTTTTTCTTGCATCCTCATTCTGTTTTTCATCATCAAAAGGAATAATCCCAGCAACTTCCTTTTGATATGCTTCTCTAACAGCGTCATACAAATCTTTCATCTCTAAATATTTCAAATTCTGCAATCCAGTGTATCCTTGACCCTTCAAACAAGCCATCATGGCATTTCTTTCCTTAGAAATACTTGGTGGTCTTTGTGGTATAACAGCTGCCTTTTCTGGTATAGCAACTTCAGCATCCAATTCAGCTTGTAGCTTCCTAGTAGCTTCATTCTTAACCACTTCAATAGCTCTTAATTCTGCCAAAGTAAGCTTCTTATTTTTCTTTGTTTCTACCAGTTTACCTTTTCTTTTGTCTTTAGGATCTAAAGCACGTTGAGAAGATGATTGCAAGCCTGAGGTTGTTCTTCAACTCCAGGGATACTAACACCTCTTGGTCTTGACATGTTTTGCAATATCTGAGCAACAGTCTCATCATCACTAGAAGTGTGTTCTACTTTGGGTGTATTAGCTTCCTCTTCTTGTAAGACTGTTGAAGGACCAGCTTCTTCTTCAAAATTTAGAGTCCTTGGTGTAATGAGCTCTTGCCTATAAGTTCCTTGAAGAGCAGTACCTTGATCATCAGTACTTTGTACACCAGTACCTTGAGGTTCAGTAGGCTCGGTACTTTGAATATTAACTTGAGCATCAGTACCTTGAGGCTTAGTACTTTGAAGTTCAGCATCTTTATAAGGTTCAACATCTATATCTGCATGAGGCTCAACATCTTCATTCAAATTCTATTGCTCCAAATTCCTCCCCAATTGGAATGAAGACTGCTTGTGAACCTTCTTGTCCTTTGTAGCTTTCTTAAACTTCTGTCCTTTCTTCTTCTGAGATTTGACACACAACCTGTGATGTTGAACTAAAGGCCAGACAAATTTCTTCAATCTTCGAAGCTTGTTGTTGAGCTTCATCAGTTGTGAAGCTTGAGCTTCATAATCTTTCTTCAATCTCAAAAGCTCCCTTGTCAATGCATAGTTATCCAGAACTTGACCCTCAGTAGCCATATCTCCCTCATCTCCTCTAGATGTTTGAGACCCATCTGTGGAAGTATAATCATGGGGAGATGATGGTGGGTTGACCTCTGGTTCGGAATCACCATGAGTAATATCTTGCAAAGATGCAGTAGGTTGAGATGCAGTACCTTCTCTTGATTCGGAAAGCTCATGTTCTTCACTTTCAGCAGCTTCATCTCTAACTGCTTGCACTATCTCCATCATATGAGCTGTTAAAGGTGTATTCCTCCCAAAGAATTTGTCACTCTTTGTAGCCATGAAAGTGAATACCTTGGGTGGAAGGACTACAACTGGTAGCAAGCTAGAAGGTTTAGGCTCATCCTTAAGCTGTTTGTTCAAGAATAATTGAACAAATCGAGGGTACATGAGGAATGGTGAACCATTGGAGATGTGAGATAGCATACCATCTAAAATCATTCTGGAAAATTTAAATATGTAATTGGTAGCTAATCCCACTAAAGCAGATGCGATATTAGATCTAAATTGTTCCCATGAAGTACTCTTGGGAGTTAAGCAATGCAGCAATACATGAACAAGGTACTTCCAGTGTGGACTGAATAAGGGTTTCTTAAAAGTTTTTTCAGTGAGAGACCCTTCATAACCAATATCCCTTAATGTATCCCAAAGAACTTGTTTGTCAAAACGAATGGCCCCTTCTTCATCATCGAAAAATAAATCTTCCCTAATCAAAGCTTCACTAACTCTAACTATCTTCCGAGCAACCTTAGCCTGAATATAGGATTCATCATCTTCCATATGAGATCTGGCAGTTGCCCAATATTGTTGAAGCCAGGGCTCAATGATGTCAGGTTCAACCAAAAGAGCATAATTGATTGATGATCCAGTGAGGAAATCAATTATGTCATGAAAAGCGACATTTGATGGTGTCTTATCTAAGTTGGCCACCATGTTATGCTTACTAACTGTGTTACGGTTCGCCATTGAATGTTGTTATAAGAGAAAATGGTGCGTTGAATAGTAAAGAGATATGGATGGATAAGTATAAGGATGAGATGGAAAATCGGAGGGTAGTTATTTATAGGTAAGATTTAAAAAATCACAGTGCAATTAATAAAGTTACCGTTGTTTGAATTTTACCTCATCTTTTGACTGTTGGAACAGTACGTTGACAAGATTGCAGTGCTTTCCACGTAAGCAGTACTTTCTAGAGCAGTACTTTCAAAGCAGTACTTTTAGATAAACTTTAAGCAGTACTTTTCCATCCTCTTCTTCTCAATGACAAAAACATCAAAAAGCATTGTATTGCCTCCCCTCAAACAATGCATAGAACTATCTAACTAACTAATAAGTCCTCCCCTTAAGTGCAGCTTAATAGTTAATCATACCAATACTCACCACTAAATGATTGAATCTTGAAACATCAAATCCCTTTGTGAGTAGATCAGCTACATTGTCATCTGTGTGGACCTTGACAACATTAATGAGCCTATGCTCATAACAATCTCGAATAAATTGATGCCTAATCTGAATATGCTTGGTCTTGGAATGATAAACAGGATTCTTCACAATGCAGATTGTACTCTCATTATCAATGTTGATAGGAGTATTCTTAAAATTGAATCCATAATCCAAGAGTTGATTCTGTATCCACAGTACTTGTCCACAACAGCTTGCTGCAGCAACATATTCTGCTTCAGTGGATGATGTTGCTGCAATGGTTTTTTTCTTACATTGCCATGAAACTAATCTTCTTCCAAGATACTGGCATCCTCCAGTGGTTGATCTTCTATCATAATTATCACCTACATAATCACTGTCTGAAAAAGCTTCCAAGTGAAAAGGTGAATCCTTTGGATACCACAACCCTAACTTAGGTTGTTGCTTCAAATAACTAAAAATCCTCTTGACTGCATTTAGATGAGAGACCTTGGGTGAGACTTGATATCTTGCACACAAACAGACAGCAAATATGATATCAGGTCTAGATGCAGTTAAGTACATAAGACAGCCAATCATTGATCTGTAAAGCTTGACTTCCACAACTTGTCCATCTTCATCCTTTTCCAATGAGTGGAAAGCCCATATAAGATGCAAAATCAAGGAATAATCTAATGGCTTCAATCCTTGCTACAGGAGCAAACACTTCATCATAGTCTACTCCTTCTTCTTGTCTATATCCTTGTGTAACTAATCTTGCTTTGTTCTTGATGATATTCCCTCTTTCATCTTTCTTAACTCTTAAGACCCATCTTGTACCAATGACTTTCTTTCCATCTGGTAAATCACATAATACCCAAACTTCTTGAAGTTTGAATTGAAGAAGTTCTTGCATAGCTTCAACCCAACTCATTTAGTTAATGCTTGAGCTACATTCTTGGGTTCTTCTTGAGAGATAAAGCAAGTGAATAAACATGTTTGTTGATCCTTATGATTGAGCCTATTTTGTTTATACACAAAGCTAAGTAAAGCATTATGTGGTTTAGAAAAACCTTTAGCTTTGGTTCTTGTAAGCACGCCAGATGTAAAAGGTCCAAGGATTTGACCAGCAGGATGATTTTTATGAACTCTTAGTGTAGGAGTCTGTGGAACTTCAAGATCATCATCCAAATTTGTGAAATCAGCCCCTTCATTGGAATTTGAGAAAATACCTTCATCATCTAATTCATCATCAGTGTCTTCTAACCCATGCATGCTAGGATCATTCAAATCATCAAAAATACTGTCAATTGGTGCAGCAGTACTTTGAACCAAAGTACTGTGAGGGTAATCAGTAGATTTCTTCTTTTTCTTTGCTTCTTCATAAGCTCTTCTTTGTTCATCCTCATAAGATTGTGCTATTGTTTCTTGAAAAAGCATCCTATTAAGTTCATCTTGAATAGCTTGATCTTCAGCAGACAAAGTGGATTTTGGTTCATCAGTACTTTTCTCCTTCTCAATAGATATAAGTTCTTCATCAAGAACAACATCAGGTCTAATAGTGACTCCATGAATAATGTACTGTAAATCTTCTTCTTTGTGAAAAACTTGATTTTCTTCTCTAACAGGAACATAGTTCATAGAAGGAGTCAAAACATCAAGATCAAACGTCCAATCAGGACCTTTACTCTTTTGATTTTCTTGATCATCTAAAAATTCAACATGAATACAATCTTGAACCTTTTTGGTAACCTTGTTGTACACTCTAAATCCTTTGCTATTGGTACAATAACCCAATAAGTATCCTTCTTCTGACTTGCCATCAAATTTTCCCAGAGTATCAATAGTATTGAGAATAGTCAGAGGACATCCAAAAGGTTTCATAAAACGAATGTTAGGTTTGTTTCCCATAAGCAACTCATAAGGTGTCTTCATCTGAGGTTTAGTGACCGGTACTCTATTCAACACAGAACGAGCAGTACTTACAGCTTCAGTCTAAAATTGAATAGGTAATAAAGAATCTGCAAGCATTATTCTGGCTGCTTCTATCAATGTTCTGTTCTTTCTTTTTGCAACACCATTCTGCTGTGGCGTTCTAGCAATGCTAAACTCCCTCTCAATTCCTTTCTTGGCACAAAATTCGTCCAGAAACTTGTTTTTGAATTCAGTCCCATTATCACATCTAATACCTCTTACTTTGAGTCTCAATTGATTTTCAAGGGCTATTATAAGATCATGAATAGCATCAAAGGTTTCATCTTTAAATCCCAAGAAAAAGACCCAACTAAATTTACTACAATCATCTGTTACAACTAAGTAGTACTTCTTCTTGTTTAAACTTGCAACAGAAACATGACCAAACAGATCCATGTGCAACAACTCTAAAGGTTCTCTAATAGTTTGCTCCTCAATCTTCTTGCATGAAGCTTTGTGTTGTTTACCCTTCTTGAACGCCAAACATGAATGATCATTCTTGTATGTTTTGGAAGGTAAACCTCTAACTAAATTGCCTTTAACCAACTTGTTGATATTATTGAAATTCACATGACCTAATCTTCTATGCCATTGATGTGCTTCTTCAAGTGTTGCCTTTGCTACTAAACATGTTGCTCTTTCAGAAGAATTAAGACTCTTCATATCTAGACTGTACACATCATTGGTTCTTGGTACTCTTAGAGTTACCAAGTTATCATCAACAAGTTTGAACTCAGGGGAAAGAATAAGACATTTTGTGTCTGTAAATAACATAGGGTGCTTCTTGTCACAGATCTGAGATACTGACAAAAGATTGAACTTGAGCTCCTTTACATAATGAACATTCTCAAAATCAATGCTTCCTGCCTTGATTGTTCCTTTTCCAATAATTCTACCTCCACTAGGATCATTCCCAAATGCAACTCTTCTTCCAAAATAAGATCTAAAATCTGAAAGAATCTCTTTGTCTCCTGTCATGCTTCAAGAGCAACCACTATCAACAATTAAATGATCTTTAAGCTCCTCTTCTGGGTTGCCCTGCACAAAGATGAAAGAGTTAGTTAATTTTAGGAACCCAAGCCATTACTGACTTGTGTTCCCCTTGTGGAGTGACATACTTAAATTCTTTAAGTATGTAATCTCCACTGTCTTTGAAAACATGATCAATTATCTTTGGTTGTTCCAAAACTTGTGTTGGTTTTTCAACAAAAATCTCTTTTTCATCAAAATTTTCCTTTTCTTTTTCAACAAAATTATCTTTTTTGCTTGCTGAAAGTACTGTTTGTTCCCCATCAGTACTTTCTTTCTTAACCCAATTGGTTTTAACTTTTTGTGCAGATTTCTTTGATCTGGGTACTCTATTTGAGGTGTAACGCCTTCTAGGTTGATAGTAATTGGGTCTCCTAGGGCTTCCATTCCAAAAAGTGCTAGCAGTACCTTGATTGGGTGAGGATCTAGCAGTACTTTGAGAAGGTACTACTTGAGAAAACTTTGTCTTACCAGTAACTTGAAAAGTGTTGCTTGGGAGTACTGGTGGTTTGGAAAAAGGTCTTTTCTGGTGAGGGTACCTATAGTCTTTTGAGAAATTACTATGGTTAACCCTATATGAATGATTCCAAACTGGTTTAGCCTCCCTTGGCTTATGGTTGGTAGATGTGGTCTTTGGGAATTTGCTTAAGTAATCTGAGTGAAAGTCACAGTCCTTAATCAAATGATCAGGACTATAACAAACAAAACATAATTTTTGACCCGTAATCCCAAAATTGCTTCCTTTAGTTCTATGACCAAACCTATCCTGTCTTTTTGGTGAATGATGAAAACTATTTTGACCAAAACTATCCCAAAAAGGTTTAGCAATATTTTGAAATTTTTTTCTTGAAGGTACTGCTGAATGTCTAGCAGTAGTTTGAGTTGAAGGTACTGCTGAACTCTTAACATTATCATCCTTAGGTTTCTCAACTGTTTCTTTTGGAGATTCAGAACTAGATGGATCTGAATTAGATTCACCAGTAAGCTTTTTCCTAAACTCTAAATTGTCTACTCCAAAAAAAGAAACATTTGTCCTAAGTGGTTGAAAACTACCAGTGGGTGGAGGAACTGCATGATAACCCGTGTCTTTCTTAAATTCAGGAGGTGTTTGACTAATTGATTCCTCATTACTAGATGTATTTTCTTATGAGCTAATGAGTTCATCATCACTAGTGGTTATCTCCTCTGAATCAACTTGTTCCTTATCACTAGGTGACTTCTCTTCTGTATTGCTAAAATCCATACCAAAACCTAGTCCAGTTTTAATGTGTGCTCTTTTTTGTTTTTCAACAAAACTAACATGTGACAGACCAGATTCTCCCCAAGAAGCAAAATTTTATAACAATTCATCCCTTTCTTTAGTAATGTTTTCAAGTTCAGAAACCTTACATCCTAACTTCCATTCACTCAATTTTAATTGATAATACTGTTGCTCATATTTTTCTGTCCAAGCCATTTCATTATTTTCATGAGTGATTATTTTAGCTTCCATTGATTCTAAAGTAATTTGATAACCAGCTACCTCAGACCTAGCCCTTCTATAATTATCTCTTTCCGTCACATAATCTTTAAGCACTGTTTTGATAAAGATCATTACACTTAGAACATACCTCAGAGATAGTAGGTGGACTTGGTGAAGTAGCTACCATAGCAAGCATAACAGGTTCTTCTTCACTTTCCATGCTCCAGTCAAAGCTTCCAAGACCATCTTTTGATTCCAATGCAGCAAATCCTAGTTCCTCATCAAACGCTGTACTCCAATCAAATTCTTCCACTGCGACCATAGAGTAGGTTACTGGTTCATCATCAAATTCAGCACTCCAGTCAACCTCTGATAGATTTTCTTGAGCAACCAAAGCTTTTGATTCAGTAATGGGAATTTCCTTTAATTCAAGCTTGGGTTTCTCAATCATTCTATTTGCCTGATATTTAGCAAACTTGCATTCTCTTGCAAAGTGTCCAGTCTTTTGACAATTAAAGCATTCAATCTTGGATTTGTCAAACGATATTCCCTGTTTGGATTTGAAGTCAATGCCTCTTCCTGTTTTCTTAATGAACTTCTTGATCCTTGCAGTGATCATGGCAACTTGCCATCTTTTGTCAATTTCTTCTAGAGCATCCTCTTCAATTTGTGACAAATCTTCTTCGTAAGTAACAGGTAAAGTGGCCTGTTGAGCAAAGAAGGAACATACAACTTCATCAGAGTGGATGGTGTTTGTTGGTGATGAGGTAGGGGTAGTCATGGTTGTGTAAGTATGCTGTTTATCACCAACAATACTTTGAGCAGGATAAGCAGTACTTTTAGTGGAAGTACTGCTTCTCTTTTCAGAAGACACAAAAGCAATGCTGTTAGATTTTGAACTTGTTTGGCCATTCATCTCATACTCATACACCTTTAAGTGGTTGTAAAGATCATCAAAGTCCATAGTGTCCAAACCAGGTTGTCCTCTGACCATAGTAGTAATCACATGCCATACGGATGGCAAACTTCTTAATAACTTCAGGTTTGAATCTTCAACAGATACTTCTGCTTTGTATAACTCTAGCATACTAAGAAGATTTTGGAATCTGTCATAGGCAGCATCAAGACTTTCTCTTTCACCAACAGTGAATGTTTCAAACTGTTGCTTCAACAGTTTTTCTATGTATTACCTCCAAATATTGTCTTGAGAGCGGCCCATAGTTGTTTTGCATCCTTAGCATCATGGAACTTAAGTAGGTGACCATCAGGAATAGCATACAACAGTATGTTGAGAGCCTTTTCTTGATTTCTTACAGTAGCTGCTGGCAAGGTAGGCTTAGGTGGTTTAGGTTGTCCAGGAACTTCTATAGGTTCTTCAAGAACGTCATTACCATTGACAATCACATTCCACAATGCATAGTCTATAATAGCAATGTACTGCCTCATCTTCATGCTCCAGAGATCATATTCTCCCTTCTTGATGATAGGAATTCTGAGTGACGTGATGGATGGGGGTGGTGCAGCTTCAGTCGACATCTTTAGGGTTTGTAGTGAAATCAGTTTTAAGGGTTTCTTCTTAATCAGAGTTTCCACACAAGCTCCGATACCACTTGTTGGATCGATATACTCTGACCAAACTAACTATGTAGCTTGTTAGGGCTTAGCAACCTCGGATAAATCCTAAGTTACTAACAATGAAACGCTGATATTACTCTATTAAGTATGCGGAAACTACTTCAATAAAGCTAAGAAGAATAACTTAAACTTCAACGATTTTATTAATACTTTGAACCTGCTTGATACACAGATTCACTAACAACTCTAATAACTCTAATATCGTACTTTGTAAATTCTAAATCACGTATCTCTAATGCCAATCTAGGGGTCCTTTTATAGGCATAAGGAGTACCCTAGTCGGTTTACAGTTATAATCCTTGTACGACAAGTAATACCAAATCTAATCTAAGAATATTCTAGAATTACATAATAGTCCTTAACGATTTGCATAGCAGTCCTTTAGCCTTTGCAGTACTTTGACACAAGCAGTACTTTGACTTTCATTAAGCAGTACTTTGACTTTCTTCAGCACTTTGACTTTCTTCAGTACTTTGACTTTTATATCCCAACACTTTTGACGAAGCTAAAATATTTGAGTCATTGCTAGAATATCAACTCAAGACATCGTGTAAAGAGTCAGCTGAAAGGGCTAAACGACCAAGAGATGACAATGATGCGGACAAGGATTTTGAGCCGAAACGTAAGAAGAAAACTGACGAATCATCATCTATGCCTCCACCACCCCAAAGGACCACCACCACTAAAAGATCTCCACAACGTCCTCCTGCTGGAGACAAACCTCAGGACTTTGCGTCTCCACCACCAACGGAGAAAACTGGTGATCATTTTGAATACACTGGTGGTGACGAAGAAGAGATTCCTGAGCCCCAACAACAACCTCCTTCTTCTACATCAACTAAGCAACCAGCATCATCCTCGAAGCCAAAGAAGAAAAAGTCAACCTCAGTTGTATCATGGCTAAATGAAGATGAAACTGAAGAATATGAATGGTTTTCAAAGCTAGTTGATGCAACCCCTCAATTACCAGAAGGTCAAGAACCGGTAGATGGTCGAACTCTGGAGCATGCCAAGATAATTCAAGAAAAGTTTAAGGTGAAGAAGATGACGAAAGCAGAGTTAAGACGAATCAAGAACGAAGCCTTTCAACTGCTAAAAGACAGCTCCGACAGTGCAATTGAAGTCGAATATCATCTCGACAACATTGCACGAGCCATGTCCAACAATATTGATTGGCTCAACCCTGAATCTAACATCGACTTCACCAGACCTGACAAGGCTCCTTACTACACTGACTGGACCAAGCCACTACCCACTATTGGTCGACCTGATCAACCTCAGATTCCCTACCGGTATTTCTTCAACAATGACCTGGAATTTCTTCAGCACGGTAGCGATGTTAGCAAGAAATACGCTACCTCACTCACCTTCCCTTTCCCGATAGCTATCTTCTCCAACAATGTGGCCATCGAGGAAGAAGCCACACATATGTTCATTGATAATGTGGTTACTTATGATCTCGATGCACTGTATGGAATTCATCACTGGCCTGAATGAAATAGAATCTACTACAGAAGCTGCCAGGTACTCAAATCGAAGAAACAGGTATACAGTGAACAACGGATCGTTGCTATAATGCTTGTCAGCCTGTCTACTAAGTGGGACTACTCATTCCTGGAGAAAATAGTAGTCAAATGCCAAGACGAACAGGAATATGACTTTTCTGAAGCGGATTTTCCGAGATTGTCACTCAATGACATTGAAGACATGTATCTTGCTAAGGTACAAGGTCGAATGCGACATTTCTCCACCAACATCCAGCTCCAGTACATCAAGTCATTGCTGATATTCATCAGAAGCATCGTCATCCAGGAACGTGTTGAAGACCTTCAACTTGCCGTGGAATCATATAAAAAACGTGTTAATCTCACACCACCAATGCTATACATTCCCGATATCAACCACCTGGCTCAGTACACCATCCTTAAAAAACCAAAGTTTGGGGTAGTTTACCGCAGTGAACTTCACCGTAATTGCTTCATGGCGTGCAAGGAGCTTCACAAGTTTTGTGATCACACCATAAAGAAGGTTCGGGATGGGTTAGCATATCGGTTAAAGGAGATTCATGAAGGCATAGGGTCGAAGAAGAGGTGGAATTCGAGGGAAAAGAGGGATACGAAGAAGATCATTACAAGGATTGATGAAAGGTTGTTTCGTCGCGATCAGATGAGGACTTTGGAGAGTTTTGTGGGTGGACGTCAAAGCATATCTCTAACAGGCTATCAACGTCTAGAAAGAACTCCTGGTGTTATTAACAGACTTCCTGGTACTCCTTGATTTGTTTCTTTCATGAATATTTGGATGTGTTGATCTATACTTGACTATGGCTTGTGCACACATAACAGTGTACAACCCGTACTCGTAATGAAAGGACCCTGTGGTAGGTATCACTTCCACAATCCTATAAAAGGAGCGAAAGCTTCTTACTTTTGAGTAAAACTTATCAAAACCTTCACTTTTCAAAGTTTTGCTCAAAAGAACAAGTACTTCCCCTTATGTTTTTAAAAACCTCAAAAGTTAATATTACTTGTTGAGGGGGAGTACTTTTTTAAAATATTTGTTCACAAATGATTCTTCGTGGAAATCTTCCCACAAAACTCGAAATGGACATATTCGATATCAACATTTCATCAAAAATAACATTTATATGCCATTTTTTAGGGGGAGAAAAATTGTGTGATACTAATATGTTGTAAAATTTGTGATTGAATCCTCGTGCTAAAGACTTAACCCATGAATTGACGAGTTCTGAACTGTCATACATCAAAAATATTTGTCCTCAAAGACTTATCCGAGTAGATTG
The DNA here is from genome assembly GCA_910596185.1 of Chrysanthemum makinoi. Classification (NCBI taxonomy): domain Eukaryota; kingdom Viridiplantae; phylum Streptophyta; class Magnoliopsida; order Asterales; family Asteraceae; genus Chrysanthemum; species Chrysanthemum makinoi. Next base: position 114,278,224 of record OU343219.1, read on the forward strand.
TACCTATTCGAGAAACTCTTGATAGACATGAACTTTGACGGGTTTGATAAACCTTTCGAGGTTGTCCACACCTTCAAGGTAGTTATTAGAGCTAGTTGTCACCTAAAAGCTGAAAATGGAACTCTTTAACTATGCAACGTAACCGTGTCTCGCGGGGAATTGTCTATCTCGAGTCGATCAATTCAAAAGTGCACGCTCTTCTCTCACCGTGCGGATTTCCATCAAAACACTTAAGCACGTGTTGAGGGGGAGTATTTCTGCAAAATACAAAACTCTCACAGTGGTACAAAATGTTTTTATTCATAACCAGTTTGAGAGATTTTCATGAAAATGGTTTTATGGCAACATAGGTTAGTCATGGAGTTATAAGGTGACTAACGTTAGGAATAATTGTCCTATGATCCTCCAGAGCCGGAGGGATCTACCCAAGGACACCACCAATAGTTAGAATTTTAAATTCCTTAGGTATGATTATAAAAAGGAGAAAATGAGAATCGAAGAAAGAAGGAGTTGAAGAATTAAAAAGAAAAGTAAAGAAAAGGGTGAAAAGAAATAGCCCTCCAAATTATTCAACTTAGAGCAGACACCGGGTTCAATTCATATGCTACTGGTTGTCACTTGATGACACCGGTATTGAAGATTAAAGTTGTCATGGACCCAGTGACGCATGCACTAAACCTTCTTAGCTACTCAAGTTTCTCTCAACAGAAGCTTGTTTCATTCTAACAGGGAACCCTACGTAAACTATCGGCTTTCTCTTAGAGATTGCTGGTATTGAAGAAGGAGACTCTCTCCCTAGTCTCCGCTCAGGAAAACCAAAGCGCACTATTGAATCTAGAGCCACGAGATTCATCAAAAGATCTCTTAGGAAAACTCAACATTTCATCACTTGTCGGTCAACAATAAGAACGCAAGTGATACTATTCTAGAGTCCTACACAGATCTTAGCAATCTGTCGAGAACATTTATGAGGGGTTAACAGCAGTGATCCTCAGTGATTGAATGGAAACTCCTGCCAGGGTTAACATCAAACAGCCCTGACAGCAGGTCACTTCAGTAACTCCTTGTTGGTTACGCTTAGTGTTGTCTCAAATGGTCTACAGTCGTGGGGTGATGCTTCGGTGTACCTCAGCGACTCACCTGAACTATATGTGTACTTCATTACATCGTGTTATCCTACTTGAGGGACTCCAGTTCAGGAACAGCCTTTGCTATAATTAGAGATGTGTTTTCACAATATGTTGTTAACACGCTCGAAGTTCAAACTTGTAAGTGCTGGAAATCCCGCTAAGGAGATTCCTTTCAAGAATCGAGTCCTGAAGATGTGGGTCATTACTTGAACTTGTTCAATGTAATGCCAACTGTCCCTTATGGGATTCAGACGGCTGATTCGCCCGACCAAGGTGAATGGAATCAAGACATTCATCAGAAGAACAATCGTAGTGGTCAACTCTTTAAGAAACGACCACAATGGTCGATTGGTGTTGATCACTAACCCATTCTTATGTTTTCTTCTTATGGATGCTCCTGGGAGATGATCGTGCAGACTCTTGATATGTGCTAAAACACATATAATTTCTTTATCAAATCAGACCCAAAATAACCAAGAAAGAGACGTTTATGTCTAATATTTGTTGGTTTCTTGAGTTTGTGCTTGTGCAGGTACAGATATGTCAAAACACGCAAAAGTTAACCAAATCAGATAAAAACCCAAGCACGTGAGATAAAGTGTGCTAGAGCTGAGCCGGAAGGTCAGAATTGTGCATTTGTGAAGATTTCTACTCTCTGAGGATGATTTTTGAAAGATATGATCAAGATTTGAGAATTGGCAAAATCAGTCCCTTAACTTTGAGCATTTAACAGAATCTACCCTTAAGTTTTAGAAAATGGCGAGAATGGCCCCTGGACTATTGAAGATTGGCTAGACTAACCCTTGGATCACATTTTCAGATTTACATGATTGGTCCCTGGATTTTCAGAATTAACATCTCTAGTCCTTCAAATACTACATGGTTTCATTTAAAGTCCAAAATCAATATCATTACTACACCTAGCCCAAACCAAGCCCCAAGCCCAAATCCTTTAATCTTCACCCGGTCCATTACTAAATCAAAACCCAGCCAACCCGTATACCCGATCAACCAGTCAACCAAAACAAAATATACTAAAAAAACTAAACGCGCCAAATAAACTTTCCCCTTTTCCCACTCTTTCCCAGCACATGAACCCTAGATACTCATTTAATTAATTCGCCACATTAAACTCAAATTCCTCTGAAATTCGTACTAAATTCTGACATGTGACTGATACACGGATGCCACGCTGGCTATCCGTGTGTCATATCACCTCATACTCTCACCTGATTGGTCGAAGCTATGTGGCACATGCAATCCAAGGGTCTAGATTGCTGGGATGATGTATTAAATGATCCAAGGGTTGATATTCATGATGAAGAAGCACAAATGATGACATTCCAGATCCTTCCAAGGCATAAGCTCGATTATAAATACCTCTTCATTTCTCCTGTGTAATTCATGTAGTGTAGAGAGATAAAGTAGAGAGTAGAATAGTTATAGTAGTAATTTTGTAATTTCTGTTTTTCAAATCAATAATTGTATTCAGTTTTATTTTAATAAAAGTAAATTTAGCTTTAAATTTCAATAATTCTCAATTTCTGTTTTACATTAATTTTCAACTTGTTAGCTTTTAATTTGAGTATTTTAGCTTATATCTTATTATAATAGCTTATTAGTTTTCAAAATTAAAAATATAAAAAAAATCAGAAAAATACTTTAAAAAAAAAAATCAAATTTGCTTTCAAAGTTTAATCCAGTTAAGATTACTGTTTCTATAAGCTTTTATAAGCTTACTTTAGCTTAATATCCACTCAAAACCTCCTCACTCAGATCATTTTCTCAAAAATCACTTTTGGTCAAAAGTCAGAAGCTGCTGAAAGTGGTCTGGATTGCTGTAATGGTGATGAATTTGGGTTGATATGGATTAGAATTGGGTTGATTATCAGTTTTAGAGTAGTGGTTAATTGATTTGAAAGGCAAACCATAGTGGTTGGACCACTTGTAAGTTCAAAATTCTTCTCAATTTTGCTTAATATTGTGTAATATTGTTTGCTCTAGATCTATTGCTGTCATAGTTAGAATCTGTTATAGAATGCATTAGTTGTTTGTGTTGGATCTGAGTTGGTTTAATTTTAGTTTCTACTGTGTTAAAATTGCATATCAGTCTCTAAACTAGTGTTCATATCTGTGCTTAAAATTGTGTTGGAGGTTAGTTAATTGGCTAAGCTCAGTTTGATAAAGCTTGTTTAGGTTTAGTGAACTTAATTTAGTCTTCAATTTGCATCAGTAACAGCTAAAAGTCAAAATTCACTTTTAATCTGTCCTAAGTTTAGATCAGTTAGGAATTAGGTAATCAAAATATGGATTTAGGTATAGAAATCATTAGAGTAGCTTGATTTAACTTTGTTTTAACTTAAAACATCATTCTCAGTTCATAAAATTGGAATCAAAACTCATTGTGGTCAAAATCTCAAAACTGTCTCAAAAGTCAAAAATGTGTTAATTTAGTTTTTGGAAAACTTTGTGGAATTTTAATTTGTTCATGTTTGGATAAAAGTGATTAAAATTTTGGGAAAATCAAGTTTAGCTGGTCAAGTGTTGAAAAATCATTTTTGTGAAATTTTGTGATTTTTCTATAAGCTTTTAAAAGCTGTTCAATAAGCTCTCATTTGCCCTGTTCACAGTCAATATACACTGAGTGTGAACCAGGACATTTGCAGACTTTGCACAGGGTTCACTTGAGCTTGTTAGGACCTGAAAATTAGTCTAGTTGTTGATTGGTTGGTGTTCTAGAGTTCCTCATTTCTGGTTTTCAGTTTGGCTTATTAGATAAGAAGATAATTTAGCTGCAATAAGGTTTGGATTCTAGATAATCAATTTGATCAAATCAGTGTAGTTTGCTTCTCACAGGTTTAGATTAGTTAATATAGATTGTTTTTGAGTAGTTTTAGCACAATATAGCCTCTGTGATCATTTGGTAGTAATTAGCTTATTTTGTAGTGCTTATTCTTAAGCACTTTCACCTCAGTTTCAATTTCTTACACACTAGCAGTAGTTTTATTATTTTTCCTGGAATCAAATTAATATTTTAGATTTTCCCTGAATTTTTCATAATTTTCTCTCACTGTTTACTATTTTTCTCAATTAAAACTAGTTTTCAATTCTTTTTAGTTACTTTTTAATACAAATAAATCAGAAAAGCTTCAAAAAAATAAGTTTTCAATTTTCCTAGATTAAGAAAAATATAAAAAGAAAAAAAATATTTTTCCATAATTTTCTTAGTTAAAAAAATAATTTTTAGCAATTTATTTAGTTTAAAATAGTTTTTAAATCATAGAAAATAGAAAAAAGTTCAAAAAAATACAATTCCTATTTTGAAAAGTCTTTTTAGTTATTTTAGATTTTTGAAAAATATTTTCTTAATTTTCTCACTCATTTTCATAATTTTTAGTTATTTAGTTCTATTTTTAAAATTAGAAATTAATTTTTAATTCAAATATATTCAAGAAAATTCATAAAAATTAGTTTAATATCTTAGTTAAGTTTTAAATTGTATTTTTAGTTAAAAAGTAATTTTAGATCATTTTTAGGATTTAGATTAGACTTAGTTGCATTTTATTTGCGTTTCATTCACATCGTATTAGTTTATTTTTGCGTATTTAGGATTCCCCGTAGTGTAATTTCCCTTATATGCTTTTCCTTATCCCGTAGTTTATAAAATCATCAATTTATCCCCTTCTCTTATTCAAATCCCGATATTCGCGACATGAGTTGAAAATGCCATTCAACCCTCGTTCGGAACGATCTCGGTGCTCAAACCTAATACGTTTGAGTTACCCAAATACTACACTTCTCTATAATTGGTTTCCCGATCAAATCAAATTTTGGCGCCGCTGTCGGGGAGGGCATGTAGTGAGTTTTCGTATTCCGTCTCGAATCGCGTGAATTTGAAGATCCTTCCCCGAGTGAAGTTACCGTCGTTTTTGTATATATAACTTTTTCAAAAACCCAAAAACATCTAAAAACACCAAAACATTCTTCCTAGAGTGTTTACAAAACCATAAAAAGTAAAAAACCAACAAAACAAACCCGAACGTCAATTGTTACGTCGGCTCACCTCAGAAGTACAACCTATACACGGGGTAAACGGAAGTCTTGACATTAAATTGCAGACTGAAGAACGATCCACTCTTCGTTCCCGCTCCGTTGCGCGTACTTTTGGGAGTTACCGAGCACCGGTTGACGCAAGGTTACAAAAAGATTGAGTTTCCAAAAGTTTTCTAAATATAAAAACCAAAAAGATTTTCCTTTTTCAAAATTATTTTTCCACTTTGATTTTTGGATTTTGTTTTTAGTGCATGCGCACTCGTTCTCAGTCACGACGACTTCGTAATCGAAACATACCCGAGTTACGTAATATGGCTGCTAATCAAGTACCACCCGTTCCCGGTCCCAATCCTCCTCCCGTTAATCAAAATGTAGCTCCCGATCTCCGAACGATGGAGGAGCTATGTCAACCAACCATGAACGGGAGGGGAGGACCCATTGCACCGACTAATTTTCAAGCTACCGATTTTAGCTTGAAAAATCATATGATAGAACAAGTAAAAAACAGTTGTCAATTTCATGGTTTACCAGATGAAGATGCTAACAAGCATCTTGATAAATTTCTGACCGCTACCCAGAGTATGAAACAAAATGGGGTCTCCGATGACGCCCTTCGTCTCTATCTTTTCCCATACTCTTTGACTCATCATGCCACTTCTTGGTTTGATCGACTCCCGAAGAATTCGATTCATACCTTCGAGGAAATGGTTTTGAAGTTTCTGGCAAAGTACTTTCCACCGTCGATGGTGACGAAGTTGAGAAACGATATCAGTAATTTCCGACAATATCCCGATGAATCTTTGTTTGAAGCATGGGAACGTTATAAGCTTGCAATTGATCGATGTCCAAATCATAACATGTTGCTTGTCACTCAAATTGATACGTTTTATAATGGTTTGAAGTTGAGACACCGTGAAACAATCAATGTTGCTGCCGGTGGAACTTTTATGAAGAGACATCCCGAGGAATGCTACGATCTTATTGAGAACATGACCGCTCATCACAATTATTGGGATTCTACCACCGAAAGGGGTGAATCATCTCGATCAAATACGTCTTCTTCTCTCGAAATAGCCGTTCTGAACAAAAAGATGGACGATATCTTAAGGATACATCAAATGAATAATCAGAATCAACATCAACAAGTGAAAGCGGTTCAACCGACTTGTGAGACTTGTGGAGGTCCACATTCTTATTCCGAGTGCCCAGCCGTCGGTGGCTACGCACATGAGAATGTTTATGCTGCTACGGGAAACTACAATCAACCGCAAGGAGATCGAAATCTTCTTAGCTACCGCTCAAACAATTATCTCGGACCTCCCGGTTTCAACCAACCTCAACACCAAAACCAAAATCAAAATCGTTTCAATGGTAACCACAATGTTAATCAGAACCGAGGAGCTAATGTTAATCATGGTAATCAACAATACCAAGCTCCTCCACCTCAAGTTTACCAACAACCACCTCCACCTCAACAACCTTATCAAGCACCTCATCAAGTTGCTCCGAACGAGTTTCTAACTTACATGAAGAACTCCGATAACACCATTAAAAGTTTACAAACTCAAATCACGAGCATCAGGAATGAATTTGCTACGAGTAACAAGCAGATGAGTGAAATGAGGAATATGATGGCTAGTTTCTTTCAAGCCAATCAACCTTCTACTTCTTATTCTCAGCCCTCGAGTTCCGGTACTCTTCCAAGTAATATGATTCCTAACCCGAGAGGTGACATGAAAGCGATCACTACCCTAAGTGGTGTAGCTTACGATGGACCTACGGCTCCTACCACTAATTCTTCTTCTCCGTCTCGTGTGGTAGACCGTGAGACCGGGGTGACAAAGGACCCGGTGCTTCCTACTAATAAGGGAAGTACTGTGAATGTCCAACCCACGGTTGTCCAAGATTCTGAGCCCGACGATGCTCCCGTTAATGTGAAGAAATTTAATCCGAAACCGTCTATCCCATATCCGTCTCGTCTTAAAGATCAAACTCTTCGTGAAAAGTCGAATCATCAAATGGAAACATTTTTCCAAATCTTCAAAGACTTGAATGTGGAGATCAGTTTGGCGAATGCCCTTCTCTTGATGCCCAAACTTGCTTCTACGATTAAAGGATTACTTTCGAATAAGGAAAAGTTGTATGAGCTTGCTACTACGTCTTTGAATGAGAATTGTTCGGCGGTTATCCTCAAGAAACTTCCCGAAAAGTTAGGTGACCCCGGCAAGTTCCTCATTCCGTGCGATTTTCAAGGAATTATCTAATGCTCCGCCTTGGCCGATCTTGGCGCGAGTATCAATTTGATGCCGAAATCAATCTACGAAAAGCTTTCATTGCCCCCACTTACCCCAACGTGTATGACCCTCGAGCTAGCCGACCGTACTACTACGAAACCAATTGGTATAGCCGAGGATGTTTTTGTTAAAGTGGGGGAGTTCGATTTCCCCGCGGATTTTGTTGTCATTGATTTTGATGCCGACCCTCGTGTACCCATTATTCTCGGAAGATGTTTCTGAAGGACGGGACATGCTTTGATTGATGTGTATGAAGGAGAAATCACTTTAAGAGTAGGAAACGAAGCCGTCACATTTAACGTTAATCATACTTCTCAATCTTTAACCAACCAATATGATGTGGCCAAAATTAATTACACAGAGGTGACAAAGGATCCAGGAATTCCTATTAATAATGGAAGTACCAAAAACGTCCAACCTCCGGTGGTCCAAAAAGTTGAGCCTAAACCATCGAGAATTGATCCGAGTCTTTCACGTTTTACGGTTAAGATTTTGTCTACGATACGTGCTGAGCAAAAGAAAAAACTAGAAAAGGAGACAACAACGGTAGTGGTGGAAAATGCTAGCTCTAAAAGCACACCACTTGTCCCACCTCCGTTTTCTGTGTATCGAATTGATCTTGTTCCTAAGAACGTCGAGATTTCTTTGAGTGGCAATCCCACTCCTTCTTCTGATTCTTTCCCCTCTCTTACTCCGTTTGAGGGAGATGACTTCTTTTTAGAGATCGATGAATTTCTTGCTATTGATGAATCGATTCCACCGGGAATTGATGACGGTGTTTATGATTCGGAGGGAGATATCCTTTATCTTGAACAATTGTTGAATGAAGATCCATCACCGTCACTCCCTCCGAAAAAGATCATGATTGAAGAAATCAAAGAAATACAAACGTCTGATGAAATTCCTTCGGAACCCGAGCTTAAGAATTTTTCTATCGATTTACTTCTCGAGGAGTTCGCCGATGAACTCGCTCCCATGGACTCGATTCCTTTCGAAAATGAAGAACTAGAATACGATGATCCATTTTACCCAAAGAAAGAAAAGGAAGCAAAGATTACGACTGATGAGCTTATTGATACTGAGGTCCTCCATTATTTTTTATCCGAGAGTGATCCCATTTATTGTGAGGATTTTCACATGGATGATACTTTGATTTCCTTCCTCTCTGAGGACAAGATTTTTAACCCTGGGATACTCATCGGAGAAGACATTCATATCACCAAAGTTTTCCGGAAAAAGGATCCTATCTTGGATGCCTTCGTTGTTGTGCCGTCAATAAACATTTCTCTATACCATGGAATCCTTTCTTCTATGGAGTCGTTTCACTTTGATCCGTCATCCCGACGTCCGCCCGCTAAACCGCCGGATTATGGATCACTCTTTCTTGATAAACCTTTTGTAAGTTTGGGAGGATTTAACCCTTATGTGCTTGAGCCCAACATTTTCTTCCCCTCCCGACCCAGCCATTCTCTTTCCCTCCGGAGTGAGGATACCATATTTGATTCGGGTATCCCTTCCACTTGCTGCCCCAAGGACAAATGAATTCGGGGACGAGTCAGGCTAGCGACTCGGTGAAGAAAAACAGTAGCGCTTCCTGGGAGGCACCCCATGCTTATCTCTATCTTCTTTCTATTTTCTAATAAGTGACGTGAAGGGGTTAGCCTCTTCGATTTCTCGTGTTTGGTTGTTTGTGATGTTGTGTTTAGGATTTTCCCGATATGAAGACTCTCGTGCTCGAAGTTTGTCTTTTCTCCACTCGAGTTTCATGATCGATGCTGATGGACATCCGATATCCGAAATCTTATCGACTAACATTTATCTTTGAGCATCCTTAATAAACGGCTTTTTAGATTTTCGTTGATACCCTTGCCTTTAAACATTGAGGACAATGTTTCGTTTTAGTCTGGGGTGGGTAATCTTCGATTTGATTTGACCGCACTTGCTTGTTTTTTGTCGTATACTCTCGCAACCCCGTTTTTCCTTAGAAAATGAAAAAATTTGTGCAAAAATGAGAAAATTTAAAAAAAATTTGTAAGCTTTTGCTAGTTTTATGATCAAAAAGTCCTTGCTAGTCTCTTAGAAGTTACTTTAAATATGCGTTTTCTTGAAAAAGCCTTTGCTAATTGCTTAGACAAGAGGCTATAAAATGCGATTCTAGCTCACAAGGCCAAGAATTTGCAAGTCTCCCTAAGTGATTTTAAATATGCGAAGCTTAAACAAGAATTTGCTAGTTTCTAATAAGTTACTTTAAAAATGCGAGACTTGAAATCATTTGACGAAGCATTTGCTAAGTTAATATATGTTTTGACACTTTGTTGACTTTCCGCTGGTGAGAGTAGGAATAGAATTCTGACTTGACCGGGCATGTTGAGCCCTAGCTTGTTCCCTTAACCATATATAATCTAAAATTATCGGCTAAGCATCCGCGGATCTCATTATTTGGGATTTTAAATTTGCGGAGATCGAGGAATGATAGAGTTACTTATGAGTTTAGATGCTAAGCGTGGAGTAGTTGGTTCTCTTTAGAGCCCATCGAAGGTACTTATGGCTTTTTGTTCCCACAAGATTGTTTCACCCCATATATGTGAATAAATAATTAAAGATGTTGAGTTTTTGACGATAGTTAGTTCTTTATCTTCTTTAGAGAATCCTTGCCCATGAGAGTTGGGTACACATCGAGGTACTGTCAGTGTTGCGGTGTAAAAACCGTAGGGTTTGGAGTTTGGCACAAAAATTAACATGAAATAAAGCCCAAATGTATTAAAGTTGAAAAATCCAAAGCTATAAAAGTTGTCATAGACTTCCAAAAAGGCAGAGGAAAATCCAAAGTCATAATAAGACTTTTGATAAAACGGTAATCCCGTTGAATTAGTGGTTGAAAAGACCAAGGGCCTAAATTGCAAAAATGCAAATGTGCTGAAATAGTGTTAAGCCAAACTTTGGATCCTGGAGATGTCTAAATAAAGCCTCTGTCTCTGGACTCGTAGATGAGTTGTCTCGGTCGCCATAAAAATGATATTCTCCCTAAATCGTGCAAAATTAGGACCTTGATATAGACCTCATTCTTGTGTGCAATGGTTTTCGAGGGAAGGTGGAAAACTAATTAGCGACTTAGCTTTATATCTTTATCGGAATAAAAAATTATCGAAACGAGAAACTTGAAGAAATTCATTTCTCACAAAAATAAAAAAAATCCAGAGGAAAATAGGAAAATGAGAGCAAACGGTAATTACACAAGTAACTTCCATGGGTAGTGTTAGCATCTAGAATCATATTTAACAATGATTTCGATTTTACGCTTAGTTTGGGGATTTGTGAAAAATCAGGGACGATGTATTCTATCCGTATGGTCACTTCACGCTGTGTTGTGTTTCCTACTCCGTGATCCTAAAATGTCGTTTGAAAAATGTTGGAGTTATTGATTGACATGAAAGTTCAACAAACCGTCACTCATAATAAATGTGCTTAATCGTAATATCTATATGTGAAATAAAAAGGTAAACGGGGCGTTTTTAGAATTAAGGGTTCTTAATATCTTTTGAGGAATCTTTGCTACTTCTTCATAGGTTTAGCAGAAAGAGATTAAAATTTTTGGTTTTAGAAGCGTGAGTTGATTGCATTGCGTGGGGACACGACAATGGTCTCGTCTGGGGTATTTTGATATGTGCTAAAATACATATAATTTCTTTATCAAATCAGACCCAAAATAACCAAGAAAGAGCCGTTTATGTATAATATTTGCTGGTTTCTTGAGTTTGTGCTTGTGCAGGTACGGATATGTCAAAATACGCAAAAGTTAACCAAATCAGACAAAAACCCGAGCACGAGAGATAAAGAGTGCTACAACTGAGCCGGAAGGTCAGAATTGTGCATTTGTGAAGATTTCTACTCTCTGAGAATGATTTTTGAAAGATATGATCAAGATTTGAGAATTGGCAAAATCAGTCCCTCAACTTTGAGCATTTAACAGAATCTACCCTTAAGTTTTAGAAAATGGCGATAATGGCCCCTGGACTATTGAAGATTGGCAAGACTAACCCATGGATCACATTTTCAGATTTACATGATTGGTCCCTGGATTTTCAGAATTAACATCTCTAGTCCTTCAAATACTACATGGTTTCATTTAAAGTGCAAAATCCATATCATTACTACACCTAGCCCAAACCAAGCCCCAAGCCCAAATCCTTTAATCTTCACTTGGTCCATTACTAAATCAAAACCCAGCCAACCCGTATACCCGGTCAACCAGTCAACCAAAACAAAATATACTAAAAAAACTAAACGCGCCAAATAAACTTTCCCCTTTTCCCACTCTTTCCCAGCACATGAACCCTAGATACTCATTTAATTAATTCGCCACATTAAACTCAAATTCCTCTGAAATTCGTACTAAATTCTGACATGTGACTGACACACGGATGCCACGCTGGCAATCTGTGTGTCATATCACCTCATACTCTCACCTGATTGGTCGAGGCTATGTGGCACATGCAATCCAAGGGTCTAGATTGCTGGGATGATGTGTTAAATGATCCAAGGGTTGATATTCATGATGAAGAAGCACAGATGATGACATTCTAGATCCTTCCAAGGCATACGCTCGATTATAAATACCTCTTCATTTCTCCTGTGTAATTCATGTAGTGTAGAGAGATAAAGTAGAGAGTAGAATAGTTATAGTTATAAGTTTGTAATTTCTGTTTTTCAAATCAATAGTTGTACTCAGTTTTATCTATACTATATAAAATGGAAAAATGGTCAAAGTGGAAAAAGTGAAAAATGTTGAAAGTTGAATGTTGAAAACATGGTCAATGAAGAGAGAAATAAATAATATAATTAATACTCTTATTAAAACACCCATTACCTAAAAGTAGAATAATTTATTCACATTGTACACCCAATTAAAAGCACATCTACCAAATTAAAAACAATCAATTGAAACCGATACCGGGTTGACCCCGTTGAAACCGATACCGGGTTGACCCGGTTTAATTTGACATTTTTTTGACCCAACCTATCGGTTTGATTCGGTTTAAATTGACCTGTTTTTTTATCGGAACGGTTCAACCAGTAGAACCACCCGGGTGAAATCGGGTTTCAAATTTGACAAAATTATATGAGAAATGATGAAGTAGTTGTGGAACCCGTGACAATTTTTTTTAAATGAGAGACCAAGTAATTGTAGTTTTTGGTTTATTTTGCTTTGACTCATGTAATTTATTTTAAAAAATGTTGCTCTTGCACCATTTAAGGGACTAGCATATATGAATAGTCGTTTAAGAGTTAATATATATTGTATAGCCCTTTGTCCAGTGTATCAATAATGTTATGTAAGTTTATTAAAATCACAAAAAATAAATAGTATTGTTATCTTTAGCGATAATTATTTGTACCTCAAACAAATAGCTTTGAACAATGCATAAATATCTATACAAATTGATAGTACAAAATAATCTTATATGGTGATATCCAATTTGCAAAGTTACAATTTTAAAAGCCACACACCAAATGATAAACGCTACACATGTAAAAAAATAGTTATCACTGCCTAAATTACTGACAAAACAAGAAAAAGCGGTCACACATGTTGGCTATACCTATAAACTACAATATAATATTGCCAACTGCATAATACCGTTGCTTTTTGTAATGCTTGAATCTATTATTACTAAAAATCTTAATAACTTAAAACAATCCTATTAGAAAATATACTCACACACTTAGATCAACTCCACATAATTTTTTTAAAAACTATATATTTATGCTGCTATGCAACCACGCATCAGAATTGTAGTTATTCGAAAACGATTCTCTAATGCTACAAATACAGTTTGTTGAAAGAAACTTATGGGTCGTCGGAACTTTGCAGAAAACTAGACATCGCTGCCGCTAGGCGCGGGTACTCGTCTAGTTTTAATAAAAGTAAATTTAGCTTTAAATTTCAATAATTCTCAATTTCTGTTTTACATTAATTTTCAACTTGTTAGCTTTTAATTTGAGTATTTTAGCTTATATCTTATTATAATAGCTTATTAGTTTTCAAAATAAAAAATATAAAAAAAATCAGAAAAATACTTTAAAAAAAAAAATCAAATTTGCTTTCAAAGTTTAATCCAGTTAAGATTGCTGTTTCTATAAGCTTTTATAAGCTTACTTTAGCTTAATATCCACTCAAAACCTCCTCACTCAGATCATTTTCTCAAAAATCACTTTTGGTCAAAAGTCAGAAGCTGCTGAAAGTGGTCTGGATTGCTGTAATGGTGATGAATTTGGGTTGATATGGATTAGAATTGGGTTGATTATCAGTTTTAGAGTAGTGGTTAATTGATTTGAAAGGCAAACCATAGTGGTTGGACCACTTGTAAGTTCAAAATTCTTCTCAATTTTGCTTAATATTGTGTAATATTGTTTGCTCTAGATCTATTGCTGTCATAGTTAGAATCTGTTATAGAATGCATTAGTTGTTTGTGTTGGATCTGAGTTGGTTTAATTTTAGTTTCTACTGTGTTAAAATTGCATATCAGTCTCTAAACTAGTGTTCAGATCTGTGCTCAAAATTGTGTTGGAGGTTAGTTAATTGGCTAAGCTCAGTTTGATAAAGCTTGTTTAGGTTTAGTGAACTTAATTTAGTCTTCAATTTGCATCAGTAACAGCTAAAAGTCAAAATTCACTTTTAATCTGTCCTAAGTTTAGATCAGTTAGGAATTAGGTAATCAAAATCTGGATTTAGGTATAGAAATCATTAGAGTAGCTTGATTTAACTTTGTTTTAACTTAAAACATCATTCTCAGTTCATAAAATTGGAATCAAAACTCATTGTGGTCAAAATCTCAAAACTGTCTCAAAAGTCAAAAATGTGTTAATTCAGTTTTTGGAAAACTTTGTGGAATTTTAATTTGTTCATGTTTGGATAAAAGTGATTAAAATTTTGGGAAAATCAAGTTTAGCTGGTCAAGTGTTGAAAAATCATTTTTGTGAAATTTTGTGGTTTTTCTATAAGCTTTTAAAAGCTGTTCAATAAGCTCTCATTTGCCCTGTTCACACTCAATATACACTGAGTGTGAACCAGGACATTTGCAGACTTTGCACAGGGTTCACTTGAGCTTGTTAGGACCTGAAAATTAGTCTAGTTGTTGATTGGTTGGTGTTCTAGAGTTCCTCATTTCTGGTTTTCAGTTTGGCTTATTAGATAAGAAGATAATTTAGCTGCAATAAGGTTTGGATTCTAGATAATCAATTTGATCAAATCAGTGTAGTTTGCTTCTAACAGGTTTAGATTAGTTAATATAGATTGTTTTTGAGTAGTTTTAGCACAATGTAGCCTCTGTGATCATTTGGTAGTCATTAGCTTATTTTGTAGTGCTTATTCTTAAGCACTTTCACCTCAGTTTCAATTTCTTACACACTAGCAGTAGTTTTATTATTTTTCCTGGAATCAAATTAATATTTTAGATTTTCCCTGAATTTTTCATAATTTTCTCTCACTGTTTTCTATTTTTCTCATTAAAAATTAGTTTTTAATACTTTTTAATTACTTTTTAATACAAATAAATCAGAAAAGCTTCAAAAAAATAAGTTTTCAATTTTCCTAGATTAAGAAAAATATAAAAAGAAAAAAAATATTTTTCCATAATTTTCTTAGTTAAAAAAATAATTTTTAGCAATTTATTTAGTTTAAAATAGTTTTTAAATCATAGAAAATAGAAAAAAGTTCAGAAAAATACAATTCCTATTTTTAAAAGTCTTTTTAGTTATTTTAGATTTTTGAAAAATAGTTTCTTTATTTTCTCACTCATTTTCATAATTTTTAGTTATTTTGTTCTATTTTTAAAATTAGAAATTAGTTTTTAATTCAAATATATTCAAGAAAAGTCATAAAAATTAGTTTTAAATCTTAGTTAAGTTTTAAATTGTATTTTTAGTTAGAAAGTAATTTTAGATCATTTTTAGGATTTAGATTAGACTTAGTTGCATTTTATTTGCGTTTCATTCATATCGTATTAGTTTATTTTTGCGTATTTAGGATTCCCCGTCGTGTAATTTCCCTTATACCCTTTTCCTTATCCGGTAGTTTAGAAAATCATCAATTTATCCCCTTCTCTTATTCAAATCCCGATATTCGCGACATGAGTTGAAAATTCCATTCAACCCTCGTTCGGAACGATCTCGCTGCTCAAACCTAATACGTTTGAGTTACCCAAATACTACACTTCTCTATAATTGGTTTCCCGAGCAAATCAACTCTCCACATGCTCATACCAACGACAACACATATTGAAGTTCTCTCAAAAGGCAACACAAAAGTCAGAACGATTCTTCCTCAAAGTCAAAGAATCTACAAAGTATAAAGACTAAGTGAACTACATCCATCCTGATATCCAACGTCAAAGAGCGTGTGAGCATGTTGGAGAAGAACGTGGAGACACCTAAGAAATGCAGCGGACCTGATGCAGATTAGCACAACATAACATCACCATATCCACACCAGAACAAGGAACAAAGATAAATAAAGACGTCAAAGCTGAAAACTTCAAAGAAAACAAGATCCTCACACTGGGGAGATTGTTAGAATCAAGGCACTTCTTCTCTCAAGAAAGAAGAATGTTAGAAGACGTCAAAGCTACTATTACATCAGCACCAACAACGTTTCAATATTACTTAAGTCATTAATTACCAACACTTAGGGGGAGATTGTTGGAATCACTCCTGAACTATATTTCAAGTGTTTGTAATCAATATGTAATAGGTTGCATAATTAGGCTTTTATATTAGTATTAATGGCAAGGCTTATGTAAAAAGCCCATAAGCCTTGGCCCAAGCCCATAAGGAAGGAAGGGAACTTGTAGTGTTGCCCTAGTTCCTTCCCCTATAAATAATGTTGTAAACCTTCATTTGAAGGTTGGTTGTTCACTTGAATACATTTCCTATGCATATCCTTTAATATATTCTATATCGTGTGTGTGTTTAAGAGTGAAACCGATCACATTATCTATCTTTCTAACATATTGATGCTTGTGTTACGATATGGTGACCTAACACTAATACTATCCTAGGCATCTAATCACAACAGAACACGCAAAAAAGAAAACCACTAATTTAAGCGTATGAAACCTAAATTCAATATAGACCAATTGATGTTTCTGGGTTAAAATAGATGATTGAAATGGCTTCAAAATAAGTTTATAAAGGTTTTAACATCAGCCATTTCATCATAAACTCACTTAGGCGTAATCCCCAATTCATATGTATATGTGTAAACTTCAAAATCAAATTTTACAAGATTTAACCGTTGGATTGAAAAGATTTTCAAAACCCTAGTTTAAAATCATGATCAAAACATTATACAACTTACAGATTTTGATTTGGATGAACAAATTTGAAGAAAAAATTAGGGCTGTTGGATTTGGTAGATGTTTAGGAGTAAATGCATGAAGGTGCATTGAATGTGGTTGGTGAAGTGATTTTGTTCAAAATTACTTTGCCATGTTGACACATTCAGTCCCTCAACCTCAAAGAGGTTCCAACCAAGATCCTTTAACTTCCGTTTTGGTTAGAGAAAACACTTTTAAGTTAAGAAACTTAACGATACTCCCCCTCGACTTTTGAAATGATGAAATTTGTAAACATTTGAGTCTGAGGAGGGTATATATCAAGATAAATATCTACCATTTAATAGAATACAACGTATTTTTGGTAACAGGAAAGTACAAGGTTTTATGAAACTGAAGAATATTTACATTCTCCCCCTCAACACTTTTTCGGGAAAAATGGTGAAATGTTTGATAGAACACTGTGTTGATGGAAGTTTTGTACTTGCAATGTTTGTTTTTCAGGTAGAATTAGAAAAGAAGAATATTTTTGGATTTTCTAAGATTTTATATTTTTGTATTTTGTTTTTGAAAAATTATTTTCAATAGAGGTTTTGGTGTTTGACTTTTCAAGTGTGTTTTAAAAGTTCATCCAGTTCTTCTGGAGTCAAACAAATCATACCAATTCGGTGAATCAAATCAGTAAATCTTGCTGGAGGCAAGGCTTTAGTGAGAAGATCCGCCAATTGGTGTTCTGTTCCTACAAAGTATAATTCAACTGTACCCTTTTCCACATGATCCTTGATGAAATGATATCGAAGATCGATGTGCTTTGACTTTGAGTGTTGAACGGTGTTGCACGAGATCGCAATAGTGCTTTTGTTGTCGCAGTACACCAGAATTTTGTCAAATACATAACCATAATCTTTGAGTTGTGTTCTCATCCAAATGACTTGAGCACAACACGCAGACATGGATACATATTCTGCTTCAGTTGATGATAGCGATATACAATCCTGTTTCTTCGATTGCCATAACACCAATTTATCACCAAAGAATTGTAAACCTCCTGAAGTACTTTTCCATGAATCTAAGCATCCTGCGTGGTCAGCGTCTGAAAAAGCTATTAGTTCAAAACCAGAATCCTTCGGATACCATATCCCTAAGTTAATGGTTCCCTTGACGTATCAGAGGATTATTTTAGCCTCAGAGAGGTGTCTTTCAGTTGGCCTTGACTGATAACGGGAGCAAAGATATACATAAAATACTATGTCTGGTATACTGGCTGTTAGATACATGAGAGACCCAATAATACTTCGGTATTTGGTAGGGTCAACCAATTTCCCATGTAAATCAACATCCAGTTTGTTGGTATATGCCATTGGTGTTGCATAGGTGTCACAACTTTGCATTCCATGTTTATTCAATATTTCATGAGCATATTTGGACTGACTTAAGAAAATACCATGGGGTGATTGATGAACTTGAAGTCCTAAGAAGAACGTAAGTTCACCCATCATTGACATTTCAAAATTTTTTTCATTAGATTTGAAAAAGTGTTTAAGTACTTTTTATGGGTAGAACCAAAGATTATATCATCCACATAAATCTGAATAATTAAAATGTGTGCCCCGTGATATTGAATAAACAGTGTTGGGTCGACCGATCCTTTGATAAAATTATTAGCAAGGAGAAAGGATGACAACTTATCATACCACGCCCGAGGGGCTTGTTTGAGACCATAGAGAGCCTTGTTCAATTTGTAGACATGATTAGGGAACTCTGGATCAACGAATCCTTCTGGCTGGCTAACATACATTGTCTCCTTTAGTTGACCATTTAGAAAAGCCGTTTTGGCATCCATTTGGTAGACGGTGATGTTCAAGTGAGCCGCGAATGCCAGAAAAATCCGTACAGCATGAAGTCTAGCAAATGGTGCAAATTATTCTTCGAAGTCAATACCTTCTTCCTGTCTATAACCCTTAGCCACCAGACATGACTTCTTTTGGATAATCGTACCTTCAGCATCTAACTTATTCTTCCAAATCCATTTGAGGCCAATGATGTAGACCCTTGTCGGTCTTTCAACCAATTCTCATACTTCTAAACATTTAAACTGGTTCAGCTCTTTTTGCATGGATTCAATCCAGTTGTTGTGAGTCATTGCATCTTTGATGTTTTTCGGTTCAGTTTGACTAACGGTGAGTGCATAAATGCAAAGTTCTTCGTCAGTCTAAAGGCTTTGTCTAGTTACGACTGGTTGGTTTGGGTTACAATTTATATTAACAAGAGTATGGTCTTTAGTCTATCGGTGTCTGGAGGGTTGATGTTAGTATACATTGTGCAGATTTGGTGGATTCAGATGGCTGGTAGAAGATTCAGCAACATCTGGATTTGCCATTTCAGTTGTGAAAGGGTTAAAGAACACATTTCCATCATAATCTGCAGGTGCAGGTACATCATGATTAAGAATATCATCAGCTGGGTCATTGTCATTAGAAGTTGTTTGTTCGGCTGTTGTTAGATATTCAATCGGGGGTGCATCAGCAACAATTGTTGTTTCAGGTGTATCAGGTTGATGCGTGTACGGAGCATGTTCGGGGTCAAAGGAAACTTCCTTTTCGTTGAGCAAGTTTTTCAACCTCCTAGGCAATGAATCTCAATGTTGTAGTGTAGTATTGGGTAAGCCTCGGGATTGATATCGTTCTCTAGGGAAATAGGAATGCTAGTAAGAAATGTATGACGAGAAGGTGGGGGTTGAGGATGATTCTTTTTTATCTTTTTATTGGTTTTTTTAGAAATCTAAGATAAAATCTCGGGGCAATTGGTTTGGGGGGTGGTACTTCTATCGATGATTCTACTTATCTAATTATCTAGTTACTACGGGTAGTCTTATTTCTAATTGAAGTGTGCTCCATTAATGATTAAAAATGTGTTTACCTAGATACTATTACTCCCTAGTTATCTTTTATTGGTCGGTTGAATTGTCACACCTTATCCGAACGCATTTTATTCCTAAGGTCGTAGGGTATGCGTAGTCCCTAGTTCTTTGAGGTTATCTCTCTTATACAACCTACGGAATCGGCAAGCCTTGGATATTTCATCCATAGACCATATCCTCATAAAGCATACTGATTCCTTAAAAATCAATAATAAGAGAAGTGTGTAGTATGCGGGTAACTCAAACATGTTAGGTTTGAGCACCGAGATCGTTCCGAACGAGGGTTGAATGGAATTTCCAACTCACGTCGCGATTATCGGGATTTGAATGGGAAAAGGGGATAATTTGAAATTATCTAAACTACGGGACAAGGGAAGCATAAAAGGGAAATTACACTACGGGAAATCCTAAGTACGCAAATTATACTAAAACGTATTAAATGAAATGTAAATAAAATGCAACTACGTCTATTCTAAGTCCTAAAAATAATATAAAATTACTTTCTAACTAAAAATGATATTAGAAAATTAACTAAGAATTAAAATTATTTTTTATGATTTTTATGGAATTTATTTCAATTAAAAACTAATTTTAAACTAATAAAACAAATTTAAAATACTAAAAATTATGAAAAAAAAGTGAAAATTATGAAACTATTTTTCAAAAATCTAAATTAACTCAAAAGACTTTTCAAAACTATTTTTGTATTTTTCTGAACATTTTTCTATTTTCTATGGAATAAAATCTATTTAAAACTAGTTTTAATGCTAAAAATTACAAATTAAACTATGAAAAATCTAGAAAAATTATTTTTTTGCTTTTTATATTTTTCATAATCCATGAAAATTGAAAACTTATTTTTTAGAAACTTTTCTGATTTTTCTGTATTAAAAGCTAATTAAAATGCCTTAAAAACTGATTTAAATCAAGAAAAATAGTAAAGAACTAAAAATTATGAAAAATTGAATTCTAAAATAATATTCTAATTCTATGAAAAATATAAAAACTATAGCTAGTGTGCAAGATAAGTGGGCTGTAGTGAAACTGCCTATGAATAAGCACTTAAGAATAGGCTATAAGCTCCTATAGTGAACCAAATGACCACAACAGCTAAGGTAAGCTAATATTACTTAAAAGCAACTAAAATGAACTAATCTAAACCTCTATAGTGCAAGCTAAATTGAAATGACTTGATGATTATGATGCTGAAATCAGCTTATGACCTACCTACTTCTAGCTTATCTAGCTGCTAAGAAATAAGTCCAAACAACAATCCAAAGAATTGGATCCTAAGCAACCTATCTAACTACTTATAAACGAAAATACAGCTTATGACAAGCTAAAATGAACTCTCTAGAACCTATGCAAAAAGCTGTCACACACTCAGAATTCACTGAGTGTGTGAACAGGGCAGTTATGACCAAATTAATGAGCTTATTTAGTGGCTTTAGAAAATTCCAAAAATTCCACAAAAATAATCTTTCAAAACTTGACCAATTAAACTTGTTTATCCTAGAATTTCATAGATTTTGACCCAGAAATGAACCATTTAAAAATCTACAAAGTTTTGCAAAAATTGAGTTTTCCACTTTTGACTTTTATTAACATAACTGAAAAGTTGACTAAATTGAGATTTGATCTCAATTTATGAACTGATATAACTAAGATATAATGAAACCAAATTAAGCTAGATCTAATATTTATAAACCTAAAGTGCAAGATTAAACTCTAGAATTCTTACTGATATGCAATTTAAGACATATTTGATGTGATGTTGACTTTAACTGTATGCAAGTGCAAAATAACTACTGATTTGAGCTTATTTATACTAAATGAAGTTTACCAACTGCTTTTAACTACAAACCAATCCTAAAAATCACTTTAGCCACTGATCCAAAAACTAGCTTGTGACGATTTCAAATGTTACACCACTAAACTACAAATTTCCACTATGAATGCAATCCATACAGGTTCTAATTTAACTAAAATACCCTACTAATGCAAGAACTTTAACTAAAACTACCAAATCTACAATAAGCTAAATATGCTGATATGACTCTAATATGCAAGACAGAAATTATGCGAAGTTTATAAACCACTACTTACAATGAATACAGATTATAACAACTATTAAACTACTAACCAATATTAAACTAAAGTAAACTCTAATGAATAGGAACTAAAGATTATGACAGATTGCAAAGCAAATGAGTACTCACATGAGGTCCAGCCACTATGGCTTGTAACTCAATTAAATAACCACTACCTAATACTGATTTTCAACCTAAATCCAAATTTCGCCAAACCATATTCACCATCAATACCAGAATTCAAAACCATATAAGCAGATTTTGACTTTTATGATAAGGTGATTGAGAGTAATTCTGAGTAAACAAACTGAAATGGATTTGATAAGAGCTTAAGTAACCAATTAGAATATCAATAAGCTGAAATGTAATAACGAAACAGTGATTCAAATTTAATGAAGATTTAAGCTGAAAATATTTTTATTGATAAAATTTAAGTACAATTTAGAAACAACAAAGTTAATTTAATCTAAGATAATTGAAAATTATAAAACTACTCAGAAGCTACTTTCTACGCTACTCCTACACTACTTCTACACTACTTGGATACAATAATGAAAGAAGGGGGGGTATTTATAGTGATGCTTGAGGTCTTGAGGTCTTCAGAAGGGTTCCGAAAGGTTGATTTGTGCTTTCTAGTGTATAGCGCCCTTGATCATCCCTTACACGTATTTCAATCATTGATAGCCCTTGGATCATTAATACCACATCACTTCCACCAATCAGAAGCTTCCCAGCTGCCAACGGTCATTCCTGGCACACGGATTGCCGGGTGTACTTGTGTCACCGGATGTCGCAGAGCAGTACGGAATTGCCCTTAATGATAGCGATTGTATCAATTGTGAAAGGATATTTTAGGGTTCTGTGTTTCGGTTGGGAGGATTTTTGGGCGCGTTTGGTTTTTAATATTAATTCAATTGGTTTGACCGTTTAGTGAAATTGACTGGGTCCAAACGGGTATACGGGTTGGGTAAACCGGGTCACGGCTTAGCTTGGATAAACCGGGTTTGGTGTTGATAAGTGATGTGTGCCAGATGGGTTTTGGGCTTGGATATCATTTTGGGCTTAAAGGTTTAAGTAACTTGGATAAGGATATGTATTGGATCCATTTAACATTTAAGGGACCAAAAGTGTATAAGCTGAAAATCCAAGGGCCAATATTGTAAATCTGAAAATATAATCCAAAGGCCTTTCTTGTCAATCTTCAAATAATCAAAGGGCTGAATTTACAACTTTTGAATCTCCAAGGGCTAAACATGACAATTCTGAATCTTCAGGGACTAAAACTGCCATTTTGAGAATTGATTGTCCAAACTTGCAAATTCCTTTCCCAGCCTCGGCTTTTAGCATTCTTCTTTCTCTCGTGCTCGGTTTTCTTCGGTTTTGGCTTTCTTGTGTGCTTTGTCATATCCGTACCTGCACATACAAAAGCTCAAGAAACACGCAAATATTAAGCATTAACGGCTCTTTCTTGGTTATTTTGGGTCAGTTTTGATAAACAAAAGATATGTGTTTAAGCACATATCAAAATACCCCAGACGAGACCATTGTCGTGTCCCCACACAATGCAATCAATTCACGCTTCTAAAACCAAGGATTTCAATCTCTTTCTACTAAACCTATGAAGAAGTAGCAAAGATTCCTCAAAAGAGATTTAAAAAAACTTAATTCTAAAAATGCCCCATTTACCTTTTAATTCACATATAGATATTATGATTAAGCACATTCCGGTTATGAGCGACGGTTTGTTGAACTTTCATGTCGATCAATAACTCCAACATTTTTCAATCAACAACACTTTAGGATCACGAAGTAAGAAACACAACACAGCGTGAAGTGACCATACGGATAGAATACATCGTCCCTGATTTTCACAAGTCCCCAAACTAAGCGTAAAATCGAAATCATTGTTACATATGATTCTAGATGCTAACACTACCCATGGAAGTTACTTGTGTAATTACCTTTTGCTCCCATTTTCCTATTTCCTCTAGATTTTTTATTTTTGTGAGAAATGAATTTCTTCATAATTCTCGCTCGATAACTTTTATTCCAATAAAGATATAAAGCTAAGTCGCTAATTAGTTATCCATCTTCCCTCCAAAACCATTGCACACAAGAATGAGGTCCACATCAAGGTCCTAATTTCACACGATTTAGGAGAATATCCTTTTGATGGCGACCGAGACAACTCATCTACGAGTCCGAGACGTAGTTTATTTAGATATCTCCGATCCAAGTTTAGCTTAACACTATTTCAAAGACATTTGCATTTTGCAATTTAGGCCCGGTCTTTAAACTACTAACTCAATGGGATTACCGTTTATCGAGTCTTATTATGACTTTGGATTTTTCCTCTCGCTTATAGAAGTCTAAGACAACTTTTATAGCTTTGGATTTTTCAACTTTAAAACATTTGAGCTTTATTTCATGTTAATTTTTGTGCCAAACTCCAAACCCTACGGCTTTTATAACAATAGAAACAATAGCAGCAAACTATCAGGAATCAGTTGTCTATTACACCGTAACAATGACAGTACCTTGATGTGTACCCAACTATCATGGGCAAAGATTCTCTAAAGAAGACAAAGAACTAACTATCGCCAAAAACTCAACATCTCTAATTATTAGACAAATATGGGGTGAAACAATTTTTTGGGAACAAAAAGCCATAAGTACCATCGATGGGCTCTAAAGAGAACCAACTACTCCACGCTTAGCATCTAAACTCATAAGTAACTCTATCATTTCTCGATCTTCGCAAATTTAAAATCCCAAATAATGAGATCCGCGGATGCTTAGCCGATAATTTTTAGATTATCTATGGTTAAGGGAACTAGCTAGGGCTCAACACGCCCGGTCAAGTCAGAATTCTATTCCTACTCTCACCAGCGGAAAGTCAACAAGGTGTCAAAACATATATTAACTTAGCAAATGCTTTGTCTAAATGAAATTAAGTACTGCATATTTAAAATCACTCAGGGAAACTTGCAAAATTCTTGGCTTTGTGAGCTAGAATTCGCATTTTATAGCTTCTTGTCTAAGAGACTAGAAAACTTTTCAATCAAAAAGACTTAACAAAAGCTTCAAAAATTTTAAAATTTTTCACATTTTTGCACAATTTTCTCATTTTCTAAGGAAAAACGGGGTTGCAAGAGTTCACGACAAAAAAACAAGCAAGTACGGTGAAATCAAATCGAAGATTACCCTACCCCAGACTAGAATGAAACATTGTCCTCAATGTTTAAAAGCAAGGGTATCAACGAAAATCTAAAAGCCGTTTATTAAGTATGCTCAAAGATAAACGTTAGTCGATAAGATTTCGGATATCGGATTTCCATCAGCAACGATCATGAATCTCGAGAGAAGAAAAGACAAATTTCGAGCACGAGAGTCTTCATATCGGGAACATCCTACACAACATCACAAACAACCAAACACGAGAAATCGAAAAGCTAACCCATTCACGCCACTTATTAGAAGAAAAATAGAAAGAAGATAGAAACGCTTGTTTTGTTATCGAGTCGCTAGCTTGACTACCAATTCATTTGTCCTGGGGAAGCAAGTGGAAAGATAACTCCATCGGACTTTCATTCAAGATGTTTAGATAAACATTGAAACATAAGAAAGTTCCACCGGATGAGATACCACTGTTCTTAAAGGAAAAGCGGTGATAATGTCAAAGATGGTATCCTCACCTCGCATGAGTGAAGAAGAGGAGAAATCACATTATATGGAAGAAATGGAATAAAGATTTTTATGACAATTAAGATCCATTCTTCATCTTCAAAAGCAAATTTTATATAATCTTTAATTTGAATTTGATCATTTAAGTCGAGGGTGATTTTCAACAAAAAACTAAGGAAGAGGCGATGTCATTGATAACTAAACTCTTTGAGAGAGTCGCCGCCCCCAAACTGAAATCTTCCTCAAGATCAAAATAGACGCGATCATATTCAGGAGGAGATATGAAATGAGAGAGTTCACCGGAGAACTCCTCGAGATAATTATCATTAATCTTCGTGGCGTCATTTATCGGATCTTCTTTCAACAAACTTTCAATCTCTCTTAAATCGGCTTCAAAATCAAAGTCATCATCCTCACTTCCTGGTGGAAGAGGATCGATGCGACGAAGTTCATCGGCGAACCTCGAAGTAAATCAAGAGACTAATCCTTGAGCTCGGGCCCAGGATTTTCATTAGACGGCTCTACTTCTTTAATTTCTTCACGAGAGAAAACGGATGGGATTTGTGTACTTTGTGAGCTATGAACTTGCACCTTTTCCATTATGGTCTCCGTGTCGACTCATCACTTTCTCGTCAAAGATTTGATTGTAAAAATTGAGAGTATATTCAGAATCGAATTCAAACAAAGGATTTGTGAAGGTCATTTTGAAAGTTTCTGAAATCGAATCGAAAGGTGTCTCAGATACCCTTGGGATTGGAACAAGGTCATCAATATTCTCAAGAGGAGTGCATTCGACTTCCTTGTCCCCCATTGACAAGGTATCCGAAGGTTCGTTAATGAGCGGATCGATCTTTAAGTTCTCTTCTTCAAACGGTTCATCGTCATCACTATCGTTAGAGTCGGAATAGTAAAAAGTGGGTGGATGACTCGGTCTTTGTTGATTGATATAGCTTTCTTGCTTGCCAAAGATGTCAATTTGTGCACTCATAACGGAAATTTTCTCGAATAATGATCACCAACATAGGTAGAATCATAAGGAACGTCAGATCCCACCGATAATGATGTTGGCCATATTCTCGATCAAATCATAAGCTTCAGGTGTCTTCCGCATGAGATTTCCACCGTACCGCCAACATGATTTTTCTCGATCAATCGTAGTGATACCATGATAATAGGTTAGGATTTGATCAAGAAGAAAATTCGATGATCGGACATTCTGTAATAACGATTTGAATCTTTCCCAAGCTTCAAATACGGATTCCTTGGGTAATTGCTGGAAATTGATAATTTCTTTCCTCACCAAGATCGCGAATATGGAAAGTATTTAGAAAGAAACTTGCGAAACATCTCTTCCCAAGTATGAATTGAATGTTTTTCAAGGGTATAAAACCAAGATTCGCTTCTCGGGTTAAAGAGAAGGAGAAGAGATTCAATCGGATATCATCTTGCGAAACGTCACGTTGCTTCATGGATTGAGTGATAGCTAAAAACTTGTTCAAATGCTCATTAGCATCTTCGTTGTTATATCCATGAAATTGACAATGCTGTCGAAGAAGTCGAACCATACGATTTTTCAATCTAAACTTGGTTCCCGGAACGATCGGTCCTCCTCGACCGATAAGTGACGGACGATAGAAATTCTCCATGGTCCGAGGATCATGGGGATCAAAGGGTGAGAAATCGAGCATTGTGGAGAATTAAACAAATTAGAGGGTAAGGAGAGAAGAATTAAACATTCAGAGGATAACGAAGAATATTTTTGAGATTTTTTAAAACATAAAACATAAAAGGAAAATAAATTTTGAAAAGGAAAATATTTTTGGATTTTTATAAAAGATATTTACGAAAAACAACGATAACTTCTCGGGGAAGGATCTTCAAAAACACGCGAATCGAGACGGAATCCAAAACTCACTACATGCCCTCCCCTGCAGCGGCGCCAAAAATTGATTCCTTAAAAATCAATAATAAGAGAAGTGTGTAGTATGCGGGTAACTCAAACGTGTTAGGTTTGAGCACCGAGATCGTTCCGAACGAGGGTTGAATGGAATTTCCAACTCACGTCGCGATTATCGGATTTGAATGGAAAAGGATAATTTGAAATTATCTAAACTACGGGACAAGGGAAGCATAAAAAGGAAATTACACTACGGAAACCTAAGCACGAAATTATACTAAAACGAATTAAAAGAAACGTAAATAAAATGCAACTACGTCTATTCTAAGTCCTAAAATATGATCTAAAATTACTTTCTAACTAAAAATGATATTAGAAAATTAACTAAGAATTAAAATTATTTTTTATGATTTTTATGGAATTTATTTCAATTAAAAACTAATTTTAAACTAATAAAACAAATTTAAAATACTAAAAATTATGAAAACAAAAGTGAAAATTATGAAACTATTTTTCAAAATCTAAATTAACTCAAAAGACTTTTCAAAACTATTTTTGTATTTTTCTCTAACATTTTTCTATTTTCTATGGAATAAAATCTATTTAAAACTAGTTTTAATGCTAAAAATTACAAATTAAACTATGAAAAATCTAGAAAAATTATTTTTTTGCTTTTTATATTTTTCTTAATCCATGAAAATTGAAAACTTATTTTTTAGAAACTTTTCTGATTTTTCTGTATTAAAAGCTAATTAAAATGCCCTAAAAACTGATTTAAATCAAGAAAAATAGTAAACAGTAACTAAAAATTATGAAAAATTCAGGGAAATTCTAAAAAAATATTCTAATTCTATGAAAAATATAAAAACTATAGCTAGTGTGCAAGATAAGTGGGCTGTATTGAAACTGCCTATGAATAAGCACTTAAGAATAGGCTATAAGCTCCTATAGTGAACCAAATGACCACAACAGCTAAGGTAAGCTAATATTACTTAAAAGCAACTAAAATGAACTAATCTAAACCTCTATAGTGCAAGCTAAATTGAAATGACTTGATGATTATGATGCTGAAATCAGCTTATGACCTACCTACTTCTAGCTTATCTAGCTGCTAAGAAATAAGTCCAAACAACAATCCAAAGAATTGGATCCTTAAGCACACCTATCTAACTACTTATAAACTAAAATACAGCTTATGACAAGCTAAAATGAACTCTCTAGAAGCTATGCAAAAAGCTGTCACACACTCAGAATTCACTGAGTGTGTGAACAGGGCAGTTATGACCAAATTAATGAGCTTATTTAGTGGCTTTAGAAAATTCCAAAAATTCCACAAAAATAAGCTTTCAAAACTTGACCAATTAAACTTGTTTATCCTAGAATTTCACAGATTTTGACCCAGAAATGAACCATTTAAAAATCTACAAAGTTTTGCAAAAACTGAGTTTTCCACTTTTGACTTTTATTAACAAAACTGAAAAGTTGACTAAATTGAGATTTGATCTCAATTTATGAACTGATTATGTCAATCTAAGATATAATGAAACCAAATTAAGCTAGATCTAATATTTATAAGCCTAAAGTGCAAGATTAAACTCTAGAATTCTTAATGATATGCAATTTAAGACAGATTTGATGTGATGTTGACTTTAACTGTATGCAAGTGCAAAATAACTACTGATTTGAGCTTATTTATACTAAATGAAGTTTTACCAACTGCTTTTAACTACAAACCAATCCTAAAATCACTTTAGCCATGATCCAAAACTAGCTTGTGACAGATTTCAAATGTTACACCACTAAACTACAAATTTCCACTATGAATGCAATCCATACAGGTTCTAATTTAACTAAAATACCCTACTAATGCAAGAACTTTAACTAAAACTACCAAATCTACAATAAGCTAAATATGCTGATATGACTCTAATATGCAAGACGAAATTTATGCGAAGTTTATAAACCACTACTTACAATGAATACAGATTATAACAACTATTAAACTACTAACCAATATTAAACTAAAGTAAACTCTAATGAATAGGAACTAAAGATTATGACAGATTGCAAAGCAAATGAGTACTCACATGAGGTCCAGCCACTATGGCTTGTAACTCAGTTAAATAACCACTACCTAATACTGATTTTCAACCTAAATCCAAATACAAACCATATTCACCATCAATACCAAGAATTCAGAACCATATAAGCGATTTTTGACTTTTATTGACTAAGTGTGATTGAGAGTAATTCTGAGTAAACAAACTGAAATGGATTTGATAAGAGCTTAAGTAACCAATTAGAATATCAATAAGCTGAAATGTAATAACGAAAACAAAGGATTCAAATTTAATGAAGATTTAAGTTTAAAATATTTTTATTGATAAAATTTAAGTACAATTTAGAAACAACAAAGCTGAATTTAATCTAAGATAATAGAAAAATTATAAAACTACTCAGAAGCTACTTTCTACGCTACTCCTACACTACTTCTACACTACTTGGATACAATAATGAAAGAAGGGGGGGTATTTATAGTGATGCTTGAGTCTCTGAGGTCTTCGGTTGTTCTCGAAAGGTTGATTTGTGCTTTCTAGTGTATAGCAGCCCTGATCATCCCTTACACGTATTTCAATCATTGATAGCCCTTGGATCATTAATACCACATCACTTCCACCAATCGAAGCTTCCAGACCGCCAACGTGTCATTCCCTGGCACACGGATTGCCAGGTGTACTTGTGTCACCATGTCGAGCAAAGTACGAATTGCCCTTAATGATAGCGGATTGTATCAATTGGGTGAAAGGATATTTTAGGGTTCTTGTGTTTCTGGGTTTGGGGAGGATTTTGGGCGCTTTGGTTTTTAATATTAATTCAATTGGTTTGACCGGTTTAAGTGAAATTGACCGGGTCCAAACGGGTATACGGTTGGGTAAACCGTCACGCTTAGGCTTGATAAACCGGTTTGGTGTTGATAAGTGATGGTGCTGATGGGTTTTGGGCTTGGATATCATTTTGGGCTTAAAGGTTTAAGTAACTTGGATAAGGATATGTATTGGATCCATTTAACATTTAAGGGACCAAAAGTGTATAGTTTGAAAATCCAAGGCCAATATTGTAAATCTGAAAATATAATCCAAAGGCCTTTCTTGTCAATCTTCAAATAATCAAAGGGCTGAATTTACAACTTTTGAATCTCCAAGGGCTAAACATGACAATTCTAAATCTTCAGGGACTAAAGTTGTCATTTTGAGAAGTGATTGTCCAAACTTGCAAATTCCTTTCCCAAACCGCTTTTAGCATTCTTCTTCTCTCGTGCTCGGTTTTCTTCGTTTTGGCTTTCTTTTGTGTGTTTTGTCATATCCGTATTCTACATACAAAAGCTCAAGAAACACGCAAATATTAAGCATTAACGGCTCTTTCTTGGTTATTTTGGGTCAGTTTTGATAAACAAAAGATATGTGTTTAAGCACATATCACATACTCAAGCAATAAATACAATAAATGATGCCTAGTTGCACTCCTAAGCCAACTTACAATAAAGATAATAAACAACCAAATAATAATCAATAACTAGGTTTCATAGATCTAAGCACACACACAAGAAATTAAGCTAGACATGGTAAACAAGCAAGCATACGCACAATCAATCGAATAAGGGATAGACATAATGTTACTTTGGATTAAAAGACTTATCTTGATGTGTAAAATAGGGTATGGGACCCTAAGATACTGTCCAAATCGGACTACAAATGATTTAGGCTTTTTTCTCCAAAAGTCTACCTCCCTAAATACAGAAAAATCAAATTCTATATATAGATTTACAAATGCGACGGTGTCACCTTTTGCATGGGATGCCTTCAGCTTGCCGTCATTAGGGTTTCGTCTGGGCCAAGTCATCATGGACGGCGCCACCTAGATTTACACGCCGTCGCCGTTGGGATGACGTCTTGATTCTAGATATGGGCCGTCTGAGATGAAAACTGTGAGTGACGCCCTTCTTTTTTAAGGGTTGACGCCGACAGGTTATGTGAACAAAATTTCCACCGAGCCATCTGGTGCATGTTTTGATCAAGTCATCATAGAGGGACGGCGTCGCCCTTTAATTTGGACACCGGCCGTGCATCGTGGACCAGCTTTGAGTGGCTTCGATCTTGACTTTTCCATTTTCTTCATGTATTTGCTCCTTTTCGTCCAAATATGCTTCATTCCAGCATTTTGCTTCCAAGAGACCTGAAAAGTGAAAAGGAACGAAATTAGCAAGAACGGATATAAAATTGGTCGATTTAGGGCTTAAATGACCCCCTAAAAGCATATGTTTTAAATCCTTATCAAATATCCATACACTTGGTATTTGTTTGTCCTCAAGCAAATGTGCTTTTGGCCAATCAATTTATAAGTTAGGGGGCATGAAGCAGTGGTTTAAAATAATTCATAACAAGTAAAAGCACCGCAATAGTCATAACAAGCACGAAATTATATACTAGCACCTCACAAGGGGTGTTTGGATTCTCTCATCTCTCGGGTTTATATGAAATATAATAAATGGAAATGGAAGATAAACAATCAATACCTGGCATAGTACATAGATTACCATAAGCTTGAGACTAGATCAAAACCTCCACCGCTTTGGCGTAAGCACCTAGGAACAACTATATAAGAGGTCTTTACAAGGGTTCTAACGTTAGGCTTACGGTATGGAAACAAAGGGTTTTATTGGATAGGGGATATTTAGTGGTGGCAAGTCAAAAATCTTATGTTACAAGCATGAAAAGCGTGGCGTTGCTATGCCAAGACTCGACTCACTAACTCTAGATAACTTGAAACTAACAAACATAAATTTAAAGACATAAACATAAAGATAGAGGTAGGATGGTAGCCCGTATTTTTTTTTCATACATTTTTACTCAACCATCCTCTACGATAACATCAAAATATAAGGGATTTATAGGAGCATCCCTACACTTGAGTTTTTATTTCTCTAACACTAATTGACCCGATTTGAAAAGATCAAAACACTTGGAGTATTTAATTATGCAGACAAAGGGAATTTGAATTTATTGTTCTTTCCCGTTACTCCATAAAATATTACTTTTACCCATGAGTCCCAATCATCCCAAAACTGTGTACAAAAGATATGACTCGACTTAGCAACCATGCAAGTAACTAGATATTTGAACTAAGGTTTTAGTAATGATAACAATAATGCACTAAAGGTGAGTGCATACAAGGTAGGCTAAGGCGATTTGGGTGTACCTTTGGGGGTGGATTGTAAACAATGCTCTTCATTGATATTCCGGAAAACCCAAACATCACGAGAACCGCGAAAAGGATAGGCTCTGAGGGGTTAACTAGGGGTATCGTACACTAAAGATGAGTACATCAAGGGGTGTGGGGTAATTACTCGACCAATGTGGAAGAAGTAATTATAATACAGGTTTCAAACAAGAGTTATCCTAATGCCTCTTTTCATTTAGTTATTCCTAACTACACAAGTGTAGTCTCACTAGCAATCTTGAAATGCATCACAAAACAAGTTCTAGAATCTATTATACTACCGGTACACTCTCTAAGAATTAAAGGTGAATTCTTTTATTCCTAAAGATCTAGGGGCGAACCTCACATTTTTGGGGTGAAATTTGAGTGGTAAATGGTTTTTGTGCTAGTCATATAACTTCTATCCATAAGACGCTTTATTAAAACTAAAGTTTTGCTCGTACATGTCATAAAAAAATTTAAATTTGGTGCTAAAATTTCCCTAACAAATATTTCTCATAGTTTATTACACAAATTACCTAGGACAAGACAAATAATCAAGTGAGTGAATAGTTTCTACGTTGTCGTTTTATTCTCCCCCCTACACTTAAACTGAACATTGTCCCCAATGTTCCCCAAAAGTATCAAAGTGATGATAAAGGAAGGTAAGTAAGAAAAAGAAACTAGTACTCCCCTAATTAGCTTCGTAGGATCCATGTGAAGTTGCGGTTAAATTCTTTTTCCAAGAAGAATGTATAAGTGATAAGCTCCATCCAATTTTGTGTTTCTTCTTCTTGCCAAATATAACCTGCACACTTAAGAAAAAAAATGAAACCTTCGCGTAAAATCGGCGATAAAACTATATATGACACACAACTACACTAGAAAGCAAGTAAGATATAATGCTTGTGGAATGGATGTTTGCAGTTTTTCTAGAAAATTAAGGCTTGGGAATTTTCAAAAATTTATAAGTAGCAAAGAAAACGAAAAAAATGATAAACTGTTTCTGCATAGCCTGACATCGCCGCTTAATCCTCGACGCCGTCAGTTGTCCCGACAGAACTGGTTCGTCTTGCTTTTTGGAAAAATTACATCTTTAAAACTCAAAAATTCCTGCAAAACATCCCTTATGACTCGATACAAGCATTTGACTCTAACAAGCACACATATAGATCAATTTCACTAATTGTAATTCTCATGTTCATGTTCTTCAAAAATGAATGTGATCTTCCCTACACTTATCTTTTTGTAAAATACCTTTATATGTAATTAAGACGAGGTTAAAGATAAATAAAGCATTTTCACAAAGTCTGACATGAGAATAAACAACAATGAAAAAGATATATGACACAAAAAAGCAAACAATTAAACATGGGTTGCCTCCTACGAAGCGCTGTTCTTTATTTATGAGTCGTGTAGCTAGACTTGAAGTCGTGCTTCTACGTTTTCTCGTTTTTCATCCTCAATGAAAACTCTATCATATTGAAAAAATTCTCATCCACTCTATACCTAGGTCCTAAGGTCAAACAATCTCTATATATGGTTTCCCTTTCTCGCATAAATTCAAGCCTTTTAGAACATCTTTTTTGCTCTTTTCCTCAAAAGCTCTAATGTTATCTCGTTTATAGAGGGATAGAGGGCCATAACCATTCATCTTCCAAGGCATCCTATATGTAATTTCATCATCCCCTTCCAGAATCTAATCGTTCCCTTAGACTTGTTATAGCTTAAATTAGATTTTTCAACAAACGGTTTTCCTAACACAACTTGGGACAAGCTATAGTCGATGACACATCCTATATATTCTAGGACCATAAAATAAACTAAGTAGGTGAAGTTTCCTACAAAGACATGTACATCCTT
>OU343219.1:114312842-114391052 GCA_910596185.1 Chrysanthemum makinoi
CCTATTTGGTATTGTTCATCCGCCATTGGAACCAATTGAAACCATTTGAAAATCAATCTCGCATACTTGTGATATATTATCAAAGCATTTTGTACCAATTGTTTTTGATATTTTAGAACGAACTCCCCTCAACATGTGCATCAAGTATTTGAAAATGTTTTGCACACAGAGGCAAGAGAAAGAATTAACTTCTTTGATTACCATTTTCTAAAAGATATCAACATCACTTCCCTAATCGAATCAAGTAGATAAAGCATTTTGGGGAAGGATGAGGTTTTCATGATTTTGCTCCCTCAATATGTGCCTCGAGATTTGAAAAGAGTTTTGCACATACTAGAGGGAACTTGCACATTGAGATAAGTGATCACGTTTCAAATCATTGTGGTTTAATATAGATGCTCCCCCTCAATGTGTGCATGGAAAATTTGAAATCGCTTGTCACTTACTTCGTGGAGGCAAACATGCTAATCACTTAAGAAACCATTTATCAATTATCAGCTTTAAATCCTATTTAAATCACAACTTCTCCCCCGATCACCATTATTAAAACATTTGAGATTTGTGATCTCTGTAGATTTAAATTGATTTTGAAAGCTTTTAAGGAGAATTGTGACTTGATTATGAAAGCGCTTTAACTGATAAGGATCTGATGTTGAGATTTTAAACTCCATTGGTTAAACATGCATGTACATCTTTTGAAAACAATTTAATGCCAAATAACTTTTTAATTTAATTGAAATCATTCTCCCCTCAATCAATGACATAGGTTGTTGATTGAGAGATAGAGATTTTGACAGATAAGTCCAGATGATTATCAAAAATAGAGACCGAGTTATTTTTCAAAGCATTTAGTTTTCAAGCAGATAAATGTTTATAGAATCGAGCATGGAATTTGAAAACATGGTAAAACATGGCTCGTTCTTTCTTTAAAAACCGTTATTGCACGAAATGACAATAAACCATTTTTTCTTTTTGATTTTTTTGATTTTTTTGAATTCGACAACATCTAAAGTCCCGTGTCATTCTTTGAATGACAGCACAAAGACCGTAGATATTATCGAACCGAGAAAACGCATGACAAAAGACAATATTTTTGAAGATTTTTCTTTTTTTTTATGGATTTTGAAGGTTTTATAATTGTTTATTTTTCGAATAGATATATACAAGAGATAGATGAAGATAGACCTTTACTCCTCGCCTTCCTCCCAAGACGTTTGAGAGTATTCGGTTGAAGGCTTTTCTGCCAAGACGGAAGAATAAACTCAAAACGTTCTCTTGGAAGAGCTTTGGTGAAGATGTCCGCTAACCGATATTCGCACTCACAAAATATAGTTCCACCACACCTTTTCCACTTGTTCCCTGATGAAATGATGTCGAATGTCGATATGCTTTGCTTTTGAGTGTTGAACGTTGTTGCATGAGAGAGCAATAGCACTTTTATTATCACAAAGATGAGGATTTTGTTGAATTCAAAGCCATAGTCAGATAATTGAGATCTCATCCATAAGATTTGAGCACAACAGATGACATGGCTATATATTTAGCCTCTGTAGAGGAAATAGAAGTACTCATTTGCTTCTTTGAAGACCACCTCACAAGCTTATCACCCAAAAACTGAGCACCTCCTGATGTACTTCGACGTATCTTGACAACCTGCATGATCAGATCTGATAGGCCGTTAGTGACATACCAGTGTCCTTCGGGTACCATAGTCCCATATTGATGGTTCCTTGGAGATACCGAAAGACCCGCTTAACCGCTTCAAGGTGCTTTTTAGTAGGCTTAGCCTGGTATCTAGCACATGCAAACAAATGAACAAGATGTCCGGTCTACTAGTCGTGAGGTACATCGGGATCCAATCATACTACGATAGTTTGGTCAATCATGATCCCTGAGTGGTCCTCATCTAGTTTGGTTCGGTCAATCATGGGGTGTCAACAGGGTCACTTGAATCAAATCCAAATTTCTTTAAAATCTCGGTTGCATATTTAGATTGATTTATGAAAATGCCTCCGGGACTTTGTGAAATTTGTAATCCCAAGAAAATGACATTTGTCCCATCATTGACATTTGAAACTTGAACTCATTTCATTAGAAAAACGATCACATTCCATTGGGTCAGCCGAGGCAAAAATAATATCATCAACATAAATTTGAACATGAGTTAAATGTTTGCCCGACTTCCGGTGAACAAGGTAGGATCAACTGCTCCTTTGCTCAATCCGGTTGATAGAAGAAACTTTGACAAAGGTATCATACCATGCCCATGGAGCTTGCTTTAAACCGTAAAGAGCCTTCTTCAGACGATAAACGTGAGTAGGATGCTCTTGATTCACAAATCCTTCAATGGCCGACGTGAGACGACTTCTTTAAGATCCTCCGTAAATGCCTTCACATCCATCCGATATACTACCATGTTCTTACTAGCAGATTAGCCAAAAGATTCGATTGCCTCGATTCGAGCAACTGAGCAAAAGATTCTTCAAAGTCTATACCCTCCTCTTGACGATATCCTTTAGCAACTAATCGAGCCTTGTTTTTCAACACATCACCATGCTCATCAAGTTTCACTTTGAAGATCCATTTAAGAGCATAATAATCAGCACGTCTGAGCGGTACTAACTCCCATAAATCTAGTCGATCAAACTCATGAATTTCTTCTTGCATGGCATTGAACCAATTGTCTTCATTCATGGCGGTTTTAACATCTTTTGGTTCGATCTTAGATAGTACGGAGTTGAAGAAACACCATAAGGCATCGGTTGCAAGTTGTTTCTGTTGATACAGAGGGATTTCCAATGATTTTGTCTAATGGATGATCGTGAGTCCATTTTCTAAGGTGTTCATGTGGCAGTTGTTGAGGAACCGAGGTAGCGAGTCGATGTCTTCAAGAAGATGGTTCGATGATGATTCGAGTAGCAAATATGTGTTCAAATGGAGCATCTTCAGGAGTAGCAAAGGGATTAACTTCATCATTGATGCCAAAACATTTCCATGATGTACATTTGAAGAATGATGATTTGTTGATGAGATAAGGATCAGCCAGTGCTTCTTGACTTAAAGATATTGAGATGAAGGATTGACTTCATTCACGGAATATGAGCATCTTCGTTGTAGGGATCAACACCTCATTAGTAATGAATCAGCTTCATCAAACATAGGTTCAAACAATTTCTTTAAATCATCTTCAGATGGAGGTACATATGGAGTTTCTTGAGAAGAGTTTGGAACAAGAGATGAACCAATGGGACTGTTTTGAAGTGCGGGTCCCGAAGCCGAGTGTCCAGAGCCATTTGACCGTCACTCATCAAACGTAACGAATGGTTTCCATGATATTTCGGGTTCTTTTGTTATAGATTCGTATCTTTTTGTTTGGTGCATATCCTACAAATACTCCAATGTCACTTTAGCCCTAAGTTTCCCTAAGTCTTGACCCTCATTAGTTGGATAACACAATGCACCAAACACACGAAGGAAAGAGAGATTAGGTTTTCTCTTGTGGACAAGTTCATATGGTGTCTTTCCATGAACAGTGTGAATCAGGGAACGATTTTGTGTAGCATGCAAGCAATAGCTTCAGCCCAGAGAAACATTGGAACTTTGAGTAAATCAAGATTGTTCGAGCGGCTTTACAAGAGTTCGATTTATTCTTTCAACTACACCGCTCTGTTGAGGAGTTCGTGGAACACTTCTTTGATGGCTGATTCCAATGCTTTCATAGAATTCACTAAGTTGTTTGTTAACAAACTCAGCCCATTGTCTGTCCGATAATTCGACGGTTTTGTTAAGTCGAACCTGCACTGTTTGATAAGTTTGATGATGATATCAGGAGTTTCATCCTTTGTCCTTAAGAACTTGACCCATGTGAATCTAGAGTAATCATCAACTATAACTAACACATATTTCTTCCCAAAGATATTCTGCACTCTCATTGGTCCACATAAATCCATATGAATTGTATGAAGAACTTCTGGGACAGAGTTAGTAGGTTTGGGTTTATGGGCATACTTTTGCTTTTTCCCAATTGACATGCTGAACAAAGATGATCCTTTTCATACTTTAGTCGAGGTAAACCTACAACTAAGTCCTTTTCTGGAGAGATCATTGATGGTGTCGGGTTCAAGTGATTGAGATCGATGCCATAACCATGACTTTGTTTTAGAAGCCTTTGATGGCAAGCAAATTGGAGAAGACTTCATCATATCTTCTATAGAGATGGTGTAAAGATTTGAACCACGAGTTCCTTTTAACAGTTCCTTACCATTAAGATCTCTAACAAAGCAAGTATGTTTTCCAAGGCTACTAGATCGAATCACGAATTGACCAAAGAGAAACGATTATGACCCAAACTTTCCACATAGTATACTCTAGAGATAACACTATCACCAACAACATAATCACCATAACCCATTATTGCACCGAAATGATCATTACCAATCTAATGTCCCGATGAATTTGCTCACGGTTCATGAGCCGCGACCGTCTCCATCATATGCTTGGAACACCAGTCCAGGTACCACGTAACGATTTGAATGATCGCAGTTGAACACACAGACAAGAATGGATAACTTGATAATTGGGATCCCCATGCAAGAATGGGTTCCACTTGGTTAGTACAAAGAATTGGAACACCCACATGAATCAAACATCCATATCGGTAGAAGCAATGGAATCATTGGGAATAGATGCAATCTGGTGTCTCGATTTGACCTATTCAAAGTATGTTTACTTCTTAAGGGAATAGTTCTACCAATAGGCATCCATTTTCTAGTGGGCATAATCTTAGCAGTTTGAGAACAAACTGATTATTCTTATGGCCAAAAGGTATCCAATAATAACCTATCTTTATAAAAGTTCTTCCCGTGGGTTTCCACTGTTTTCTAAATTTTCGCTTTTGCCTTTTTGCCTTATTTGCACGATTATTAGCATTAACAATTTTAACTGGGCATTTGACAAAGATTAGACAAAGCATTCACACCACATTCATGATTAGCAAATGAATTCAAGCATACATTACAAGGTTTGCAGATAGTATCGAATTCAATTAATTACAAGACCTAAGGCTAATACTAAAATCAACACGATTCGTTTTATTCAACTCAAGCCTAAAGTTCCTAGATTGGTCTTCTACTCTCTTCCAATGCACATTCTTAGCTTGCAAGGTCCTATCATTCCTTGTATTGTCTTGAGACTTTGACCTCGCCGCTTTAAAGTCACCGATTACTTCAGAGGGAATGGGAACATTTGTTGGTTGATCTAATTTTTGCATTCCTGAACTTGATGTGCAAGGATCTGAAGTACTAGAAGGCACATTGGTGTATACTTTAAGACCGTGATTTGAGCTTTTTGCAGGCACACTAAAGTTCACTTTCTTAGCACTAACATATCTGAATCTCGAACTACTTGAAGGCACATTAGTGTTTCCTTTTTAAGACTGGGCATAGAACGGATTTCCTCGCTTGGCACTAGGCATAGAAAGGCATCACAGCTTTGCCTGTTGCACCTAAGGTTAAGGATTTTGGACATGTGGCAATTACACATTCTAGCAACTCTTGAGATCGCTTTGGCCCGAGGCAAGCAAACCTGATTTCACTATCAAGAGGTTTGTTAATGAAATCCTCTTCAACAATCTCACGGAGACATTCTAGACTATCCTTAAGGTGAGCAACAGATTCATGAAAAGCATGTTCATTATTCCTAAGATGAGGAGGAATATATTTAACGTCACAGTGTATTTGCGTCCTAAGGGTGACTTTGAGACAACATTCTTATTGAAAACAAGTGGCGCTTTCCTTTTTCGACTTCGAGATTCTCATTTCCTTTTGTAAAGACGTTATTTTTTCGTTGTTTTGGTCACGGGTGACTTTATTGAATCATATAACTCTTTAAAATGTCGTTTAACTTTTTCATTTTCTTCTAGAAAACTCTTTCCTTTGTAAGGCATTAAATAAGTTTTGAAGATGAAAAGTTTGAGAATTCTGAGAATCTAAAGGAGGAGGAATTTGGGAGCCTGTCATATTGTTCGTTTGACCCTTTAATTGAGAGATTTGGGCTTTCAACTTTCTCGATCGTGTTAATGAGCTTGAATCGTTCACGTTTGTTAATTTGAAAACCTGATCAAACTCTGGAGCATCCGAGATGTCTTGATATTTTAAGTTTTAACATTTTCTTTAAGATGTTGATATTTTAGTTGTAAATTAAAATGCTCAACTTCCAGTTTAGAAAAATGTTTAACCAAATTGTCGTGATCATCCAGTTCAATTTTCTCGTTTAGTTTAGAATTAGTTTTTTCAAGCTCAATGACACGATCATGGGAGACTTTCAGGCACAGATAGTTCATGAAATTTGGAAGCATTAATAGAGCAATTTGTTGAAAAAAAGATATCTTGAGCAACACATTCAGTAATCTCATTTAATGTATGCCAGTTCTTCCTCTCAATCTCATTATATTTTAGTGCACGCTCATAATCACTAACTTCAA
This sequence comes from Chrysanthemum makinoi, assembly GCA_910596185.1. Lineage (NCBI taxonomy): Eukaryota > Viridiplantae > Streptophyta > Magnoliopsida > Asterales > Asteraceae > Chrysanthemum > Chrysanthemum makinoi. Next base: position 114,319,324 of record OU343219.1, read on the forward strand.
CTACCATTGCATCAAATTCCTTTCCATTCCCTTGATAATTTCTATCCCCTTTATAAGACTCTCAAAGTGATCTTTTAGAAGTTTAAAGAAAGGCATGACCTCATTTAAATAACATTCTTTCATTTGCTCAAAACCCTTTCTCCTTCCGCTATACCAAATGGTGTGATCCTTTTCTAGCAAGTTTTCTCAAAATCAACAAATAGTTGAAATATAACATATTGGCTAATTAAGGTCTTGCTTTTAGTGGCAATTTTTCTAGGAACAAGATGCATTGGTGTATTAGGAGGATACACAATGCTTCTAGGCATTTTCCATAGGGGAGGGTTTGTTTCAACAATATTTTCTTCTCGCTTATCTAAATCCTTTTTCCCGAAAACTTGTTCGGGAGTCAACAATGTCTGAGGCTTAAACATGTTCAAGGAAATCCAGTTTTCCTTTTGTAGTCATGGGGAGTGATAATTATTTTTTTCTCTTTGCATTTAGGATCATCTAATTTTTGTTCATTCTTTCCCTAGTGACTTCATCTGATTTCTTATCCTCCTCAATGCACTCAACGCAACTAGGTTTCTGTCTAGGTTTAAGAATCTCATTGCCATCATAGATCACACTTTGAGCGCTTTTGCTATCTTCCGACTCGTGGTGGGTTTATCTATAATGGAAACACTATGCTTATCGCTTAGGACTCTATGTTTAGTGACCATGTGACCAATGGTAAGGTTTCCTTGTATGTATAACTTGTTTTCAAGTTTGTTTTTCAAAGTTTTCAGATTAGAAAAATCTCTCAAGAGTTTTGATTCCTTTGCATTAAATTCTTGCTTAAGCATTTTCACATTTTCTTGAAGTTCTTGTTTTTGCTTAGCTGTTTAGAAAGTTTTTCTTGCAAGGAATTTAATTCTTGTTTCAATACTTCTTCTAAAATTACTTTTCTAATGATTGTGACGACTTGGTCATCCATTTCCTACTCACGAGTGGTCAACTCAAATTTAGCACGTTGTTCATAAATAGCAACACGCTCTTTATAGGCATTTAGTTCAAATTACGTAATCATGGGCACATGCAGTGTCTTCATCAAAAACATAGTCATTGTTGACTGCAGAAGATGCATCACTTGGTACACCTTCACTTTCACTTTGTTTCACGTATTGATCATATGGGATAATATCGATATTACCCATATTTTCAACATTTGATTCAATAGTTTCGCTTGATGTACTTTGTCATGCATCTTTTGCACATCAAGATCATCGATAGTTTTAATACCTCCGAGATGAGTTTGTTCTGGATTGGCCACGCTAGTGTGAAGAAGAGACCTTAGGAGAAACCATTGGAGAAATGCTAGCCATAAAAATTGTGTGTGCCGTAGGTCCATCATCCACATCAAAGTCGTATGCATCACAATCAACGAAAGGCATTCTGATGATTGTGACCTATCTCCATAGGCGCTTCATCCACATCTGCATCATAAGTCTTGGCATTGCCCTCATCAAGAAACAACAATTCCTCTTCATCCAAAGTAGCACCATTGTCCCGAGCTTGTACCATAAAGATCTTATCTCATAATCGATTCTGGACGCTTTGGAGATACGCTTCCTTGCAATGTGTCCCTCACCACCACAGTTATAACATTTGATTGGCTTAGCTTGACCTTTGTTACCATTCCTTCCTCGACTCGTTACCAACATAACCTCTACCAGCTCCACCTCTTCCCCGATCATACTGTCTTTCCTGAACTGGTTGCACCACGATCCTTCCATCTTTAATAAAGAGCTTGATTGTGTGGGTTAGATGTTGCTGAGGTTGTTGTTGGTTTGTGAGAGAATTCATGTTTTGACTAATCGAAGAGCTAGTTGATTAATGAAGTTACCCACGTGGATCAACATCGCCTTGTTTGAACATAGTATCAGGAATGAGTTTGTGATTACCATTACCCAAGGGTATGACTTGTGATGCTTTGGTTGTGATTCCGATGTTTGAGTAGAAGGCAGTTGAGTCATTAGATTGCTTGTCTCCTCTGGTTGGTTTTGAACTGCTTGAGAATCAATTTTTCAAACATAGCATGTCTCTCATTCTGAAGGAGGAAGGCATAGAGTTGCTCATAGTTTGTATTCTTCAATCCTTTAGTGAGCTTCACAAAGGTGACAAACTTGTGCCATTCGGGATTCATGTTGTTCACAAATTTTGAGTTCACCTGAATGTTAGGCATAGTCATTCTGATGTTCCTCATGTCATTCACTAACTTATGAAATCTCACATAGTACTCATAGACACTCTCATCCGGTTTCATCTTGAAGTGTTCAAATTCGTCATAGAGTTGGGATTCTCTGTCTTCCATAGTTAATTCAGAACCCGAGAGAAGCATCTTAACATTATCCCATAACGCATCGTTGTTATGATTGATCATCTTGTAGATGTCTTTAGGAAGACCTTGAAGAACAATGTTTGAAGCCCTGATATCTGATCGAATCTTTTTCTCCTTATCCTCAAGCTCATCATACATTTTAGGTCTGTCCATTCCGTAACAGAGAGTACCATCTTCATTTGTATCAAGTATGTCTCTAGTCGTCTCAACTCGATATGGTCCTTCATCAATGGATTTGAGAATGTTGACACCATTTTCCTTCCAAGGCAAGCATAAATTGATTCGTTGAGCCCAAGAATCGAAGGTCAGTCAAGCATGGGTGGACGAGTATCTGCCACCGCAACATCCCTTAAATGGAGATATAGTAGGAACGTTGGTAGACATGTTTACAGTTTATACGGGATTTTATAACTCTATGATTAAACCGAGAAATAGATTCTTTCACGATTTTACTAAATGAGAAAACCGTAAACAATCACTCAAGTCGCGAAGATATGCACTAAGTCGCTAAGATAATGCACTAAGTCGCTAGATAATGCACTAAGTCAGAAGATATCACTAAGTCGCTAACGCTTAATTCGCTACACTACTAAGTCGCTAGAGTCCCAAGTCGCTAGACAAATGCAAGTCGCTAAGTAGTAACTCGCTAACCTCAAGTCGCTAGCAAAATTTTGGCAGCAATTCGCTACTCAAGTCGCTAGGAATACAAGTCGCTAAAGAGCAACTCGCTATGCACCAAGTCGCTACCACCAAGTCGCTACCGTGTGGAGAGTCCACTACTTTTACTGTAAATCGCTAGGTAAGTCGCTAGCTACAAACCTGTAACTCGCTACAAAAATGTGAAGCAAGTCGCTACGAAGAAACTTTTCCCGTCAAGTCGCTAGCATGAAAAACACATAAACACCACTTTTCAATCCAAAAACAACCCAACCAAGATGATTCAAACCTTCTAGATCAAAACCTAAACACTTGTGATGATTCTAAACACAAAAGTACAACCAAAATCAAAACTTTAACACTAGAAATCAATCAAATGATGCAAAAACCACTAAACTTTTTCAAACTCAAAACCACCTAAAACCACTAGAAATCCAAAGATGTGCAAGATATGATCTAACCATGGCTCTTGATACCAATTGTAAGATATAACTTTTCACATACACATCAAACCATAACACAAAGTAACATATAGATGGAATTCTAGAGAGAGAAAGTTAGAGGTTTAGGGAACTTAGTGAGAGAAAGTGAAAGATATTATTATGAGCTCCAAAATCTCTACCTTGGGAGGTAGAGAGTATTTATAGTCTTACATAAATCGCCACACATCGGGCCGTGGATCGTGCATACATGGGTAAAGACCGTCCGTCCTCCACGGTGTTACTTAACTAAATACTACTTAACTAAATATTACTATGACTACGAGCTTTCTAACTGGGAATTTCTTGGAATTTCTAATTCCTAACATAGATTTACAAATGCGACGGCGTCACCTTTTGCATGCGACGTCGTCAGCTCACCGTCATTAGGGTTTCGTCTCGGGCTAAGTAATGATGGACAACGCTACCTTTAGAGTTGTGACGTTTCGCCTGGATTTAGTTGGGACGCCGTCTAGATTCTAGATCTGGGCCGTCCGAGATGAAAACTGTGAGTGACGCCCTTCTTCTTTAAGGCGTGACACCGTCGGGTTATGTGAACAAAATTTCCACTAAGTCGTCTGGTGTATGTTTTGATTAAGTCATCATAGAGGGATGGTGTCACCCTTTAATTGGGACGTCGTCAGGTACTGTTGATCAGCTTTGATTGGCTTTGATCTTGACTTTGCCATTTTCTTCATGTATTTGCTCATTTTCGCCCAAATATGCTTCATTCCGGCATTTTGCTTCCAAGTAACCTAAAAAGTGAAAAGGAACAAAATTAAGCAGTAACGGATATAAAAGTGGTTGATTTAGGGCTTAAATGACCCCCTAAAAGCATACGTTTTAAATCCTTATCACAGGTATAGGATTATTATCAGGTTGAGCAGCGGAAATGTTTGATACATCTGGAGCACGTTGATCAAAATCTTCACTAAAGAATGGAGCAAACAACGTTTCCATCTAACGACGAGTGATTTGAAAGGTTTGATCAGCTGATGATTGAGGGAAGTTGAGACGGTTATGTCCGAGTTCCAAGCTGTTTTGCTCAGAATCCATTTATGTGAGCTCCTCAAAATTAGCATGAATGGTTTCCATAATTTCCTTTGTACGATGATTCCAGATCCGGTATCCCTTTGAGTTTTCATAGTATCCAACGAAGAATCCAATGTCAGCTTTGGCCTTGAGCTTTCCAAAGTCATCACGATCATTAGTTGGGTAACAGAGAGGACCAAATACATGAAAGTGTTTGAGGTTCAGTTTTCTGTTATGGATAACCTCATAAGGTGTTTTTTTGTGGCGTTTGGTTATCATAGAAAGGTTCTGAGTGTAGCATGCAGTTGACACGGCTTCTGCCCATAAGTAATCTGGAAGTTTTGCATTGATCAACATCGTTCTTGCGGCTTCCACTAATGTACGGTTTCGTCTTTCAACAACTCCATTTTGTTCTGGTGTCCGTGTAATTGATGTCTTATGCTCAATTCCCACTTTCTCATAGTATTCTCGAAGAGTTTAGTTCACAAATTCAGTTCCTCAGTCTGTTCTGACTTGTCTAACCGTGTTATGGAGCTGAACTTGAATTTTCGGGAGAAAGGTGATGATCATTTGTGGAGCTTGATCTTTACTTCATAGAAAATAAACCCAAGTCCTCTGGAGTAGTCATCAACGAATACGAGAATGTAGTGTTTACCATTAATCGTCTGCACACGCATCGGGCCACACAAATCCATGTAAAGAAGATGAAGAACATGTTGAGAGTTGTTTTCCAGCTTTGAAGGAAAATGAGAACGAGTGATTTTCCCTTGTTCACAAGCTGAACATAAGTGATCTTTTGAATACCTAAACCTTGGAAGACCTTCAACAAGTTTGTGTCGTGCAAGATTAGTTATGGTTTGAAAGTTCAAATGTGAAAGTCGTCTGTGCCACAGCCATGATTTTGTAGATGTTGCCTTACAAAGTAGACAGATGGGAGATGAAGCGATCATGTCTTACATTGAGATTGTGTAAAGGCTTGAAGTGCAGTTTCCAGACATAAGATCGTTTCCTTGTAGATCACGGATAAAGCAAGTTTTCTCCCTAAAAGAAACTTCCAAATCACCATCACAAAACTGGTCAACTGAGAAAAGATTGTGTCCAAGACCTTCAACATAATAAACCCTGCTAATTTTGATGTTCCCATTGATGTAGTCTCCGTAGCCCATGATAGCTGCGAAGTGATCATTCCCGAACCTGACAGTGCCAATGAACTTTGAAACAAAGTTTGTAAGAAGTTTGAGATTGCCTATCATGTGTCGGGAACATCCGTTATCAACAATCCAAAGGATGATCTGTACACCGCACAATGCATCTAATACAGGTGGAATAGAAGTAGAGGTGGAACCCGAAGAGTTAAAGGGTTCCATTACAGTTACTGATGAAACACACATGTTTAAATCCAGGTGTATTTTGTAACCATCTCTGCCAAGTCCAACTAGTTTGTGCTTTAGTCTTAGTGAATGCACTAGGTGATGTTCTCTTCCTAGGAGGTGAAGTGGGTTCTATGGGTACATCAATGATATTTGCAGAAACACTAGAAGGCGGTTTACCTAGCACTGACTTAGAAAGATTAGTGGGCCTAGAGGTAATTCCATTTCTATGATTCCGCTTACGAGATAAGATAGATTTAGCAACACAATTATCATGACAACCAGAAAACATACTTTTACGACAAACAATACAAGATTCTTGAAACAAAACATTCAAAGTACTTGAAGATTCAACATTCGTTACATCACTTTTGCTATTACATTTCTCTAACGCAATATCTAAAGTAGGTGTAACGCGTGTTTTATTCTAAGTCCTAGTGTGTTCTTCTACTACAGGGTCTTTACTGATCTTCTCTTGCGTTGCAACTTCCTATTCTTCCTGTTTGTGCTCTTAAGCTGTGAAGTGCTAACACTAGGATTAGAGGCAACTACTTCTGTAGAAGTGGAAGGAAGCACATTAGTATCTTGAGGTTTGTCATTAGGCATCCTAGTTTCAATTTTAAACATTCTAGGTGCAAGTACATTTGTGTTATTAGACTTATCTTTCTTAAGTTTCACCAAATCCTTTTTCAACTCTATGAAAGTGTGTAACAAATCTTGGTTTTCAAAGCGAATATTGCCATTGACATTTAAGACTTCTTTAGTGTATGCAAGATGATCATCAAGATCTTTTGACGCTTAAGCATGAGTCTTTTTGAGAAAATTAAATATGACACCATATTCTGTTTTGACTTTGGTAATTTCTTGTTCATATTTGAAAATTTGACACTGTAAAGACACGTTTTCCACATCCAGTCGTTCGAGTTTTGATTCAAAAGTTTTATCACTCGACTATTTGAGTTTGTTTTGCAAAGCAAGTTCTCAATTATTACAATCTTTTTGACACCATTGAAGACGACGTTTTATAATTGAAAGTTCATTTAACAAACGCTCATTTTTAGCTTTCACGTTTTTGATTTGAGACACATTATCAACAATATCAATATTATCAACATTATCAACAGAATTAACAACAATATTATCAAAAGCAGAGGCAGCAGTATAATACAACACAAGTGACATGGTTTCAGCACAGATAACATCTTCCAAGAGTCGATCAACATGATTTCTCAAAATTTTATTTTTCTTTTTAGTATTTGAAATCGTTGTTTCGGTTTTTTTGAAAACTGTTTTCATACGTCCAATTTTGTTAGGATTTAGAAAATCCATGTAGAAGTGTCGGTCATCCCGATATTCATTTAGCATATTACGGCTCGTAGACATAACGTTATATTAGTTAGTTTAGTAGTAGTGTAAGTAACACCGTGGAAGAGGGACGGGTCTTTACCCACTGTATGCCTGATCCAAAGCCCGAAGGAGGGCGTAGATATTTGTATAAATAGCCCTCTCCCCACAAGAGAGAGGGTTGGATGTTCATATGCTAATCTAACCTTTCATTTGGATTTTATCTCTCTAGAACATCTCACTTTTTTCTCTCTAAAACCTACTCCATTCGACCCTATTTGTGCTTGTTTGTGTGATTGTGAAAACCAATATGTAACGATTGGTATCAAGAGCCATGGTTTCATCATCTATCTTTCATGTTCTTGGATTTCTAGTGGTTTTCATAGGTTTTTGGGTTTGAATGAGTTTTGAGTAGATTTCATCATTTGGATCACTTTTGGTGTTAAAGTTTGAATTTTGATAGTACTTTTGTGTTTAGAATCATCATAAGTGTTTAGGTTTTGAATTGGAAGGTCTCAATCATCTTGGTTGTAGTGTTTTGGATTGTGAAAGTTTGGTTTTTTAAGTTGTGCTAAGAAGCGGTTTGTCCCTCGTATTGTTTTTCCTTGAAGCGGTTTGATAAACATATTAAGCGGTTTGTCTCTCGGGTGTAAGTTCTTTGAAGCGGTTTGCCTCAGTTTTTTAAGCAGTTTGTCCTATTTTGCTAAAGCGGTTTGTCAAAGAAGCGGTTTGTGTGTTGAGACAAAGAGACAAGAAAGGACAAAGTAGTGGAAGTAGTGGGCGTACTTTTGTTCCCCTGCGGTTTGTGTGTTAAGCGGCTTGACACTTAAGCGATTTGTCACTTAAGTGATTTTTCAGTTAAGCGGTTTGTCAATTAAGCGGTTTGTTACTTAAGCGATTTGTCACTTAAGCGATTTGTTACTTAAGCGATTTGTCACATAAGCGATTTGTCACTTAAGCGGTTTGACAGAAGCGGTTTGTGTTTAATAGTTTGCCATTCCTGTGGAAAATTGAGACTTGTCATCTGATTTTAACACAATCAAATCATAAATCAAAGTCAAATACCACCCCTTTTAACATAATCTATCATGTCTTACACTACTGACCCAGTGATTTCAAATGTGCTCAAATTATATGATGTTGTGGACAACAAAGAAAGTGTTGGCTACTCTGAACGGCTAAATACGATTGAATCAATCAATGATGATTTGAGATCTTCACGCTCAGAGTCTGAAGAGAGAGAATTGCACCAGCTTAGGCTACAGAATGCGATGCAAAAGGAAAGTAGCATTGTACCTTATCAACAACTTCACTCTCACATCATTTTACTTCTACCTATAAGAATGGAACGAATATGCAATGCCCTTTTTCGTCAAGATTTATCCACATTAACGTGATCATTACTAACAAACTTAGAACAATTGGAACAACAACTTGACAAAGAAAAGGTTCAAAAGGATAGTTTCAATGCTGCACTTCAAGTGATCTACAAACAATTTCAGTCGTTCATTAGTAGGGAATTCACATCAGATTATGATCAACACATAACTGAAATGTCTTTCAAAAACCACACTGGAATGGAAATTAACGAGTTCATTGAGACACTTATCCATCTCATGGATAATGTGAAGAAGTACATTGAGGAAGTTACACAAAATAGTAGAAACATGAATGAATGTCGGGTGAAGTCAATAGAGAGTTGTGATGAGTTAGGTACTGTATCAGTCGAATCATCGGATATTGCTGAAGTCAGAATGACAGAAACATCAAAAATTGATGCAACAAGATGTTCAGAAACTCCTGTCTCACAGAAGGTGGATGCTGAATGCAGAATGGTGAATGAACAAGCATCGGGTGCAGATGCATTGGTAACTGTTATATATGATGCATATGTAACTACTTATGTGCAAACTAATGACATTACAGAATAAGATCTTGATAAATGTTCTATATTTGAGGCTGAGTCAAAGATAAAGCATATCATGACTAATGATGTGGTTGATAAGAAATTTTTTGATGAACTTTCAAACAAATACTCAATACTTGAAAAACATTGCATTTCACTGGAAATTGCAATACAAAGTAAAGAAGAAAGTTTTCAAAATTCAAAACCATGCAAAAATCCTAAATTCCCTGAATTTTGTGATTTTTTTGAAATCAACGAGTTAAAATCTCAGCTTCAGGACAAAGACTCGACCATCTGAAATTTGAAAAATCATATTTCTGACATGCATAAGGAAAGCAATTTTGGTATGAACAATCTTGATTTAGAGGTCAGTGATGTTATTAAAACTAGGAATGATGAATTAGCGTTGTGTGTGGCCAAGTTATTAAAGGAGAATGAGTCTCTGAGAAAGCTTCACATAGAACAATGTGTCCCTGCCAAAGAAGATAGAACTAAGTCTATAGACCAAACAAACTCTTTGTTAGCAAAACATTGAAGATCTCAAAGCTCAACTTCAAGATAGGAGTTTTGCAATAGTTTCCATAAAAATGAGCTTAGAAAAATCATAGGGAAAAGTGTAAACACTAAGTTTGAAAAACCATCAACCTTGGGGAAGCCAGTTTCTCATATCACTAGAGAGCGGTCCGTTAGGAAGCCTACTGCATTTATGTCAGAATGATCTAAACCTTCAAAATCGAGGCTTGCCTCCCAAGTTGATGAGAACAAAGTTTTATCAAAACCAGTCACTTCACTACCTCATTCCGATAAAATGAAAGATAATGCCGATAACGCTACACGCGTCGTTCGGGGTCAAAGGAACTTCCTTTTCGTCGAGCAAGTTTTTCAACACCCTAGGCAGTGAACCTAATCATTGTAGTGTAGTATTAGGGTATGCCACGGGAATTGATATCGTTCTCTAGGGGAATAGGAATGCTAGTAAGAAGTTACTACGCTAAGGTTGGAGTTGAGGAAGATTATTTTTTATCTTTTTTATATTTTTTAGAAAATGGAAAGGTACGAATCTCGGGGTTTGAATTTGGGGGGTTGGTATTTCTACCGATTACTTCTACTTATCTAATTATCTAAGCTAAGGTGAGGGTAGTCTATGTCTACTGTTGTGTGCTCGTATGATAGTTAAAAATGTGTTTGCTTAGGCTTTATTACTCCCTAGTTATCTCCTATTGGTGGTTGAATTATCACGTCCTTATTCCTAATCGCGTTGTGTTTCTAAGGTCGTAGGGTATGCGTTTATCCCTAACTCTTTGAAGCTACCAAAGGTTAATGACTACAAAATCTCTAGGATCTATAAACTTTAACTCTAAGGTATTCTTTGGATTTATAGCCTACAATCTCTAGGTGATTAAAAACTAAGGTCCAACAAAGATTAATCAAGCATTATTAGCACAACGACTAACCTATCGCAATACTAGGTCAATAACAATTAAGATAAGAGATAACCAATCAATATTCAATAACTAAGTTTCATATTACCTAAGCAGACACACAAGTAAATTAGCCGGACAAGGGGAACATGCAAGCATACACACAATTAAAGGAAGACATAATTGAAATAATGAAGTAAAACACTTATCTTGATGTAAGATAGGGTATGGAACCCTAAAATACTGTACAAGACAGCCTTGGTTCGGTTTAGGTTTTTACTCCAAAAGACTACACACTGAAAACTGAAAAATTTGGATTCTATATATAAGATTACAAATGCGACGGCGTCACCCTTTAGTTTGTGACGCCGTCGGGTCGATGTTATTAGGGTTTCGTCTTGGCCACGTTAGCATTGCGAAGGCGTCACCTTATGCTTGTGACGCCGTCCTCTTCGGTCTCTGTCGTCGTCTGGATCAAATCTAGGCCGTCTGGGCTGCGACGCCCTACTCTTTTAAAACCTGAAGCCGTCACTTGTAAATGAGCAATTTGGCTACTGAGTCGTCACAAAATTTGTCCGACGGCGTCCTTAGTAGAACCTGACGCCGTCACTTGTGGAACCTGACGCCATCCTCTTCAGTTCCAGCAGCCTGAGTGTCTCGATTCTTGACTTTTGCCATTTTCTTTGTATATTCGCGCCTTTTCGTCCAAATAAGTGTCATTCTAGCAATTTGCCTTCAAGATACCTAAAAAGTGAAAAGGAACGATATTAAGTAATAACGGATACAAAAGTGATCAAATAAAGGCTTAAACAACCCCTCAAAAAGGTACATTTTAAAACCTTATCAAATATCCCTACACTTGGTATTTGCTTGTCCTCAAGCAAATGTGCTTTTAGCCAGTTAATGTATAAGTTAGGGGTCATGAAGCATTAGTTTAGAACGATTCACAACACATATAAGCCCCGCAAAAGTCATAACAAGCACGGAAATTACATACTAGCACCTCACAAGGGGTGTTTGGATACTCACATGTCTCGGGTGTATATGAAATATAACAAGTTGGAAATGGAAGATAAACACTCATTAACCGGTCCTAGTACATAGATTACCATAGGCTTGAGACTAGATCAAACCTCCATCGCTTTGGCGTAAGCACCTAGGAAAGATTATCCAAGAGGTCTTTTAAAGGGTTGTAACGTTAGGCTTATGGTAGGGAAACAAAGGGTTTGGTGGGATAACATCAAAATGATAGGGATTTATAGGCACATCCCTACACTTGAGTTTTTATTATTCTAACACTAATCTGACCCGAATCAAAAAGATCAAAACACTTTGAGTACATTATTACGCAAATAAAGGGAATTTGAATTTAACGTTCCCTTCCCGTCATTTCATAAAATTTAACTTTTCCCATGAGTCCCAATCGTCCCAAAACTGTGTACAAAGGATATGACTCGACTTAGCAACTTATGCAAGAAACAAGATAATTGAACTAAGGGTTTAGTGTGATAACAATAATGTACTAAAAGTGAGTGCATACAAGGTAGGCTAAGCCGATTTGGGTGTACATTCGGGGGTGGATTGTAAACAATGCTCTTCATTGATATTTCGGAAAACCGAAACATCACGAGAACCGCGAAAAGGATAGGCTCTGAGGGGTTAACTAGGGGTATCGTGTACTAAAGATGAGTACAACGCAAGGGTGTGGGGGAATTACTCAACCGATGTGGAAGAAGTAATTATATTACGGGTATCAAACAAGGGTTAATCTAATGCCTCTTATCATTTAGTTATTCCTAACTACACAAGTGTAGTCTTACTAGCGATCTCGGGATGCATCACAAAACAAGTTCTAGAATCTATTATACTACCGGTTCACACTCTAAGCATTAAAGATGAATGCTTTAATTCCTACAAATCTAAGGGCGATCCTCACATTTTGGGTGGAATTTAAGTGGTAAAGGGTTTTTGTGCTAGTCATATAATTTTTTATCCATAAGACGCTTTATTAAGACTAATGGCCCACTCCTATATGTCATGAAAATTTTTAAATTTTGTGCCAAAATTACCCTAACCGACATTTTCTCATGGTTTATTACACAAATATAATTGGATAAAGAAAATAATCAAGGATAAGCATAGTTTCAAAGTTCCCGTTTTATTTTCCCTCCCTACACTTAAACTGAACATTGTCCCCAATGTTCCCCGAAAGTATCAAAGTTATGATAATGGAAGGTAATAAAAGACGAAAGAAACTAGTACTCCCCTTATTAGCTCGGTAGGATCCGTATAAAGTGGTGGTTACATCTTTCTTCAAGAAGAACATTTGCGTTAAAAGCATCTTCTCATCTTATGTATTTTCTTCTTGATAAATTAAACCTGCACACTTGAAGAAAACAAACGAAACCTTCGCGTAAAATCGTCGATAAAAATATATATAAGACTCTACTAAACTAGGATATAATGCTTGTGGAATGGATGTTTACAGATTTTCTGGAAAATTAAGACCTGGAAAATTCTAAAAATTTATAAGTAGCTCAGAAAATGAGAAAAAGTAATCAGTTGTTTCTGCTCCTTCCTGAAGCCGTCAGGTTTTCCTGACAAAAACTGGTCTGCGATTTTCTGGAAAAAATTTTGGAAAATTTTTATCTTTAGAATCTGGAAAAACTTCCTGCAAAACATCCATTATGACTCGATACAAGCATTTGACTCGAACAAACACACATGTATATCTTTTAATTAATTGTAATTCTCATGTTTACGTTTCTTTTGAAAACGTGTGTAATCCTCCCTACACTTATCCCTTATGTAAAATACCTTTATATGTAATTAAGACGAGGTTAAAGATAAAATAAAGCATTTTTACAAATTTAAACATGAGAATAAACAATAAATAAAAGATACACGACACACAAACAAGAAAACAATTAAGCATGGGTTGCATCCCACGAAGCGCTTTTCTTTATTTATGAGTCTTGTAGCTAGACTCGAAGTCGTGCCCCTACGTTGTCTCGTTTTGAATTCTCAATGAGAATTCTATCATGTTGACAAAATTTTCATCGACTCTATACCTAGGCCCTAGTGTCAAGCAATCCTTATAATAAAGCCTTCTTCTTTCCCACATGAATTTAAAACCTTTTTCAACATCGTCCTTGCTTTTGTCCTCAAAAGCTCTAATGTTGTCTCGTTCAAAAAGGTACAGATGGCCATATTCGTTCGTCTTCCAAGGCATCCTATAAGTGATCTCATCGTTTCCTTCCTTAAACCTAACTGTTCCATCATACTTGTTATGGCTCATTTTAAATGTTTCAACAAACGGTTTTCCTAGCACTACTTGGGATAAGCTATAGTCAATGACACATCCAATGTCTTCTAGGACTAGAAAATCAACTAGGTAGGTGAAATTTCCTATAAAGACGTGTACATCCTTGACCCTTCCCACAAAGTTGCAAACCCCACCTGGATACTTAGGGTCTCTCCTAATCTTAAGTCGCTCATTCATAATGTCATTGTAAACAGCTGATGACATCACATTAATGGGAGATTCCGTATCTGTGTAAGCATGTTCGACATTCCTATATCCAATCATACAAGGAATTTTGAGGTTCTAAGGATTTCCTCTCCTAATCTTTGGACATATCCTAATGATGGGTGATCGGGGATTATTGATTATGTATTGATGGTAAGCAACCTCTTCCTTAGTGGGGTAAAGATTGAAATAAGCACTATCCTCCTCATTCACGTTTCTATTTACTAAGCCATTTTCCGAATTGCCGTCGATCATGGAGCCAATTACAGAGGCGCTGACCACTTTCTCAACAGCGTCCCTAATTGTACTATCAAATATCTTTTGCAAATCTTGAAGGTCGGTGTTTCTACTCACATAATGGTTTCGGCGGTTGTGTTGGTCATTGGGTTGGTTTTTGACTGAAAGTGGTTTATTCGGTGGTGGGTTGTTGGTAGATGGGCAATCACCTTCCATGATGAAAAGCGATGGGATTACTAACAAAGTTCACGAAGAAAGGGGATAGACTACGAGGAAGCTAAAAAAAATGGAAAAAAGTTTACTTGATAGGAATCAAGCAAGGAAACCTAAACGAGGTACACTCCTAACTAGCTATTCTATTCCCTGGCAGCGGCGCCAAAAACTTGATAACGCTACACGCGTCGTTCGGGGTCAAAGGAACTTCCTTTTCGTCGAGCAAGTTTTTCAACACCCTAGCCAGTGAACCTAATCGTTGTAGTGTAGTATTAGGGTAAGCCACGGGAATTGATATCGTTCTCTAGGGGAATAGGAATGCTAGTAAGAAGTTACTACGCTAAGGTTGGGGTTGAGGAAGATTATTTTATATCTTTTTTATATTTTTTAGAAAATGGAAAGGTACGAATCTCGGGGTTTGAATTTGGGGGGTTGGTATTTCTACCTATTACTTCTACTTATCTAATTATCTAAGCTAAGGTGAGGGAAGTCTATGTCTATTGTTGTGTGCTCGTATGATAGTTAAAAATTTATTTGCTTAGGCTTTATTGCTCCCTAGTTATCTTCTATTGGTGGTTGAATTGTCACGTCCTTATTCCTAATCGCGTTGTGTTTCTAAGGTCGTAGGGTATGCGTTTATCCCTAACTCTTTGAAGCTACCAAAGGTTAATGACTACAAAATCTCTAGGATCTATAAACTTTAACTCTAAGGTATTCTTTGGATTTATAGCCTACAATCTCTAGGTGATTCTAAACTAAGGTCCAACAAAGATTAATCAAGCATTATTAGCACAACGAATGACGTATCGCAATACTAGGTTAATAACAATTAAGATAAGAGACAACCAATCAATATTCAATAATTAAGTTTCATATTACCTAAGCAAACACACAAGTAAATTAGTCGGACATGGGGAACATGCAAGCATACACACAATCAAAGGAAGACATAATTGAATTAATGAAGTAAAACACTTATCTTGATGTAAGATAGGGTATGGAACCCTAAAATACTGTACAAGACAACCTTGGTTCAGTTTAGATTTTCACTCCAAAAGACTACACACTGAAAACTAAAAAATTCGGATTCTATATATAAGATTACAAATGCGACAGCGTCACCCTTTAGTTTGCGACGCCGCCGGGTCGCCTTTATTAAGGTTTAGTCTTGGCCACGTTAGCATTGCAACGGCGTCACCTTATGCTTGTGACGCCGTCCTCTTCAGTCTCTGACATCGTCTGGATCAAATCTAGGCCGTCTGAGCTGCGACGCCCTACTCTTTTAAAACTTGAAGCCGTCACTTGTAAATGAGCAATTTGGCTACTGAGTCGTCACAAAATTTGTCCGACAGCATCCCTAGTAGAACCTGACGCCGTCACTTGTGGAACCTGACGTCGTCCTCTTCAGTTCCAGCAGCCTGAGTGTCTCGATTCTTGACTTTTGCCATTTTCTTCTTCTATTCGCGCCTTTTCGTCCGAATAAGTGTCATTCTAGCAATTTGCCTTCAAGATACCTAAAAAGTGAAAAGGAACAATATTAAGTAATAACGGATACAAAAGTGATCAAATAAGGGCTGAAACGACCCCTCAAAAAGGTACATTTTAAAACCTTATTAAATGCTCAGGTTAAAGCTCAAACTCGTAAGACCAAGGATGTAAGAAGATCATCTAGTGAACTTAAGAACTCTCAAAATGTTAACCCCTCTAGTAAGAAACCATTTAACAGCAAAGTTTCTAAATATAGGAATAGGAAAAATGTAAAACCCTAAAATCGTAAACGTGTTGAATGACCATAATACCCTCAATAAAAATCCGTAAAATAAAACGACCTTGTTAAGTACGTTATATTGTTGATGTGTGTAACACAATACAAGTCACTTGGACTAAATGACACTTACATTATATTGCGAATGAGTGTAACACAATACAAGTCACTTGGACTAAATGAAATACATGCTTAGATATTTAAATAGAAGGGTGATACAAATAATATTGGCAAGTGAATATCATGGTGATTTGGTCTTCAATGTCCCCCCCCATTCTCGGCTAGAAGAAACACCCTAGCCCCCTTTTCACGTCAAAATCAAAGTTTCCTTTTTTACTTTCCCACGTATCCTCCCTAATTATCTCATCCCATTATAATCTCACTTATCTCTTTCAAAAATAATCATACTAAACCCTAAAAAGAAAGTAGACGACAAGCAAAGAACACCATCCTTCTCCATTTAATTTTGTCGACATCAGAAGGGGTTCAAGAGGAGGTTGTACGTGGTCCTGAAGCTGCTGAAAACGTGAGTCTTGGTTTGAGGTTGCTTGGATTTGTTGTTTGCTTTGTATTATTGATGCTGGTCGTGACCTCTAGGGCACAAGAAAGTGCTTGGTTGTTGGTTCTTGATCCTTTTTTTCCTCCCCATTTCACACGCTACAAAGGTAACATGGCAACCCCTCGTCATTCCTTTTTGTTTCTGAATCTGGTCATGGCATAAGTCTCTCATGCGCATGAGTTTTGTACCTGTAAACATGTCATACGCTAACTCTTATACATGTCGCATGAAATCATGAATCTGTAACTCATATGTGTCGATATTCATTTCGTTTTTAGAGTATCCGGATCTGTAGTGATACATGTTTTAACCTGGTCATTGAACACTCTTCTTGATCTCTAATTCCTGACTTAAACCTGAAATTTATAGGGTGTGAATCGGTATCGGGTATGTTTTTGTAACAGGGTCATACAAAGATTAATTGCATGCATGGGGTCTTGAGTGATTTGGTTCACGTGTACATATATATTAAATTGTATAATCTAGTTTAAACTCATAATGATTATAAGTGTATGGGAGGGCATGAATTCTTCTTGTTATACATCTGGTCTTCATTCATGCTAATGTTAAAACAGAAAAAGGGTGTGTGTTCAATTGTTAACTGTTGCGTTTGAGTGTTTGTTTGACAAGGGGTCGATCATGTCATACGCGTATGTGTCATTTGTGCCTCATTATGTATGGATCTAATGGGTAAAACGTTTAGTTTTTAAACTGTGTTCAAAAGGGAAAGGGTAGCAATGGGTCGAATGGGGTAAGTTTGAGGGTGATCGCGGGACCAACGGTTGGGTCGTTTAGTGTTTTGAAAAGAAGTCGGGAGAGTCAAGTCGGGGGTTAATCATAATGTATTTTTACTAGGTCCTAAATGTTAATTGTTTGAGCCGCGATCGAGCATGGACATGGACCAATCATATATATGAAAAATGACCAAGCGAACTAATGTAGAAACCTATATACTACAATGATATTATTTTGAATATTTAAGTTATATATTTTATATTTTAAATATTTAAGTTATATATTTTAGTTTATTTTTACTTGAAACTCTAAACTTTGAAAATGTACACATTTGACCCTCAACTTTGATAAGTTTTGTATTTGACCCTAGACTTTAATAATATGATTTTAAAGACCCTACACTTTGTAATATTTACACTTTAGACCCCAAACTTGTGTAATTTGGCATAAATGGTCCTTAAACTATTATAATACTCTTTTTGAATCATGTAACCTAATATGACATTAAATTCTTCATAAATGGCTAACTTACTAAATACGAAAACCTGCTAATTATGGAAACCTTCCTAAAATAGAAAGTTACCTCAAATGGAATGTTACTAAAAGTGGAAACCTGCTAAAAACGGAAATCCGTCTAAAATGAGTAATCTGATTCTTAATAAGCGTTACCTAATTCATATAGGTTCCGGGCGGCGGGATTGATTCATCTCGTGACTTTACTTTCATATTTTGCTTGCTTCGAATAAGTTACGGATATTCTGACCTTCCCCATAAGGTTTCTCATGATCTCTTTGCATCTCTGACCTCTTGCCATTTGTTTATTGAACCTTTGATATGATATTGAAC
This sequence comes from Chrysanthemum makinoi, assembly GCA_910596185.1. Taxonomy (NCBI): domain Eukaryota; kingdom Viridiplantae; phylum Streptophyta; class Magnoliopsida; order Asterales; family Asteraceae; genus Chrysanthemum; species Chrysanthemum makinoi. The sequence goes on from OU343219.1 coordinate 114,337,776, forward strand.
CATTGATATTGACCCCTCTGTTATTGAACCTCTGTTACTGAACCTTTGATATTGAACCTCTGTTATTGAACCACTGATATTGAACCTTTGATATTGGACTTGATATTGGATTATTGCTATGAACCTCTGAATTGTCTAATTATATTGAACCTTGATTATGATGACTCACCTATTGTATATTGTGTACCTTTTGCCTTGACTTGCCAGTTTGAGACCCGAGCCATTAACTAGGCATGGGGGTTCCATGTCCGTGTCATTGATGCACCAATGGCATTACTCTAGTGTGGTTGAGTGATGTTCCACACCGTCCCTTTCTGTTATCTGATTATGAGCTCAAGATATATTGTATGGCCACTATTGTTCTGTAGGGGCGTATGGATGCATCCTAGATTTGTTCTGTTATCTGATATGTTATGATTTGTCTGGTGAATGATGTCGTGTACAATACGCGTCTTCACAATCTGGGAGCTGATCACTCCATGTTTGTTATGTCTGCTATGGTTACTATTGGTTACTACTGGGTTGCTATTGCCACTATTGATATGATTGTATTGTCTGTTGGCTCATGGTGGATTACTGACCTTTTCCTTTTACCCTACTCTATATCTTTGATATACCATATATATTGTCTAACTGTCCTTACTTTGATTCTGTTCAGTTTCAATATTATAGTATCGTTATATCTATTCACTGGACTTTTTAAGCTCTGCCACATTTCTTTTCCTGCTGCAGGTACATAAGCTAGGAGCTGGGGATTGTTTGGGTTAAGAGATGAGCTGATATAGAGACAATGCCTAGTAATCTTAGACTTCAATTTATTATGTACTGATATTATTATACTTACTTTGGTGTTTTCTTTCTTTGAACTTATGTATTGTAAGTCGTGTTGACTTGTTTTTCCTTGTTTATTTATTTAAGACTTTCCGTTGTTTGATTTATGTCCATTGTGTATGCTTTGATATGTCACCATATTGTGATACTTCTACCCTTATCAGGTTGGGGCGTTACAATTATGGTATCAGATCCAGGTTTACAACTTGTAGTCAGGACCTATGACATATGGACCCTAGGATTTGACCCATATAGCTTAGGTTTTGACCTGTGAGGACTTGGGTAGACATTAGGCTTCCGTCTGTTTTGATCTTTTCCGATTCTTTTTGATTTTGTTATTCTATCTTCGCGCATTCATTTATCGATCGTTTAGATAGAGACTACTCGTGGAGTCGAAGATGATGGTATCGACCATGTGTTGCCGCAACCGTTTCCTTAACTGGAGAGGTTCGTGAAGCAAAAGCCGCACCCTACTGCAATGCTACTGGAGACATCAAGATGCTGCTGGAGGGAGTTGGACGAATCAACCAGAGGTGCAAGGACGGAGACGAGATTCAACTGGTGGACACTTGGAAGACGTATGATCAGAAGAAGTATGATCGGTGTACTTTGGTCATGCGGTGAAACTACTACCAAGATTCGGGCATATTGTGGTCAACGGTCCAACTGTTGAGATGCTGAGGAGATTCATCTGCTTCATATGATTTGGCGCGTTTGGATGATGGAGTCCTATGGCTCGTGTCTTCGGTGTTACTACGACCTCACATTTTGTTTGAATAAGATCCCTTGAATAAATTATGTTCTCTTTGAATGATCTCCGTTATGTATAATTCTGTGTATGCTGGATGATTGTTTTATTTTGGAAGATTTGACGAACGGTGGAAGACCTGATGCTATTGCCGACGTGTTTCAGTTTGATGGTACTTGCTATGTTCCGTTACGTTCCTTATATGTTCTTCTTCTTTGATCTTGAATTCGTTAGTGATAATTGTTTCGGACCAACCCTTAGATGTAGAATGGACCGTTAGGTGATTGATAGGATGATTTTCACGACTTGAGATGAAGTATGGTCATCATGAAGGTATACTCATATGATGCTGGTATTATGATGCTTGGCCAACGTGATAATACTTACATCATATGACGTACCCTCATTGTGATCATAGGATGTCCCGAGGAGTACCTTAAAAGCTTAGAATTTTGCACCAGACTTAGTTTGCCTGCGTGTAGCAAGACCTTGGGATCATTGTGCTTATACGTTTAATCTACCTTCATCTTTATGTGAATTGATACGTTTGAATTCTCGGCACGTGTTCATCTCTGAAAAGTTTCTACCGTTTGATTTATGTTACTCTCATTGCTATGTGACTTTCTCATCATTATAATTTTTATGTCATGTGTGTTGATCTCACATTTGCTATGTCTTTGTACATTTAACTTGATCATCATTAATTGTCAATACTTTGTGGTGTACATGAGATTTCATTATTTAATGTGCCATTGTCTCACTGATATCATGTTCTCTACTATGTGTATGCCATGCTGTGACCATGCATTAATATGCCTGATCTACTCTCTTCAAATGTGGCTATTCTGTAGTCCTAATCCAACATAACAAATTTCCAAATATTGTTGTTGTGAATGTGTGTTCTACAGAAATACAATGGCAGACATCACATCTTCTGAGAATCAAGCTACTGTTGTTCCACCCACTACACTTACTGATGATGAAATTCTTCCTTTTGAGGAATGGGTTATGATTTCTAGAAGCAACTACATTGTAGACGTGGAAAGAAACCAACCAAATCCCATCTATAGAATGGCAATTGATCTTCTAAAGAACACCAATTTCTTTGGTGCCCTATCTTTACGGTGCACAATTCCTTCAATATACCTACAACAGTTCTGGAATATTATAGCATGGGACAAGATCACAACTGTATACACTTGTCAACTTGAAGACAATTGGTATGACATCTCTGCTGATCCATTCTGATGGATCTGGACACACTCCTTGTGTCAATGATATTTTGTATGATATTATTAAGCACGCGGAATTTACTTAGTAATACTTAGAAGACAGTTTATATGATGTATTGTATGAGAGTAAACACAGATTAAACACAAACCTTAAGCTCCAATATTATTGATGAATAATACGAGTGATCTTAGTGTCACTAGGGTTAAACCTTGAAGCCTTTGTGAGTAATACGTATGTAATTAACAAGTACCTAAGACAATGACCTAGGACCCCCTTTTATACAATAAGGAGTCCTTTACAAGATAAGTATAAAGCTAACACAATAGAATATACACAAGATCTATTCTATACTTATCTAGACGCGTTAAACTAAACTTAAACTGATAGCAGTGGTAATAATGAACTGGCAGTGGGAATACGTTTCCAATGCTAGTGTTAATCCAAGCAGTGTAAACCACATACTATCCGTGGTAACGAATTATTCCCAATAATCCTCCCCTAAACTAATGATTTCTCTGCAAATCAATAAGTTTCTTCAATATGCATTATCTTCAAGGATTTAGGGAATTCAATCAAACACTTAACTTCTTTCTTAACTTTTGTATGGATCTTGAACATTGATCTTGAAGTCTTTGTAACAATGCTCTGACCTTTTCATTGTCTTCATTAACTCTTATTGGTAAGGTTAACATCGCTGTAAGAGCTCCAGCTCTAAGTGGATATTCTTTCTCAGCAAGCATGAAAAAGTCTTCTCCATTTGTTGTAGAGACATGATGAACTTCACATGAATCATAGTAAAACCATTTAGTACCAAAACTTGTGAATAAGGTTTTCCAGAAGTCATCATCAACATTTGGTTCATAGAGCCTTCTAAGATTCACCCATAACTGCATCTCCTTTGTATCTTTGAGATCTTGAGCATTAAACCTTTCTTGAACTAATCTCCATAGTGTATTAAGGTCATCTCTGTCAAAAGCTTTTATAAGATCTTCAAATGTCATGAATGATGAAGTTGCACCACCTAGCCTTGTGATCTTCCATGATAGAGCAAAATTGCTAGCAGTGAAAACTTCCCAATCAATAATAGGATGTCGAACTTGCAGTGGTTCTGGATAAAAATCTCTTTCTTCAATCACAATCATTCCAGTCAATTGATCTTCAGTGAGTTTCTCAGTAGGAACTTCCTTCTCAGTAGACATTGTTTGATCTTCATCAACCTTAGTCTTCTTAACAGTTTGAGAATCACTTACTTTGGCCTTTCTCTTCAATCTAGGAACCCTTTTTGCTTCTTCTTCAGAACCCATTGGAATAAAAGCTTTATCATGTTTTTTAGTTCTGTAGTAAGCTTTTTCAATTTGATCATCAGACATTCCTTTGAATTGATGCATCTTCCAACTACCAACATGACAACAATAAGTCTTCATATATGAAAGAATTTGTCTCTTGGAAGGTTGTCTTGGTTTCTTCGGGCCCTTTTTGACTGTACTAATCACATCTTCAAGTGCTTGATTGTTCTTCATTTGAATGAAATCCTTCAACTGAGTTGTTCTTTGTTCCTCAGTTAAGGATGCATCAGCTACCAGGTCAATTGCCTTTTTCTTGATTTCTGGATTATTAGCAATCAAGAATTCAATATCATCTTCAGTAGGAACATAACTAAACTCTGGAGTCTTCTCTCTAAGAACTGTAGGTTGAACATTGGAAAGTGGATCTTCAACAAAATCTTCCATTCTATCCAATCTTTTAGCTTCCAAAAAGCTTGCAACCTCCATTTCTTTCAATCTTTTCTTCTCAGCAACTTTCTCAGCAATTTGTTCTTCTACTATCTTCTTAGCAAGTTCTCTATCAAGATCAATCTGAGTTTGTCTTTTCTTTGAAATTTTGCTTCCATTTTGCTCTACATCTTCCATAACTGCTTTACCCTTGACTTTCTTCAAATCAAATTCTTCACTTGCAGTGGCAAAAGTTGGCTCTGCAGTGGAAATAACATCAGTGGTAAAATCTGTTGCAGTTTGAAAAATGTCTTGATCTTCAAGTTGCTCTCCATGAGTTTCAGTTTCCTTTGCTCCTTTACTTGTATCTCCTTCATCTTCAAAATCAATAGTCCTCCCCTCAGTGTCAGCACCTGTTTTCCTCCCCTGTTTGGAAGAATTTCCCAAATCTTGATCAGCTGAATCACCATCAGTAGGTGAGGATGAAGATGAAATCACCAGCTTTGCAGTCCTCTTGTGCTGTTTCAACCCTTGTATCTCTTCCTTTAATGTCTGAATCTCTTTCTTTAAGTATTGAATATCTTTGGCATGCTGCTTCTTGACTTGAACCAAAGACTTCTGTAGAGATTCAACCTGCTTTGCTAACTTGGTACATAATACCATCAATTCCAATTGGTTCCCACTGCCCTCATCACTTCCAACTGTGTTACCTGTTGGGAGAGGTGAATCATGGGGCAAAGGTTCAGATTCCTCCGTAGTTGGACTAGGTTGAGGTCTAGAACCACCACTGCTTGTTCCTAGACCATAAGGTTCAGAAACTTGATGTGTTGTCATGAGAGGAGTTGACTATTTAGATCTTCTCTCATAGGTTCTTGAAACTGGTGGGGTATAATCAATGTTTGGAACATTAATTGTGGGTGTGTTTTGTTCAGTTGAAATTTTAGCAAGCATTTGAAGTAGGAGAGGTGTAAAAATCATATTGCCATCTTTGTTCAAATTTTGAAAAACTTTAGGTTTTAGGCAACTGATTTGATAAACATTTGTGTGGGGTTGCAGTTGAAACTCATTTAGCACTGCTTGCACAAACCTTGGATACATTAACATTTGGTTTTACTCTGTACATTGCCTTTCATACTTGTAAAAATATAATTTGACCAGTTGAAAATCTTATCAGTGACTAGACAAACCAAAGGATAAGCCATGGTTGAACTAAATTGCTCATAAGATGTTTTCTTTGGACTGAGACAATGCAACAGAGTATGAATCAAAAATCTCCATTAGGGACAAAAACCACTCTTTTTGAAAGTAGCCTTTTTGTCAGTGGTATCATACCCCATGGATGATAAAGTATCATGAATTTCAGGCAGAGGTAATGTGATGAGACCATTGAGATCACCCAAGTGAAGTACTCTCCTCAAGGATGCCTCAGTAACATCAATAGTTACCCCATCCACAGTGGCTCGTAGATCATCCACTGGTTCATGTGTATCTCCAATCTCAAGTGTTATGGACTTAGCAGTAGTCCAAAACTGTTTGTTTGAGAGATATAAATTGTGGGTTTTAAAGCAAAGCATACCTTATATGTGTAGTATGTAGAAATTCCACAATTTGATGATAAACAGGGCCGCTCTTCTCATTAGACTTTTGTAAGTAGGCCACAAGGTTGTGCTCATCTGCAAACTTCAAAGATGCCATAGAAACTTTTGATGAAAAATAAGATTATGTCAGTAAGAATGAAAGAATTAACTAGCCAATTGAGAGAGAAAGATATATAGGGTTAGGGTTTAGAATTATTGCGCAAGTAAAATTATCTTTAGAAAGTATTAAAATATGGAAAGAAGATAATTTCCTTAAAATTTTAACCCTATATATATGACAAACAGTGGTTACTTTCAACGGCTAGTAAAAATTAGTTACTGACACAATCAGTTGTAACGGCTAGAACAACAGTGGTAAAATAACACTGTCAGTGGAAACTGTGAACTAGCAGTGGTAATTTTTCACAAAAATTTCAAAGAGCAGTGGTAAATAAAATCATGATAACAAGACTGCTCTTATCATAGTTTTTAGCAAACTACCAGCTATCAACGGATTTGATATGTCTTTACCATGAGCCGTTTGCTATGGACTAGCCAACTCTTAATCATAAAGAATATGGTGAGTTGATAACCATATAGTTTTTGGTAAACTATCAACCATAAACGGATTTGTCAAGTCTTTACCAGTAGCCGTTTGCTCTGGACTAGTTGATTCTTATGTGTGTTGGACATGGTAAATCAATAACCATTTGTTGTGTATCTCAGATATACACCTTTTACTTCAACTCCTATCAAAGCTTTGGTTATGTAGCTGTAAGAGATAAGAATAACCAACTTGACACATACCAAAGTTACCTAACCATTGTTCAAGTAAAATATCTTCCAAAGTCAACTTGATAATATCTATATTTACTCCTTAACCTAACCAAATAGGAAAAAGTTAATATTCTCATTAAATAACCCTTTCAACCGACCTTGTCTATATAAGGAGGCTTGGATTGTTGAAATCTTCGTCATTCAAACATCCAAGAACACTAAAACAATCATGAGTAATCCCTCCAATATCATCAACATCTCTTCAGACTCAGAAGAAGAATATGTAATTGACTCAGAGTCCTCCTCTGAAGCATCAGGATGGTGTGGATACTTTCCACCAGGGGCTGGCTCTTCATCCAAAAGATATACCAAAGAAACTGCTAAGCGTATGCCTGCAGCTAAGCCTGCAAAATCTCTTGAGTTCTACTTCAGCTCATCTGATGATGATGAGGAGAATGATGAAACGTATTCCATGGCCAAAGATTTGCCAAAAGCTCTTTCAATAGCACTGGAAACAACTATCTCCAATATGAAATAGATATCCATCCCAACAAGGCCTGCAATGCTACCAAAGCCTCCTTCACAGGTTCTTGGGCTTCCATGTCCAAGAATGCAATCCACTTTTGAGAACAAATCAATAAAGTTAACTCATAAACACTGATACACTTTCCAAGGCCACAGGACTCCAATTTACTTCTCAACTACTTGCACCTTCCCCTCATTAAATTCTTGAATCCAAATTAACATATATTTAATTTAACACAAATCACTCAAATCACACACTCCAAAACTTTCACTTTCAAAGATCATATCTCTAACAACACCATGAGTTAATCAAGTCCAATCAATCTTTCTTCTAGAAGTTCATCCGATAGTTCATGGGATGACTTTGTTTTGAAAAACCCTAGGAGAGTTGAAAAAGAAGAGTATGAGAAGGTTGTATCCAGGAAGAGAAAACATTCAATGGTTCTTTCAAATCCTTTTCCTGCTGGTCCTTCATCACTACAACCAGAGCCTCAGGATGCACTAATCAAGGAAGAGAGCTCAGAGATCAGCTCCTATATATCTCCATATGTAGATACAGATGATGAAACCTCTAGAAGACTCCTGAGTGTTCCTCACCTTACAGCAATAGCTCCTCCTGAAGAGCTTCAACCATCACCTTTTCTGCCATTGCAATCAGCTCCACCATCAGCCAGTCTTTCTTCATCCTCACCACCTACTGGGATAGTGGTGATGGGATTAGCAAGCCCGAGAGTGTACGAGTGGATTAACATGCGTGGGGCTCCAAAGGTGATGCCAAGCTGGGGCTTTCCCAAGAAGCCATAGATGATAGATAATGGGTAGGAAGAAGATGTGTTAGGAAGCTTGTGTTTGGGGTAGGTTGTTGGTAGTTGTTTTTCAGTTTATGTTGTGATGCTTGTAATCTGTACTTCATGGATGTAACTACTGCACTTAGAGTGCAGTTTTGTGTAATAATAATAATAATCCATGTTTTCCTTTATCTTTAGTGTTCATGCATCACACATTTTGTTCCACTAACTTCATTATCAAAACTGACATACTGTCCATCATAATGCTCAAAATCAGAAAGATAAGACTTGTTGCCAGTCATGTGCCTTGAATACCCACTATCTGTATATCCTTGATCTAATCTTTTTGCTCTTGGATGTTTCTGCACATAAGAGTAAAGAGTTAGTTTCTTTTGGGGACCCAAGCCATGATTGACTTGGATCTGCCTCGTGTATCAATATAGTTAAATCTATCAAAGGTCATTGATACACCATTGGGATTGGTTGTAGAGGTATTTCCTTTAGGTTTCCATTCCCAACGTGCTGAGGCCTTCACAGCATTGCCCATGTCCCCCCTTTTCTTGTTTACAACCCTTGCAGTGGTAACTTTTGAATGAGCAGTGGTAACTGCTGGTTTCTTTTTAGGCAACCACTGTTGGTTATAATTAAACTTTTTAGCTTGAAAAGTTCCTTTCCCTGTTTGTGTAGATTTTGCAAAGTTGTTTTGGAGTTTGCACTTTTAACAGGTGACTTAGGATGAGCAGTATTAACAGTTTTAGCAGTGGCAAACGTTTTGAGGCCACTTCTAAGTTGAACTGCTCTTGGGACCATTTTGCAATATGTGTTAGGGTGTACATTATGTTGAAACTTGTTAGACTTCACCCTTTTATTCCCGTATACTTCCCTTCTCCCATTATGATAATCACAATAAGCATGTAAATGATCAAAACTACCATAGATATAGCATGCCTTATTGTACATCACAAAATCACTACCTAGTTTTTGAGATTTAACATGATTCCAACTCCTCTGATTACCCCTAGGAGCTGTAGGCTTGTTCCTATGCATCTCAGCATACTTTACAGTTGGTCTAGGTTTATTAATTGATTTCCTAGGTTCCTCTGTAACAGTATTAACAACTTTTGGGATAGAAGTCTCTACATTCTTTTTAACATTCTCATCAACAACGGATGAGTCACTAGCACTCTCAAAAACATCATTATCAAGCTTACTCTCTTAATCACTTTTCAACTTAGTGTCCTTTAAAGGACCATATTCTCTTTCAAGTTCCTTAAAATCTTCTAAACCTGTATGAGCTAAATCTATACCTGGAGGTGATGGAACACCGCTTAGTGGTGGAGGCACTGTATTATAACCCATAACAGACTTAGCTTTACTATAATCTTGAGCATTCCAAATTTTATCAATTGACTTAGACTGATGATAACAAGTGTCTAAGGTTAAATTGACATTTTCATTTTTCTTTTGAAGTTTTTCAAGCTCTATTTGGTATGCTTCATTCACAGCTTTTGTATGATCTAACTCTCTTCTAAGAAGAATCATATCATCATTATAATTAGACTCATTTTCCTAAAAGTGCTCTATTTGCTTTTATAATACTTCCATAGCTCTTCTAAGATTAGACACAGTATAATTAGCAGTATATAATTCTTGTCTTTCATTAGAATATAAATCATTAAGTCTTTCAACTTCTCTAGCAGCCCTACATGTTTTAGAGCAACATTCAGAGTTTTGTACCTCAGAGTCAGAGAAAGCCATGAGAGCAACTTCAGTAGAAACAAGAGCAGCATCAGAATGTTCTTCTTCTTGTTCATCAGCCATGAAACTCCAATCATAGCTCACACCATCAATAGCCAACATTGCCTTTGGTTCTTCCACAGTTGGTCCCTTCTTTTGCTTGTACCAAGTAGACCTGTTGTCCTTGGTCTTTGGTCTTCTACATTCTCTAGCAAAATGTCCAAACTTGTGGCAGTTAAAGCACTCCACTTTCTTCTTATCAAAACCTGCAGTATCATCACCATTAATGTGAATAGGCTTGCCAGTCTTCTTGTAAAATTTCTTAGCCCTCATGCTAAGAAGAGCTATCTGCCATTTTATATCCATCTCCTCCAAGTCATCTTCATCAATTTGCTCTATGTCTTCATGAGTTAAGACAGAGCCATCAACTTGTATGGAGATAAAAGCATAAAAGGTAGGATCTCCAATACTAGAAGTGGTAACATTAACATTACTAGTGGAAACTTTAGAACCTGCAGTGGCAATATCATCATCACTTTCATCTTCAGAATCATCACTGTCAACAGAGGTTGACAACAATGCCAAGCTACTAGAGCTTGTACCAAGTTTCCCTGCCTTCTTCAACCTTTGCTCAATAAGTTTGAAGTTGTTGTAAAGGTCATTGAGCTTCATTGTTTCAATGTCTGATTTGTTTTCCCAGACAGTAACATTGGTTTGAAACTCTGAAGGCAAACTTCTTAGAAACTTCAAATTCAGGTCTTCCTTTTCTACCTCAATGCCAAACACAGTCAGCTGTGTTACAATCTTCTGAAGTTTGGTGAAGATGCTATCAAGTGAGTCATTGCTTGAAGCAGAGAAGTTTTCATAACTTTGCTTCAATAATGTCTTTTGTGTCTTCTTTGTAGCATCATTACCACCAAACACTGAGCAAATTTCTTCAAACAGTTCTTTAGCAGTCTTGAATTTGCTGAATGCAATGATCTGGTCTCTAGGAAGAGTCATCAGCAGCAAACTTCTAGCCTTAAGATCATTCTTCCTTTGTGCCTTTTCAGCATTTGATTCAGGCACAGAAACTTTCACAACATTTGTTTCACCAATTTTCGAAGTAGTAGTCACAGATTTGAAAGAATCACCAGTTTGAATGATCTCCCAAAGAGCATAGTCCTGTATGAGGAAGTATTGCTCAATTAGTATCCTCCACATCTCAAACTCATTAAGTTTGAGCTTAGGAAGTCTTGGAGTAGAAGAAGAGTTTGATTGGTTGTTTTCCATCTCCATTTAATTGAGTGAGTGAGTTAAGCAAATTCCTTGGATCTTCTAAAACAAAATATCAGAACCTTCGCTTTGATACCACTTGATGGATCTGGACACACTCCTTGTGTCAATGATATTTTGTATGATATTATTAAGCACGTGGAATTTACTTAGTAATACTTAGAAGACATTTTATATGATGTATTGTATGAGAGTAAACACAGATTAAACACAAAACTTAAGCTCCAATATTATTGATGAATAATACGAGTGATCTTAGTATCACTAGGGTTACTCCTTGAAGCCTTTGTGAGTAATACGTAGGTAATTAACAAGTACCTAAGACAATGACCTAGGACCTCCTTTTATACAACAAGGAGTCCTTTACAAGATAAGTATAAAGCTAACACAATAAAATATACACAAGATCTATTCTATACTTATCTAGACACGTTAAACTAAACTTAAACTGATAGCAGTGGTAATAATGAACCGGCAGTGGGAATACGTTTCCACTGCTAGTGTTAATCCAAGCAGTGTAAACCACATACTATCCGTGGTAACGAATTATTCCCAACACATTCATCACTCCACCAACGTCTAAAGAGTTAATAGAGTTTGTCGAAGAATTGGGCTATCTAGGCAAGATCACAAAGATCTCTGGAATCATCACCAATGAAATGTTTCAACCCTGGAGGTAAATCATCACAATTCTCAACCTTTGCCTAACGGGTAAGACTTTCGGGTTTGAGAGAGTGAGGGCCCCAATGCTGCAAATTCTGTGAGGAGTCGTGAAAAGTGCAAACATTGACTATGCGGAACGCATCTGGGAAGAATTCACCTTATCTATGGACACCTTCATTACTGACAAAAAAAATGCTATAAATCAAGTTAAGGGAAAGAAATCCAAAGACAAAAGGGTGATCCCCAAACTCAAAGCTCCTTATCAAGCACCTGCAGGAAAAACATCAGTTTAGTCCAAGAAGCGAGTCTGACCTCCATGAAGCCGGCGATGAAAATCTTCTTGGCAATTTGAAGTTTGTAGCCAAAGGAACGAACAAAGAGATCTTTGGAATGTCGGTCCCTGAGACACTTATCACTGATAAGATTAAGAAAGCCGACTACTACAAGAAATACATGAATAAGGATTCAGGCACGACTGTTGATGACACACCCAATCCCACTCCCACACCATCTAAATCAACAAAATTATCCTCTAAGTCAACTTATGCCAACCTCCCTAAGAAAAGGCAAGAAAGATCAGAAACTGTTAAGTCACCTTCACAGAAGCAGAAGAAGAGAAGGAGTGATACTGGGAAAGGGAAAGGTAAAGGGTCCAAGGAACCCGAGAAGGAAATGACTTTGATAGATGAAGACGATTCAGCACTCCAAAAAGGCATTGAAGCCAGCTTGCAAAGTCTAGAGGTGTCTGAGAGACAACCAAGGAAGGGTGTTACAATACATGAACCCGAATATGTACCACGAACCAATTTGAGCTCAAGAAATGAAATGTTGAATCATCTTCTGCACAAGAGCAAATTGAAGCAGAAGGGGAGCAATCTGCTACACAAGAGGAAACTCTTGACTCCACTGATACCCAGTCAAAGAGTCACGATAATGAAGGTGGAGATGTTAACATGAAGGTGCAGACAGAGACTATCACGGGAACTGTACCTGAACCGGAAACTGAACGAACTGATGCTAATACACAAGGCACAGAGTTAGGCGGGAATGATCCGTTGCAAGAAAAACATTCAAATCTTCAAGAAACTCTAAAGCCAAGATCTGAAGAACAAGTGCGTCTAGAAGAAGCAAACGTCTCAACAGAATTGTAGGATCGATAATATTATTGTGTTTGATGATTCGGGTGGTCTTGGATGATCAAAATACATGTTTGCCATTTTAGAGAGAGAAAGTAGAGAGATGGGTGTTCAAGCTAGAGACTTGCTTCAATAAAATGTAAAAGGTTAGATTGAAAGCACCACCCCTTCTATGGATGGAAGGGGTATTTATAGTTACAAACATACTGGCCTCCTATCGGACTGTGGATCAGGCATACAGTGGATAAAGACCCGTCCTTCCTCCACGGTGTTGCTCTAAACTAAACTACGCTACAAACTAACTAATTAACTACTAAATAACGTAACAAACTACAAGTCTACGAGCTAACATATGCTAGACTATAATTGGGGTGACCGACACTTTAATATGGAATTTCCAATTCATAACAATATCCCCCTAAGGGAGGTCACCCCATGAAATACATTTTGCCTCCTAGCATTCTATCTTTGTCTTTAGTTCTTGAGCTCGTAGACTTGAATTCTTTAACATCTGCATCTTTGTGCTTTTGTAGCGATTCTTTAAAGTCCGCATTGAATTGTACTTTAAGTGGAGGCCTTTAACTGATCAACATCATTGATGATTTTCGAGCTTTCATTGAGATCATCAGCCACAGCAAATCTCTCTGGATCATCCATAGTTGTGTTGTCTTCATGTGATGTTGTGACTTTTGGACCGACATGCTCACACTTTTGGATCATGACATCTTTCCATCAGAGTAGCGGAAGCTTTACTGGTTCATGATATTTGCAGCAGCGTAGCAGAAGCATAGTATAGAAATATCGAGCTGCCAGTTATGTAGATATGTAACAGTCATGATTTCTTCAATTAAGTGTGGATGCTGTGAGCATGCGGCTTTGGATTGACTCCTCAATTACGATCAGCATGCAAACCGTCCAAATGTACCTGCAAACAACAATTAGCAATAAAGCGCACGAAAGTGTCTTTGATCACTTTCGTTGAATTGAGGTACACGCCCACGGTTCCCCGTTGATCAGTACAAGTACTGCCTGTGATCAGTGTGATTCAAGAATCTCCTTGACAGGGTTTCGCAATGTTTCTAGCCGTTCTCAAACGGAATGTCTTCAAAGAAGACAACACGGAGTGAGTGAACCAGCGAATTGAGATTCGCTGATTGATAGAAAATGATTTGAAAACAATCGCGTACTGCTTAAGAGAAAGAGTTTTGCAATACGACGAAGGTTTTATGAGAAAGATCAATTTTCAATCAAAAATACTTTTTGTATTTGAAAAGAGTACACATTCGATGTGGTAGAGAAAAGAAGAGATTCGCACATAGAACGGTTTTTCTAAAAGTATTTTTCAATCAGAGATACTTTTTGTGTTTGAAATATGAATACACATTCGACGTGCTAGAGAAAAGAAGGTTTGCACATCGAATGGTTATTCCAATAGTATTCGTCAATTCCATTCATGGACCAAGGTTGATTCAAGATTGAATCTCCCAATCGTTTCTATCCAGTTGTCACAAGCTTGATCTTACGAGAAAATCTCACATGTCACCCACCAAGAGCTTGTTTGATGTTGGCTCTAGAAGGATTTCCATCTTCATTGTGAATACTTTTACATATCACTCAGATGTTCTGGCAATACCACAAGAATAATGCGTAGGACTCTTAATATATACTTACTTTCCACATTGTGTGAAACAGCAAGTCTTCATGAATTTAGTGTCCTAATGAGATATTATGGATGATCTCTTGGCTCTAGACTCAATTGTGCACATTTGGTTCCTATGCCGGAGACTAGGGAGAGGGTCTCCTTCTTCAATATCAACAATCTATAAGAGAAAGTCGATAGATTATGTCGGTTCCCCGTGAGAATGAAACAAGTCCTTTTAAGAGGAACTTGAGTAGGTTGGGTAGTTAGGTGCAGTGCGTCACTAGGTCCATGACGTCTTGTCTTCAATACCAGTGTTACCGTAGTAGACACCAGTAGCATATGTATTGAACCCGGTTTCTGCCATAAGGTTGAATTATTGGAGGGCTATTTCTTTTCACCCTTTTCTCATTTCATTTCTTTTTCATTATTCAACCCCTTCAGTGCTTACCGAGACTTCATAACTAGAACCTTGTTGGGTTTATTCCAGATCTAGCTCTGTCTCAGTCGGCACTCTTCCCATATCTCATTTTTCTCCTTTTTTCATCATACCTAAAGACTCTACACTATCTAGTGGATTGTCCCTGGGTAGATCCCTCCGGTTTTGGCGGATCGTGGGAACTAATACCTAACCTAACCATCCTTATAACACCATGCATAAAGTAAATTGGTCGGTCTTTTGGTATTGTTCTTTCCTTCATGAAACCAATCGAAAAATCATTTGGAAAAACAATCAAGGTACTTGTGATACGAGATCAAAACATTTTGTACCTTAATAGTTTTGATCATTTTAGAAATGCTCCCCCTCAACATGTGCATATGATATTAAAATTTTTCGGCACATGGAGGCAAGAGTTCTTTGAAATAATTTCTGTGAAATAATTTCTTGATCATATTTTCCTTAGAAAAAGCCATTTGATTTTCTTTGTAAGTTCTCCCCCTCAATATGTGCATAGGATATTTGAAAATCATTTTATCACATAGAGGCAAGAGTTCATTTGAAGCACATTTACGATCACACAAGCCATTAAGAAACCATTTGCTCCCCCTCAGTATGTGCTTCGAGATTCGAAAGCGTTTAGCACATATGAGAGAGCAGCCTGCACATTTGAATCAAATCGATCATCAATTATCAGATTTCATTATTAAATCACAAATTCTCCCCCGATAAAAAATATCAAACCCTTTGAGATTTTGGATCCCAAGTGATTTAATAAGGTTTATAAAACAATGGAGAGTATGTGCCTGGTTTAAATACTCATCTGGTTTTTGGTTAAATGCTCCTCCTCAACATGTGCATTGTATATTTGAAATCGTTTGGCACATGGAGGCAGGAGTGCCTTTAAAAGACTAAAACCAATTCCATTTAAACAGATAAGAGATTTAAATCACGATCTCTCCCCCGATCAAAAATATCAAACCATTTGAGATTTGTGATCCCATCTGATTTAAATCATTTAGAAAAGTTTGGGGAAAGACGTGGCAAGATCTAATTTTGAAAAATGACTGATAGAGGACCAATTATAGACATTAAAGATTGTTAGTTTCAGGTATGATAGTTTTTAAGAGATCTTTTAAGTAAAACAAAACAATTTCACAATCAAACAAGAACAGAAAAAATTTCATTTTGAAAGACCTTGATTCTAAAGAAAAAATCATACAATGACATAACATTAAATCTTTAAATCACCACTTATATTGTACAATCCGGACTTTTATGAAGAAATATCATTTGAAAATAATTTATTTTAAATCACTCTCCCCCTCAATCGATGACCGTAGTCGATGATTGAGTGACTTAGGTTTTGATAAAAATGAAGTCCGGTGATTTTCAAAATTTAGTCCAGTTTATTTTCAAAACAATATTTTTCCCATTTTCAAAACAATTCAAATTTGTTGAAAAATGGTATTATCACAATTATCCTGCACAAAGACACGTTAGGTGGTTGAGCTGCTTCTGTTGATGTTGCTGCTGTAGGGCTTGGAAGAAAAACCGTCTGCATATGCAGTGAGACTTCTTACGTTGCAATTTAATGCCAACTGATGTCAAATTAAGCTCCGTTTCTTCAATCACTTAGAAGAAAACCATTTGCTGATGCAGTGAGACCACTTACGCTGCATTCATGCCAACTCTCCATAGAAGTCCAATTAAGCTCCGTTTCTTCATTTGTCAACCCAAGATATAGTTACCCTTTCCTTTCGGCATCCAATCATCTTAAATTATGGGATCCGGATCGGGAACATTATTATATACCAATATACCTGCATACGTTAGTGAACACACACACACAGATATATGGTGGTCGACATCACCCAAACAGAAATCGAATAATAAAAGTCAATGTAACATATCAATCGGATCATATAAATGTATGGGAATAATGTGTTTATCAAACTCTAATCATCTAATCCTAGCAATCATATCCTAGGTACCTAGTCCTTCAACATAGGTTAACATCATTTTTAATTAAGCATATTAGGATAATTAAGAAAGCCTGTTAGATGATATAAATTTGAAAACATTCTCCCCCACAACCAATGACTCATTTTCTGAAAAGTTTAAAAGCGCAGAAGTCATTGATTGAGTTTGCAAATTTTATAAAAACTATGAATCTGATTGATTTTTCAAGCAACTCATTTTCCACCATTTTTGTTAAAACAAATATTTTTCTGAAGAATTTTTGAAGGAAAAATATTTGAGTGGGAACAGCAGTCCTTCGACATACTTTCCTCATTTGTTTTAGGATAAGTGCACAAAATATTTAAAAAATGTTTAAGCGTAGCACTTTCCTTCCTTGAAAAACGGGTTGCTATCTGAAATAATAGCAAACCATGGTTTAAGCACGGGTTACAGTCTGAAGTAACTGCAAGCTACTTTTTGAGAAATGGTCCCGTGCCATTATTGAATGACATTTCTAAGACCGCAGATGTTATCGATACCAGAAGACATGTCATAGAAAAACAATATTTTTGGAATTTTTCAAAATGTTCTGATTTTTATGGGTTTTTGAAGGTTTTATATTTTTCTATTTTCTTTTGCTAGTTTTATATTTTTGTATTTGGTTTTAAAAAAATATATACAAGGATAGAGTAGATGATATAGTTTAAGAAGATGATGATACGAGTACCGAGATAAGGATATCGAGCAGCCCCGTTGTAGAAGATAGAAGTCATCATCCCTAAAACTTTCACCACCAAAGCTTCCGAGGCTCTTGCATTGAAGAAAGAAATTGAACCATCCGAAAGTGAGACTTTGGCAGCTTCCCCCCAAACCGAAAATCCTTATGTTGAGCAGATTCAAAGCTCTATTTCAAGCTTTCTTTAACAAAAGCCACACAAAGAAGCACACCATTATCATAAACCCAGCTGCTCCTTTTAAGAATAATAACCGTGATTCTTCGTTCGAGGCTATATCATCCAATAGAACAACAACAACGTATCATCCCACATTTAAATAATCTTCTCAAATTTCTTTCCACCTAAGCCCTGAAGCGATCCATTCCAAAAGGTGTCAAGAGAACACTTCCCCCGTGTAGTTGAAATGATGCAGTCCGTGTCTTAGTATAATGCTCAAGAACTCTCCCGAATACACTTCATGAGGGAATGAAGAACACCTTCCCATGTTCACATTTTTCTTCCTGATGAACGCGTGTATGAAGCTCAAGAACCCAAAGTACACCAATATCCAAGAACTCTCCCGAATACACATCATGTCCGGAGAGAAAACACCTCCCCAATGTTTGTGGTAAACAATGGCTTTCTTCCTTGATGATCGTGTATGAAGCTCAAGGACCCAAAGTACACATATTCCCCAAAAGAGAGAACAACCGATAACATTGAAGAAGCACTGGCGAATCAATGATTATCTCATGCGGATGACAATCTCTGCGGATGCCAACTTGGAATAAGTGATTATATCTCAAAGAATCACTTAAGCCCTCAAGTGAGACAGCTGAGCACCCTCAATGTACATAATTCTCTCTCCCATGATGATTGCGATAACATCGAGATCATCACACACCAGTGTACCTCTTTTATCTTCAAAAACTTTCATTTACATCACTTCCCCCATGTCGTTGGAATAATAACACTAAAAGCCTTGATGAGTAAAACCTTGAGTTTCTCTGCGGTCATGACATTTGTTTTCCCGGGATATCTTCAATCACTTAGAAGTATTAAGTTCATCAAGTTTACTCGCCATGAGTCAAACCTTGAGTTTCTCTGCGGTAATAACATTTGTCTTCCCGGGATATCTTCAATCACTTAGAAGAATTAAGTTCATCAAGTTTACTCGCTTTTTGTTTAGATGTGTGTCTCATTCCCCCTTGCTGGTTTTGACACTTTAGAATCAGCAACATCTTATCAGCCCAAATACTTGAAATCTTTATGAGAAGAACACTTGAACTCTACTGAGAATCAACTTGCTGAAGAATATGAGCAAGTCTAATTGGGGATTAAATCAGACATTTCACTCTCCCCCAATTACTGCTCTCCCGGTTAATAAACACAAACTTTTTTATTTAACAAAAAAATGCATTAAATAAACTGATAAATTAGTATATTTGATCATAATTTTCACATAAATGAACCAACACATTCATTTTATTAACACATTAGTACATGCCTATTAGACATATATTAGCAAAACCCTTGTATTTAATAAAAAAATATTTGTGACAAGTTATGTTTGTAACCTTAAAGTGTAAAATTCACACATAATTTTAAACGCTAAAGAGTAGTATAAATTAAAACCAAATTACCTAAATGAACTCAATTGCATACTACATTTATCAAAATCAACCAATTTCAACAATTTACAAAAGTAAACCAAGGGCATAATAAAATGAGGGGCACTTGATTTTTACTTTTAGTGAGGAGCACAATAAAATAAGGGGCATTTGGATGCTCTTAACTATCTTGGGTCATATATCATACAAACATATCAGATTAAAGAAGTCGTGTAGCCACCTGTAAAATTTCACTATTTTAAACCTTCAAATTAATGAGCTAGACTGTTTATCAAAATTCATTTGATCTAAGTTGAGCATTTTAGCATGTGCATTTCGTTTCCTTGCATAAAAATTTATGCATATTCGAGTAGTCTTATTTAATTATGCCTAGTATTTACTGATAACTCAATCAGTCTCACAAGAAGACTTTCTTGTCTTACGAGTCCGCACGCGTACCAATATAATAAAAGAAAGCACGAGAAATAAAAACGAACTAATAAAAAAAATATAAATAAATAAATAAATTACGTCATCGTGACAGTTTATTTAAAACATGTCCGGAAGTATGAGTATTATAATTTTTACATTAAGCAGTATACGGTTGCGAACCAAACAGCGGAGCACGAAATACATTGTGTACAATATTTATACACAACTAATAAATACTTGCTACCTTTTCTTTTTACTAATGACTAAATTACAAAAATAAAATAAAACAAAAACCTATCCTAACCCACATACCCAACGCCCCACCCTTATCTCTTTCTTTCTTTCTGACATCTGAAAACCCTGCTACTCTCCTCACCTCCATTTTCGCCTCCCTCTCTTCCCCACTCACCTCACAAAACGTTATCTCCCTTTTCTGTTTTCCTCAGAACTCAATCCCCACTCCTGCTTCCCTCTCCTTCCAAATAGCTTCATCCCTCCACGTGAATAAACATAAAAAGGGATTCTTCTTCCCTTAACCAAGTCAAATGTTTAACCCCATCACCCTCTCCATACTCCTTTCGGCTTCACTATTCCCCTAGATGGTCCCAAGCCATGTGCTATGAAGGCATTGGAAAACGATGGATGCCAAGAGAAGCTACGCTCCAAACTCGAGGTCAAGAAAGTGACAGTCCAAGTATTCTCGTGGTGCATCTACAAATAGAGTTGGGTTTTTACAGTTTTCTTCACTTTTCACTCACAAACAAAAAAATTAGGGTTTCTTAGATCAAAGGGGTTTTGAATATTGCCATGGGGGTTTTGTAATTGAAGGGGTAGGGAAGCTTCCAATTCGTCTCAGTTGAGCTCGTGACCCTCCAATCGAAGCCTTTTGTTTCTGGTTCATCACTCTCGACGTCGCTATCTCCCTCTCGTTAGTTCTGTTGGTATGACGAGAACCAATTTTTGTTATTTATTTCCTTATTTACCGATTATGTGTAACTTGTTTAAGTTTTCGTGGATAAGAAATGGATTTGAAAACGTTTTGATAAATAATAACATCGATTCGTGTGGTAATACCTTGTGTTTGATTTGCTTGTGGTCGCTCGCGGTCGAGATGACCCGGTTAAGTTCAGTTTTGATTTACTTGCTTCTTTAAATTCATTGTTCTTGTCGTGGGTGATTGGTTGCGGGTTTAGTTTTGAAACTGGTTTCGCTTATTCAGAATCTTATCAGTTTATTTTACCTGCTATAATCTAAACTTGTGGTTAATTTCTAGTATTGAGGTTCGATTTGGAAGTAAACTGGTACAGGGTGTTTGTTATTTTGGCTTATTTTAAGAGTTATAGCTTACTAGGGGTGAAATAAGCTCGTTCGAGCTTTATTTAGTTGTGTTTGATTCGAGTGCATCAAGCTCATAAGTGCTTATTTTGTTTTCCTTGGGGTCGTGATACAAAAAGAAACCCACGTAGGGTGTTGGTTTGTTTCCAGGTCGCATATGTGTTGGTAATGCTTGATTTTGTTATTGTTTGGTTTGATCCAGGATCGGATCTGGTTATGTCGCTTGTGTGTTAGTAACTTTCGGTATAAATATTAGCCAGTAGTGTGTTCATGATGTGTTGGTATGGTTAACAATTGTTCAAGTCTACGTGTTGATGCTACTGTTGATGTTGTCATTGTCAGGTCAGATGACCCACATCTGTTGATCGTTACTTTTGAATTTGAGTTATATTTCAATTGCCTCGATCTTTTGTCGATGCCGTTTCATTATCATGGTGTTGGGTTTGGTCGTTTGTTGCAGTTAAGTACTTTAAATGGTAAATAGGCTTTGTTTGGAGAAAATGAGAAATAAGCTAGGCATCATTATTTTTATACAGCACTTGGTCTCTTATGAGAACTTGCCCATTCCTAATAAACTTAAATATATAGAGTTTAATTCTGAACTAGCACATCATTAACCTAGAGACCAGTTGTTATATTCTTTTAAATTATACTACTAGTATACTATAGTTAAATGTGTTTGGTTTTAACAGTGGGAGCCGAAGCCCACTAATTTTATAAAGAAGACGTGTCTTATACTTGTTTGGTTTAGTTTATATTATATGACAACATTCCGTTACGAATATTAAATTAACAAACTAATGTAAATTACTTGTTTTAACCTTGGTGCCGTGGTATGTTGCGGATTCAACTTGAGTTAATACCTTGAATTTGGATAATAATGATACATAACGAACACCCCATATAGGATAATTGTTGATGGGCTACAGTTAGACTGTGAAACCCGGTAATTAGTAAACACTTTCAACTCATTAACTTATCTAACCGGATTAATCACTATCGAAATGTGTTCTAATCAACGAAAAATACCAAACTTTTATCTATATGCTTATGATCGACAAAGACATTGATTTTTACGTAGACCCGATAATAAAAATAAAAAGTATAGTTTTATTTAATATAAAACCTTTCCTATGTAATATATATATTAAAACTTATGTTTCGTATAATACCTACATTCCTCAAACATACTATTTTGGTTTACTAGGTAAATGTCTAAAACTCTACCAGTTACTTACCTATTACTTAATTGCTAATTGTGCTTACTTGCTAATCGACCTCTACTTGTTTAATTTCTTTTATATGTTTTATTGCTTTAAGTGTGTGTTCTCGAGTCTTGGTCAATATTTCTTGACTATTCCTTTACAATGTGTTGGGATATACATTATACTTGGGTGTGAGTTATGTTTGGCGTGAGTTATTAGTCGAGTCCTTGTTTTCTTACCACCACACGAAACGTTAAAAACTAAACTTTTGAGATATTAATACTCGATTTTTGAAATCTTTGATACGAGTAATTCACGAAAACTAAAACACTTACCTTTTGGGAATCTCTTTACTTTACGATACGTATTCTGAGATAAGCCGTACACTACTAGGTTGAGCCGATGGAGAACCGTTGTGCCTCAGACTTTGCCATTGAGCGATGCCCCACTTGATACTACCTTGTTTCTTTTCCCGATGGTAGTTGTGATAGTATCGATTCTTGCATTGCTTCGCACTAAGGTGAGTTCATAGCCCCACTTTTACTCTTTTAACTGTTTTATAAACTCCTTGGGGGAGAATACATGCTACTACTGCGTTTATGATCACAATTGCTTGAAAAACTGTTTGCTGTACTCTTGATATTATGACTCTGCCTAAGTTGCCTGCCAAAAGTCCCCTACATCATGAACCATTAATCACTTGCGAGTGAACACAAATATCGTGGATAGTACTATGGGAACTGACGACCCCGACTCGGTTATCGAAAATAACCGGGGCGCACTATATTTGGTATCTCTATGTAATTGGCTATTACATCTTAGAGGGGCAACTTTATTTACTTACCCGAGTAATTAGGTGTATGCAGATAGTATTGGTTTCATGAGCTTAGTGCAATAATATCAACTATCTTTTATGGGCGTATAACAACGTAGCCCATGGCTTCTTTAAACTTGAAAATCTTGTGATGCTTTATTACTAAACCTATGAATTCACTTAACCATTGTGTTGACTTTTTAGCATGTATTTTCAGGATGAAAAGGCGATAGCTAACTCTGGAGGCGCTTGGGCATTGGCATGGCATGGTCATAAATGACTTTGATTTACTTATGGGGACCACATTTTATTAATGGGCCATTTTCCACAACAATTTAAATTTGTAAACTCTAATTTACTTCAATAAATGAAATCTTTTAAGAAAAATCTTTATTTTTCACTTTGTGTTATGATCCAATTGAGTAGCATCCCAAAAACTTTTCCTTCCGCTGCAAACCATTTTTGGGGGTGTTACAGTTGGCATCAGAGCCTAGGTTATAGAGAACTAGGAAATTTCCAAAACCTAGACTATAACCACTTTTACAAAACTTAATCCTATGACCGCTACATGCCTGCCTGCCAAGCTGATTGCCTCACTTATGACTCGTTGAAGTCATCTTTGATAAGATATGTGTTTTATTACTGATAACTTAACCTCACTATTAGCTATGATTGCTTTACTTATATGTATGTTTACGTACCACTGCGCTACGCCTTCTCCCCCACATAAATGAAATATTTGTTCCATCTTTCATACCAAACTTTAAAGACATTAGGGCATGTTACTAGTATAACTAAGCTAAGCATTGCAAGATTCATTGAACCTCGGGTGAATATAGCTTGATCACCTATATTCAACCAGGGACAGTGGGACATAGCCTGATCACCTATGTCCGACTCAGAGGTGAATGTTGCAATACTGAAAGTAGTTATAATAGTGGTATGTCCACTTGATCTCCTGATTGACTTCTAAAAATGGTAAAAATTTTATGTGTGTTCATCATAAGAGTTATAAAGGTTTACTCCTACACATCGCACACTGACGTCACAACATTTTCTCACTACAATACTTTTTCTCCTAACTGGAACACTTTTCCCATTACTACACTCTCTAAACTGATCATTATACACCACAACCTTACGCCTCCGCGTCTACGTCTTACTAGCAACGTGCATGGAGATTTGCTTGGCAGATGATGCACACTACCACTTCACGCAAGGACACCACAATGATCCATGTTGAAATGAACCACTTTACACCACCACTTCGCGCCCTCAGTACCTACGTTATGTATGAGATTTGCTGAGCAGATAATACATAACTGACGAAATGTTGCATGATGCGAGTTAGTGATTGTATTTACCATTTAGATTTGCTTAGCAGTTTACGCGCGACTAACTAAATTTTAATTAACGCACGACATTTCTCTAGGTTTAGATTATATTTTCGGGTTGCTACAATACCATGTCTTCTATTTCCCATCCCGTCGCCTTATCTTCTTCATTACGGAATCATTAAACCTCTATTACTGGGTCATTGCAACCCATGTCTCCATCATCCCATCCTATTATCATTATCTTAGACGTTGAGATCGAAGTCATCTCGTCATCCATTGCGATAACAGTGTCGCCTCTACCCCAAAACTCGTACCCAATCGATGAACCGGATTACATCCCTAGCCGTTCTAGTAACAACACACCTCGACATCTACAAAAGGAACCCTCTCGCTAAACATAGATAAAGAACGAACGACTAAACGATCTAAAAACATACCAAGAGTTAGCTTGCATTTCAAGCCACTTTTCGGGGGACTAATCCCTAATCTTCCACTCATCCCTTTTGAAACACCAACTATCTGTCCTACTACCCCCTTATGGAATAATAAACTTCGTCGTTATCTAACGTGAACTACTTTCAACTATTTTACCAATCATTTCACGGTCATTTTACAAAAAGTCTTACTACTGTGCAATTAAACCAAAAATTTACAACCTTACTAATACTTCATAAACAATGACCTTACTAATGCTTTGCAAACTATTTTCTTATAGAGTGATAAACCGATTAATTACCTTACTACTATTTTATGAAACAACAAACAATCTCGATAGCAATTTGTAAACTATATTACAAATTTTTCCTACAAGTTATATTACGACCTTATAAACTATTTTACCCTTTTGGTGAGCTGCTTTAGCCACTGTTTGAAAAAAAAAAAAAAAAAAAAAAAAAAAATCTTGCTACTCTTACCTCACAAACTATTTCGCCTTTCCCTTGCTAAATATTTTATTACCACCCTATAAACCATCTTGATATTAATTGAACTACGAAATCCTATACTAATTGACAAACAATAAAGTACTTTCTTGTAAGCTATTTTACAAATCATTTCTCGAGTTATTTTACAACCTGAATTATGTCTTACCATAATATTTCATTACCATTGATAAATCGTTTTCTACTACTTTATAAGCTGTTTAAAAAAAAATAAAAATAAAAAAATCACCTTATCAACTTGTTGCTTGAATACCGAACCACAAACTACGATTTATCATGACAAAAGTATTTTCCTTCTTAATCAATAAAGTGGTTTTACAAATCTTTTCATGAACTTTACTGCAATTTCCTTACAAACTATTTACTCCTCTTGAAAAACTTTAAAGGATGACCGCTATTTTCTTTTGTAAATAGAACGAATCCTCGGAGTAAAAATAAGCGCTTAGTTTTGAAAACAATAGATACACATTTTAATGGGAAAACAAAATTGATTCATCATCTACAAAAGCTAAGTCATTTTAAATTATTTGAAATTGCGAAACAACTTTTGAATTCACATTAAAAAAAAAAAAAAAAAAAAACCCTCCAACTTGGAACCGATTCAATGTTGTCGCCCAAAACCTTATTTAACAAGTCTTCATCACAAAAGCTGAAATTTAGCAACTTTCTTTACATACATCAAGTTCTCTCTTAAAATCTTAAAGAATCTATATTTTTATATATACCATTCAAATTCGAGAAGCATAACCAACAACTGAATCCTGCCCGTGAACGTTTAAAACTTAGTGAAACATACGTACCCAACCACACCTTCTTCTATGACGTTTCACCTTCGAGGACTTTTCTTCAAATAAAAATCGTGCCAAAAATGAAACATGTGGTGACATTTTTCTAGAAATATTTATTCTAACGAGTCAAAAAAAAATCTTTTGGTCAAACCTTGTCAAAACTTCTTATGCTAAGAAATATCACAACATCGACCTTTCTTGAAATTGTTTTATTTAATTAGGACCCTTTCGAGGATGCAAATCTCTTACCCCAATTTTTCATCCCAAAGAAATTGTGCCTCTTGGGATATTCTTCTATTTGACTAAATTTATCCACATCACGTTTGCGAACAAAACTAGAAAATTTCAAAAATTTCCCTTTGTCACATAAGCGACTAACATAAACTTAACCTCGAGGACGAGGTTCCCATAAGGGGTAGGTACTGTAGTCACCTGTAAAATTTCACTATTTTAAACCTTCAAATTAATGAGCTAGACTGTTTATCAAAATTCATTTGATCTAAGTTGAGCATTTTAGCATGTGCATTTCGTTTCCTTGCATAAAAATTTATGCATATTCGAGTAGTCTTATTTAATTATGCCTAGTATTTACTGATAACTCAATCAGTCTCACAAGAAGACTTTCTTGTCTTACGAGTCCGCACGCGTACCAATATAATAAAAGAAAGCACGAGAAATAAAAACGAACTAATAAAAAAAATATAAATAAATAAATAAATTACGTCATCGTGACAGTTTATTTAAAACGTGTCCGGAAGTATGAGTATTATAATTTTTACATTAAGCAGTATACGGTTGCGAACCAACAAATGAGCCTGCGAAATACATATTGTGTACAATATTTATACACAACTAATAAATACTTGCTACATTTTTTTTTTACTAATGACTAAATTACAAAAATAAAATAAAACAAAAACCTATCCTAACCCACATACCCAACGCCCCACCCTTATCTCTTTCTTTCTTTCTGACATCTGAAAACCCTGCTACTCTCCTCACCTCCATTTTCGCCTCCCTCTCTTCCCCACTCACCTCACAAAACGTTATCTCCCTTTTCTGTTTTCCTCAGAACTCAATCCCCACTCCTGCTTCCCTCTCCTTCCAAATAGCTTCATCCCTCCACGTGAATAAACATAAAAAGGGATTCTTCTTCCCTTA
Organism: Chrysanthemum makinoi; assembly: GCA_910596185.1. Lineage (NCBI taxonomy): Eukaryota > Viridiplantae > Streptophyta > Magnoliopsida > Asterales > Asteraceae > Chrysanthemum > Chrysanthemum makinoi. Next base: position 114,365,157 of record OU343219.1, read on the forward strand.
ACCAAGTCAAATGTTTAACCCCATCACCCTCTCCATACTCCTTTCGGCTTCACTATTCCCCTAGATGGTCCCAAGCCATGTGCTATGAAGGCATTGGAAAACGATGGATGCCAAGAGAAGCTACGCTCCAAACTCGAGGTCAAGAAAGTGACAGTCCAAGTATTCTCGTGGTGCATCTACAAATACAGGGTGTTTGTTATTTTGGCTTATTTTAAGAGTTATAGCTTACTAGGGGTGAAATAAGCTCGTTCGAGCTTTATTTAGTTGTGTTTGATTCGAGTGCATCAAGCTCATAAGTGCTTATTTGGTTGTCCTTGGGGTCGTGATACAAAAAGAAACCACGTAGGGTGTTGGTTTGTTTCCAGGTCGCATATGTGTTGGTAATGCTTGATTTTGTTATTGTTTGGTTTGATCCAGGATCGGATCTGGTTATGTCGCTTGTGTGTTAGTAACTTTCGGTATAAATATTAGCCAAGAGGTGTGTTCATGATGTGTTGGTATGGTTAACAATTGTTCAAGTCTACGTGTTGATGCTCTTGTTGATGTTGTCATTGTCGGTCGATGACCCACATCATTGATCGTTACTTTTGAATTTGAGTTATATTTCAATTGCCTCGATCTTTTGTCGATGCCGTTTCATTATCATGGTGTTGGGTTTGGTCGTTTGTTGCAGTTAAGTACTTTAAATGGTAAATAGGCTTTGTTTGGAGAAAATGAGAAATAAGCTAGGCATCATTATTTTTATACAGCACTTGGTCTCTTATGAGAACTTGCCCATTCCTAATAAACTTAAATATATAGAGTTTAATTCTGAACTAGCACATCATTAACCTAGAGACCAGTTGTTATATTCTTTTAAATTATACTACTAGTATACTATAGTTAAATGTGTTTGGTTTTAACAGTTGAGAGAAGCCCACTAATTTTATAAAGAAGACGTGTCTTATACTTGTTTGGTTTAGTTTATATTATATGACAACATTCCGTTACGAATATTAAATTAACAAACTAATGTAAATTACTTGTTTTAACCTTGGTGCCGTGGTATGTTGCTTGATTCAACTTGAATTAATACCTTGAATTTGGATAATAATGATACATAACGAACACCCCATATAGGATAATTGTTGATGGGCTACAGTTAGACTGTGAAACCCGGTAATTAGTAAACACTTTCAACTCATTAACTTATCTAACCGGATTAATCACTATCGAAATGTGTTCTAATCAACGAAAAATACCAAACTTTTATCTATATGCTTATGATCGACAAAGACATTGATTTTTACGTAGACCCGATAATAAAAATAAAAAGTATAGTTTTATTTAATATAAAACCTTTCCTATGTAATATATATATTAAAACTTATGTTTCGTATAATACCTACATTCTTCAAACATACTATTTTGGTTTACTAGGTAAATGTCTAAAACTCTACCAGTTACTTACCTATTACTTAATTGCTAATTGTGCTTACTTGCTAATCGACCTCTACTTGTTTAATTTCTTTTATATGTTTTATTGCTTCAAGTGTGTGTTCTCGAGTCTTGGTCAATATTTCTTGACTATTCCTTTACAATGTGTTGGGATATACATTATACTTGGGTGTGAGTTATGTTTGGCGTGAGTTATTAGTCGAGTCCTTGTTTTCTTACCACCACACGAAACGTTAAAAACTAAACTTTTGAGATATTAATACTCGATTTTTGAAATCTTTGATACGAGTAATTCACGAAAACTAAAACACTTACCTTTTGGGAATCTCTTTACTTTACGATACGTATTCTGAGATAAGCCGTACACTACTAGCTTGAGCCGATGGCGAACCGTTGTGCCTGTACTCTTGCGTCATTGAGCGATGCCCCACTTGATACTACCTTGTTTCTTTTCCCGATGGTAGTTGTGATAGTATCGATTATTGTATTGCTTCGCACTAAGGTGAGTTCATAGCCCCACTTTTACTCTTTTAACTGCTTTATAAACTCCTTGGGGGAGAATACATGCTGCTACTGCGTTTATGATCACAATTGCTTGAAAAACTGTTTGCTGTACTCTTGATATTATGACTCTGCCTAAGTTGCCTGCCAAAAGTCCCCTACATCATGAACCATTAATCACTTGCGAGTGAACGCAAATATCGTGGATAGTACTATGGGAACTGACGACCCTGACTCGGTTATCGGAAATAACCGGGGCGCACTATATTTGGTATCTCTATGTAATTGGCTATTACATCTTAGAGGGGCAACTTTATTTACTTACACCAGTAATTAGGTGTATGCAGTTAGTATTGGTTTCATGAGCTTAGTGCAATAATATCAACTATCTTTTATGGGCGTATAACAACGTAGCCCATGGCTTCTTTAAACTTGAAAATCTTGTGATCAACTGCTTTATTACTAAACCTATGAATTCACTCAACCATTGTGTTGACTTTTTAGCATGTATTTTCAGGATGAAAAGGCGATAGCTAACTCTGGAGGCGCTTGGGCATTGGCATGGCATGGTCATAAATGACTCTGATTTACTTATGGGGACCACATTTTATTAATGGGCCATTTTCCACAACAATTTAAATTTTGTAAACTCTAATTTACTTCAATAAATGAAATCTTTTAAGAAAAATATTTATTTTTCACTTTGTGTTATGATCCAATTGAGTAGCATCCCAAAAACTTTTCCTTCCGCTGCAAACCATTTTTGGGGGTGTTACAAGTCGTGAAATTATACATGCATAAACCAGACGCACAAGAGCGCTCCTGAATATTTGGTTTTGTAATTTTTTATCTTTATATGAGGCGCATAAGAAAAGACGGGGAGCACTTGTTCATTTAAAGTGCTCCTAAACATTTGATTTCATAATTCTTTGTCTTTACGTGAGGCGCACCAGAAAGGTAGGGAGCACTTGGTCATTTAAAGTGCTCCTGCACATTTTATATGAAAAACTGAAACACACCTCATCAAAATTGTTAAACGTGCCTGACAAAATGATCTTCAATTTTTACAGATTTTTTTACATCTAACGATTAGTTGAACCAAAGTTCATTTTAGTAGTTATTGCGCTCCGCCTTTTTTCGTATTTTGATATCTTAAATGGTTCATTTAAAAGAAATTCTCATAAATTAAAGGCTTCTTCGCTTCATCGAGTACGTTAAAGATATAGAAGATAAAAGCTCGTTGACAAATAGAATCATAAAAGTTTTAAGCTGCAAAATACTTACTGATTTTTTTATCGAACATAACCATAGGCTCTTTTGGTGTTGGAATCCTTTAATGAAATAAAAAGGTTAGGTATGTAGTATATGAAATTATGAATGATGGAAATCTATGTGTCTCATTATTTATACTTTTTTAATAAATCATGTGGCCTGTGAGTCATGAATTTGCTAAGTGGATTCTTCCTGCGAAGGCGTTACTTTTAGTTTCTCAATAAAACATATCCAAGTTATATACTTACGAGTAGAGATTCAGTGAGAAGTAAATTAAAATAAGAAGTGATTAAAATTACGCATTTGAGATGCAACGACTTGCATTAGATGCATTTCTATTCATATAGATGCAACATATTGAGTTTCGAAAGTTAATTTAATGTATAGATGGTGTAAATTGATTTTCACGATTTCGGCACGTGCAGATGAACAAGAAAGAAGAGAAATCATGAAATGCATCTAATACACATATATGCATCTAATTTAAAGCTATAAAACCCACTATGTTGCGTTATAATTTATCTAAGATTATAATGATGCATCTAATTTAGGTCGGTGCATCTCGAATTTGCGGTTATAGTTCTTCTTATTCCTTCTTATTTTAAGTAATTTTCTTATTTGATCCTAACTCATATACTTATAACATAATATATTATGAGAGGTGTTGTATATTCTTTTTGGAATTATGGAACATGTAATATGAAGAAGGGTTAAGTTGACAGACTCGCTATGAACTTTTTAATATTTTTAATTATAGACAATGAAATTAAATTTTTTTTACTAACACTCTTATAACCTGTTACAACAAGCGTAAATAGGTAATATAACCGAATATATTGCATGTCAGTATTTTAAGACCACATATCTGTTAGCAGGCTTATTCTGGGCTAAGCCTTATTTGGTTATTAGACCCATGTTGTATTAGGATTATGCATTGGCCCATGTTGTATTAGGGTTATGCATGTATATATTCATCCATTGTATACTGTAGCAAGGATAATAAACATACATCGAATAATATTGGCACCCTCAGGCCGTGGTACACTAGTCCAAGTTTTATTTGTAATAAGTGCATTATACTCATCATACATAGCTTTACGCCAATTAGGATCATTAAGTGCTTCTTTATAAGACCGAGGAAGAGGGGAAATAGTAGACACGTGACCAGCATAACGGGGATTAGGACGAGTAGTCCCGACACGAGAACGTGTGACCATGGGATGACTTGACACAATAGGTGGAGTAGTAGCAAGAGCGAGTGATGGATCAGGGATATTTTGGGGCGCAGGAACATTTGAGGGTTCGGACTGAGGCGTATGTGGTGGAGGAGGAGTGGGTGGTGTAGGTGATGTAGGTGGAGAGGGTATATCAGTAGTTGGTGTAGGAATTGGGTTAGAGATAGGAGTGATGGGCGTGGTGCGAATAATAATGGAGATAAGATCAGAGGAGTCATTCAGAAAATCATAGGAGGGGGGTTAGTAAGTTTGGTGGAGGGAAACGGGAACACCGTTTCATCAAAGGTAACATGGCGAGAAATGATAATTTTATTGGTATGAAGATCAAGACAACGATAGCCAAAGTGATTGGCAGCGTGTCCCAGAAATATGGAAGGTGGGCCAATGCATAATCCTAATACAACATGGGCCAATGCATAATCCTAATACAACATGGGCCTAATAACCAAATAAGGCTTAGCCCAGAATAAGCCTGCTAACAATATCAGCACACAAATCCAACTATAAGTGATTCTTGTCGAAGATGACCTCAAATTGTGTTAACCCCACCCCCCCACCAAAATAAAAAAGTATGGCAGAGGAAACAAATTGAAGGTGATGAACTAATGAACTATTAATGACGGAAGAGCAAACCCTTAACAAAATTTCCTTTTCGTTATTATGCTAATTCTTTTATGCCAAAGAAAATACACCATCTTAAGTTTTGCACATTTGTTTTCGACATATTCATTTTCTTTTATTGAAATGGAAGATTTGATTGTTATTATCAATGTTTTAAAAATCGGGTATTTAATCGATCCGGTCGAGTCATCGGATTACCGGTTTGACCATCGGGTTAACCCGGTTTAAAAAAAAAAAAAACTCTTTTCTTCAACAATACGAAAAATAAGTATTGTAGAAACCGTAGAGGGGGTAAATACGTTTCCGTTTAAAACTTAAAAACTTTTGTCGATCAAGCATGTCACAATATATAAAGTGTCAAATATAATGTATGACTATATGAATACTTAGCAAGCATAGTATAAACCATTAAATTTGCTAATCTCGACGCAAGGATGCATTTGATAATATCAAATAATCCTGATATTCTAAGCAGTGACGGAACCAGAAAATTAGAAGGTGGGGGGCAATTTTTTTTACAATAGCAAAAATATGGGGCAAAAAAATTTAAGCAATTTAATTTGAGCAAAAAATTAGAGGAAAATAATTATTAATACTGTAATAAAAACTGATATTTGAAAGAGGGAAAAAACAACCTAAAGCAAATGTTGTACCATCTTTTGCCTCTTTTGTTTTAGCTTATTAATATTTTTCATATATATCCGATTACCTATGTCATCTTCCTCGCCCAATGGCGGACCGAGCCGTAAATTTAAGGTTGTTTCTTGATTCGGTTAAAACGATAATATCAACCGGTTAATGAGTCAGGCCGGATCAACCATATATTTTGTTAATTTCTAATGTTTAGCAGTAAATGTTATAAAAGTCTCCTAGCATTCATTTATTATATTAGGACTTTAAGTTCAAGATTAAAATAACTACTATTATGTACGTAATTTGTTTGAATGTACCCAGAAATAACGTGGATATGCTAACCAACTAGGTAACTATTTAGATAAAAATAACAAATGAGGTTCCACGCTTTAAAAAATAATACGAATAAAGTAAAAATTAAACTTTTGTCCTTGAAACAAGAGCTAAAGAAAAGGTAGGATAAAAAGGTTGCACAAAGTACAAAACACAAGACCATTACACGGTTTCTTTTCATCTTCTTCCTCCTGATAAGTTCCTCTTCAACATAACCACCGCAATTTTCGCTAGCACTGCAACTTCATCTCTGTCCTCACCAACCCATTTATTTCTTCTTTTTCTTCAACTAGCTTTGGGTGGAGGGCACTTTCAGTTTTCAGTGGAGGGCAACGAGATTCAAGTTCACAAATTAACCTTACAAAATATGATTTTTGAAGAAATCATGGGGAGCAGTTGCCCCCATATTCTCTACATACATCCGTCCCTGATTCTAAGTGTTAATTTCCCCCTTTATTGACATATTATGTTTAAAATGTTATTAGAATCGCCCTTATTTCTTCTCATTTCGTTTCAGGTGTTATTATCTAAGAAGAAGCAGTATTTGGACGATATTGGGCTCAAGATGGATCATTCTTACATTCACGAAGACTAGGACGTAACTAAGGGCTGCAACTACGCCGTAATAAAATTTACAAAGACTAAGGCGTAACAATGTAATGAAGTTACGTCGTAATGAACACTACGTTGTAACCATATGATTAGGTTACGCCGTAATTACCACACTGAAACTAAGTTACAAAGACTACCTCATAACTATCAGCTAAGGTTACGACGTAAATGACATATTATGAAGACTACGGCGTAACCACCTTCCAAGGTTACAGAGTAATCCTGGATAAGCATCGAAGTAATATTTGTTTATGATGAATTACGACGTAACTATTTCATAGAGTTACGTCGTAACTTGATTTAGGGTTTCACGCCTATAAATACATCAAGAGTTCTGCATTTGAAGATATCTCCCCTTTTCCAAACCTTTCTACGGTTTGGGGAGAGCAACCACAGAAGAAGAATTATGGCTTAGGAGTATGAAGAACAAAGTTCTCGTCTAAGATTTCCTTTGTATTCGAGTTTGAATTCCTTTAAGTTTTTCTAGATATCATACTATGAATTCATGTTATTAATTCAAATTTTTGTTTATGTTATGTATTCTCTTTATTACTCTTTATAGACATCTACTTAGTCTTTTCATATATCGCTAGTTTCGGTAATGTTATAAGCTTGTTAGTAGCTAGGGAGTTGGGAGAATTGACCAAAGGACCCCAACTCACTAGATTGCAAAGTATGGAAGGAATTGGCCATAGTACAACCATTCTTTGTGTGCGAATTGACCAAAGGATCACCTATCAAGTGGAGGTATTTAAGAAGCTGGGGAAACCTAAGATCCTAACAGTCGGGTTTCCACTGAACTAGATCTAGTAGATTTGGTACTTAATGACAGCTATTAGATTGTTGAATGATCCTGGGTGATCCAATCATCTTGGTGAGGGGTCTAAGAACCATAGGCTAGGCGAATTGAACAGACGGGCCTAGTGATATCTACCCACTATATTGAGCCTAAAAATTGAGAATTAGAACATATCTAAAACCTTGGTTAAGCTTCATTCTCTTATTACTTTATCCTAATTTCTAATCATGATTAATTAGGATAATTTTATCTATTTTATCATATCACTATCATTTTATCTTATTTATCTCTCGGTATCTTTCAGATCACAACTCTCTTGGGACGACACTCGGATTTACCTATGCTTTACTACATCTGATCGGGCTCTCTGCCCGTTAGTATGTGTTGATCCTTGGATATCTTAGTTTTATAAATTTAAAGGTGGGATGAAATAGCGCATCAACTTTTTGGCGCCGCTGCTGTGGAGCAGTTTAAAGATCTAAGGTATGTATTTATAATATTTGACCTATGTTAAGAGACGTGCCTACCCTCCAGCCTCTTCTAAGGTACGTAATCCACTCTCTCGTATAGAAATTTTTAGATATATCCTAAATATTTATTTTGAAATTCTTAATTACGGCGTAACATATATATCAAGTTACAGCGTAACAATTATTTTATATAAAAAATATATAATCGTAAACTCAATTATGGCGTAACTCCCTATTCCAATTATGCCGTAATTTATCTCTGGTATAAAAACAAAGCTACGGCTTAACTACTAGGTTTTTACCACTACTTTTTCATGGCGATTGCTACAGTAAAATGTTTCTAGAACAATTTTGGTGTTATCTCAATCATCACCTACATTCAAGAATGGCTGGTAAATTACTTCTTAACTCTTTTGATTTTTCAATTTTTCAAATTAGGGTTTATATTATCAATTTGGGGATCTTGCTTCCCTCGTACTTTTTTATGCTATTGACCTATTTATTTGAAGCCTTAGATTAATCATTCTTGTTTTTTTATTTGTTTAAGTCCTCATTGGTTATTGGGTTTGAATTGATTATTTTAAGGGATTTTTTTAGGTTAAACGTGAATATGATGGTCTAGGCATGCGCTAGTCATGACTATATAAGCAAAAATTTGTTCTTTTATTCACATTAGGTAAATTTTGGTGGTTACGGAGTAATCGTTAGCCAGTCATAACCATGGCAGTTTTTTGCAAAGCGTATTGGTAATTACGGCGTAATCTTGGATTAGATTACGCCGTAGTTGGTGTTCAGATTGGATGTCCTATTCTGTGGACGGGTTACGACGTAACCCTTATTTAGGATTACGGCGTAATAGCGTTAGTTACGGCGTAACTTGCGATAAAGTTATGCTGTAATTACTTAACATACTGCATTATTTATATAATTTTGATAAGGATTTAAAACGTACATTTTTAAGGGGTCGTTTAAGCCCTTAATCGCCCACTTTTATATCTGTTACTGCTTAATTTTGTTCCTTTTCACTTTTTAGGTCCCTTGGAAGCAAAATGCTGGAATGATGCATATCTGGACGAAAAGGAGTGAATTCATGAAGAAAATGGCAAAGTCAAGATCGAAGCCACTCAAGCTGCTGAAACTAAAGCTGACGGCGTCCCAACTAAAGGGCGACGCCGTCCCTTTTTACGAAAAAAATCTCATACGGCTCAGTAGATTTTTTGCTGAAATACACCTGACGGCGTCAGCCGTCAGGCTTTGAAGAGGAAGAGCGTCACTAAGACTTTTCATCTCAGACGGCCCAGATCCAGAATCAGAAGACGCCCCTACTGAAGCCTGACGGCGTCACAACTGCAAGGTGACGTGATGAGTGTCTAAATACTCATCATTTTTGTACCATTTAAACTGCAAAAATATCTGAAAACACTCAGAAATGCATCAAAATGACAAAAATATCACAAATAAGTGTTTTATGTGTTTTAAATGCAAAAATATCAAAATCTGGTGAAAAACGTATCAAGTTTGCATAATTGGCAGTTTTAGTCCCCCAAGTTTAAAAAGTTGTCAAAAACAGTCTCTGGTAAAGCAAAATAAAGAAAAATATCATTCAAGGTCCCTGAAATATTCTAAGTTGTCAAAAATAGTCCTTGAATGAATCTTTGGGCAAATGGCAGAAAAGGTCCCTCAAGTTTGAAAAATGTCAATAATGGTCCTTGGTTAATTTAAAAAGTGAAAATTATCAAATATTAACCTTGTACTATTCATAAATGACAAAATTGGTCCTTATGGTAAACTTTGGAAAAATTACAAGTTAGGCCCTTAAAGTTTCAAAATTGGCAGATTTGGTCCTTGGACTTATAAAAATGGAACTTTATAAATTTAGTCCTTGTACTAATCATTATTTGCAGGATTAACCCTTGTGATAACCTTGGAAACTTGTCAGGTCCAGCCCTTCAATTTGGCAAAATTACAAATTTGGTCCTTGTGTGTTATTAAGCTAAAAACCAAACGGACCTTTTGTATTATCCAAACCCAAGCCCAAAACACAACCCGGCCCAAGATTTAAAATGAAAGAAAACCGCGTCCACTGTTCACCCTTCTCCTCCACACCTGTTAAACCAAAACCAGTGGTTTCACCACTGGTTTCCACCTCTCCCCACCTTCCACCTCACCACCTACTACTTACTCTCATCCCCTCCACCTCATGAGCTTGCCCACAAACTGCAGTTAATGCTTCCCCACCATAGACCTTTTACTGTTACACTCACACAACTGGTTTTTGCTTTTCAAATCATTACCAGCCCCATTCCTACTATCTAATCTGTCCCCCTCCACCTCCACAACACCCCAAGATTCTTTAATTGCTCTGAAATTGCCTCAAGCAACCATGTACACTTTTGGCGCCAAAAGTGAAATCAAAGGCTGAGATGAGTTGCAGTGATCCAATGGCCAAGATTGTTGATGGGATATGATCAGAAACATGTGGGGAGTATCAAAATGCTATAAAGAAGAGAGGAGATGCAATGTACACAGATATCTAGTATAATTTTAATTAGCTCATGTCGTTTTATCTAAATTTTAAATTTCAGTGTATGTTTTAGCTTTAAAGCTCTGTATTTCAAAGAATAAAGCTTTTGTGATAATCAATTTCAGTATTGAGCTTCATTTTAAGTTTATGCATTTTTCAAGTTCAAAATCTCAAAATGTTCAAATGGTGTTTTTAGTTATTGTCTTGGACTGAATAAGCCATATAAGATCCTCATATAGCTTATTAAAGCTATTAGAGACCTTTAAAAGCAGTTTAGAAGTAAAAAAGAAAAATACCAAAAATTCCAAATAAATAGTTAAAAAATCAAAAATCCATGGAGATGAAGAAGAAAGCTGGAGCAGGGTAAATACAGGATTGCCTTGGGTTTAGAAGCTTAGTGGTAAGCTAATAGGGGTGATCTTTGGACCTTGTTCTGTGTTTTCAGCTCAATACAAGTTGTAAGCCTTTATAAGCTATTCTTGCATTTCACTGTATGAGTTGGTCAATAGCTTAAATCTCTGTTTGTTCATGTTTACTAGTCATAGTTAAGTATAATTAAGCATTAAAATCAATCACTTGTTCTTTTTAATTTATAGTTAATAAAAATCTTATTTTAAGCAGTTAAATTAGCATAAGTGTAATTTCTTGGTTTTATGTTGTTAATGCTGTTGTTTAGTATTTCTTTAGTCTTATTAAATGATAACATGAGGTCTGTAATCCATGGCATGGTCTTAATCATTGTTTTGTTTTGAAAATCACAAAGACAGTTTAGTTAAAGGTTGTTTGGATTTGCTGAGTTAATTAGGATAGAGGTTGTTTGTGTTGTTGCTTATTGTTGTTCTGTGTCACATACACATCTAATAACTCAAACAAATCAGAAAAACCAGTGCTTGTTACATCAAAAGTCAAAATACCTTTTGATCTCACCTTATTTCTTGTCTGTTTGATCTTCATGATCCATGATTATGATTTCTTGTTCATAAGTTGTTATAATTGCTTAATTCAGTCTTAATACACCTTAATATATCATAATCAGTCATTAGATTTGATTACAAGTTCATAATAGTCAACTTAGTTAGTTTTTATAAAAAGTCAAATTTTCCAAATTGCAGTTTTTGAATAAACTTGGTGATTTTCTTATGATCTTACTATTAAGATTTAGAATTTAATCTTCTGGAATATTAAAATATAGTTGCTTAACTAAATTAGAAAAATATAAGTTTACTTTTAACTAGCTTATTAACTGCTTATTCTCTGCTTTCTTTTAAGACCCTTTTTCAAAACATGCTCTGTGCACCAGAGTTGATAGCCTATTTCACAAGCTCTCAGAGAGCTTATTAGTGACCCCTAGCTTATGTACCTTAGTTTTTTGAGAAGCTCACCTAGCTGACTCAAGGTTACAAGTGCTTATTTTCCATTTTTAGCTTATTTACCTAGCCTGCTAGTAGCTTTTAATTCTGTCCATTTTGTTTAAGTATACCAATAAGTCAGTGTTCATAAGTTTTTCAAAAGCTTCTCACAAGCTCACTAGTGTAATCCAAATCTTGAAAATTAGCTTTTTGGATAGTTTAGTTGGTCAACTTATTAGTTCCATTGCTTATTTTCATTTCCAAGCTTATTACATAAGCATAAATTAGCCTCCAAAGTTGTCCCAAAACCTGTTTGGGTAGTCTAGATAACTGGATTGCTTATTTGGTTCATATGGCTTATTTAGTGCTTATTTCTAAGTTACTTTACTTATTCAGTTGTTAAATTAGCTTATTAACAGATATATAGCTTATTTCCAGTCTGACTTAGCTTATTTATTAGCTTATAAGTCACTTAGCTAAATCCTAGTGCTTATTCCATTTTTGTTCACTGCTAAGGAAAATAAGCTCAATCAGTGCTTATTTATAAGTTTTTGTGCTTGTTCAGTTGTAATTCTAGCTTATTTACAGTAGTCTAGCTTATTCTCAGTTACTTTGTGCTTATTTTTAGCTTAATAGCCATCTTAGCTTAATATTTGTGCTTATTTCCATTTCTTGTCAACTGTTAAGAAACATAAGCTTATTCAGTGCTTATTAATAGTTTTTATAAAAAGTCATAGTTATAAAAAGTGCTTATTTTCTTGTGTTTAATAAGTTTGCAAAAGAAAAATCGAAAAAAAAAAATAAAAGAGCAAAAAGGTGGGAGGCAGGCTCGAACCTGAGACCTCCACCTTATGAGAGTGATAAGTGTGTACCTGTATACCAGTTGCCCTTGGGTCTTTGACTGGTTACATTTTGCACAATCAAATACTTAAGTACTCTTTGTCCCGTTTAGCTTATTTGGTTAATTTAGCTTATTTCGAGCTTATTTAAACTAGCTTTTGCAACTTTTGTATTTTTCATAGATTTGTATTAGTATAAAGTAATTTATAAAAAAGTTTCAGATTTTTCTAAATAGTTTTAGTATTTTTAAACATTTAATTAGTGTAAAATAGTATTTAATTCATAATAAAAAATATAAAAGTCTAAAAAATATAAATCTTTTTTCTAAAATTTTCTTTTGTCATATACTACGTAAGAAAATTGTTTTTACACTTGTAGGACTTTTATTTCATAAATTTTACGTTTTTGCTTGCGCACTCGCGTAATTTTTATAAATAACGCACGTTTTCATTTTAAGTTACGTTTTTAGATAATTTAAGTTTACGTTTTAACTAAAATAGTTTATTTAAGTTATTTTATTTTATAAATCACAAAAACATCATTGTAAAAATAGTGATAGCATTTATTTAATATATTTTAGTTTTTTAATTTTCTTTAATTTGCATTTAAGTCGCTGTAATTTATAGATCTTTTCTTTAGGTATAATTATTCATCAAAATCCTTACTGATCACTATCCTTAGTGATTATTCGACATCTGTCTGTGTTAAACACCATTCATCCTCCGTGGGACATAACGACTCAGGAATCCACTATATTCCTCTGATCTAAATTGCATTTGCCTTCTGAGCTGTTTTAAGTTTGTTACGGTTGACCATTCACAAGTGGTCAGCTTGTGTGATAAAACTTGACCGTTTGGAGGCCAATCAAATTTTGGCGCCGCTGCCGGGGAGGCTGTAAGCGTGTTTTAAGCAGTTTTCAGACCCGTACTTGCACATATACCACTGTTTGTAAACAGTTTTTTGTAAAGTTATCATAAATCAAAAAGTTCATTAACACTTTTCCTAAAGTGTTAACAACACCAAAAACAATATAAAACAACAAAAAGAATCGGAACGTTTTCTATCTTGTATTTTCTTTAAGGTGATTCTTGAAGAGATACGATTTGGTTAAACGAGACGATACCAAAAATATTGTCCAAAAGTTTTTAACCCCTTAGCACATATCCATACCTACGTTTTTTCAGTGGTACTTAATAAATACATAAAAATCAACCACCGCAAATCAAGGCAGTACACCTACCAACTGGGGGTGTGACCATAATAAGTTCCCGAACATCAGATTTAAAACTTACCTTTGTGTCCTTGTGATTTGGTATACCTTTTTCAAAGAAGCCATTTCATTTGTGATTATTGGTTAAGTTCACTTGTCGTTTTGCCTCGCATTTGTTTTGAAAATTGATTTTTAAACTTAGTGCATGCGCACTCGTTCTTCCAGCTCTACAAGTCCACTTTCTGAGCTTGAAAATATTCCTCGTAGGCGTAGAGGACGTTCTGCTCCTTCCGCCGTGACTGAGGAACGTCTACCGCCACCACCACCTGTCGTAATAGCAGAAGACAAGCCGATGAATGAGCTTCTCCAAGCACCCATCGAGGGTTACGGAGATGCCATTGTTGTCCCAGCCATCGTGGTTGATACCTTTGAGCTCAAGACCGGGTTGCTTAATCTGGTAACCCAAAGCCAATTCTATGGTTTTGAGCGGGATGATCCTCATGCACACATTCGATGGTTTAACAAGATTGCATCTACCATCAAATACAAGAATGTCCCACATGAAGCAATTAAGCTTCTTCTGTTCCCATTCTCTCTAGAGGGACAAGCCCGAAATTGGCTTGAGAAACAACCCCCTCGTTCCATTGAGACATGGGAGGATCTAGTCACCAAGTTTGTTAACGAATTCTATCCTCCATCCCGAACTACAAGTCTTAAGAATGAGATAATGAAATTTTCTCAAAGATTTGATGAATCATTCGTGGAGGCATGGGATCGTTACAAAGAGTTGCTTCGCAAGTGTCCGCATCATGGTTTTACCGAGTTAATGCAAATGGATACTTTCTACAATGGTCTGCACCAAGGTGACCAAGACTCTTTAAATGCCTCCGCGGGAGGTAATTTCCTTAGCAAGACCACAAAAGAAGCCTTGCAAATCATTGAAAACAAGTCCCAGGTCCGCCCTTTCCGCACAAAGACATATCAGACTCAGTCTAATGCTGGACCTTCTACTTCTAAACCCGTGAGTACATCTAGCACCGATGCTAAGATTGACAAACTCACGGATATTGTTCAGGCTTTGGTTCTTGCTAACCAAAAGAAAGTCACTTTCACACAGACACCATCACATGGTGAAGTGAAGAAAGTTGAAGTTTGTGTTACTTGTGGTGGCCCTCATGCATACTACAACTGTACTGCCACCGACGGTAGTCCTTTTGAAGCTAATGCTATAGCCGGTACTTCAAATCAGGGAGGTAATCAATACCGTCCTCAAAATGAACCAAACTACCGAGCTAACACTTATCAGGCACCACCCAGTTTTAACCAGAATCCTAACATGCAAAACCGGAATCAAAACCAACCTAGAATGAACCAAGGTTATCAAAACCAAGGTAATTTCTATTCCGGACCAAATCAAGGTTTCCAACATCAAGGAAACCTTAATCAAAACAATTTCAATCGAGGGAATCAATTTCAAGGGAATTTTCAACAACAAGGTCATAATCAAAACATCCGACCTCAGAATTTCCCTCCACAGCCTCCAGTACCATCATCTGATGAGTTATTAAAGCAGTTCATGAAATCCCAAGATGAAATGAACAGGTTGTTGGTCAGTCAAATCGCTGATCTAAAGAAGTCTTTAAATGATCAACCCTCGGGCTCAGGAAAACTTCCGAGCAACACGATCGCTAACCCGAGGGGCGATGCAAAGCCGATCACAACCAGAAGTGGTGTTTCATACAATGGACCCGCTATTCCTACTACCTCTTCTTCTTCTTCTCTCCCGAAGGTAGTGGAAAGTGAACCTGAGGCAACAAAGGACAAGGAACTTCCTACTAATAACGGAGGTACCAATGATGTCCATCCTCAAGTTGTCCAGAAACCCAAACCCAATCCAGGAGTTGTTTTTGAACCTCCTGTAGCTCCTGTTGAGAACCCCAAATCCAAATCTTCTATTCCTTACCCATCACGTTTGAATGAGCAAAAGCTCCGCGAAAAAGCCAGTCATCAAATGGACAAATTTTTTCAAATTTTCCAAGAACTACATTTTGACATAAGCTTTGCGGATGCTATCAAACACATGTTAAGCAACAAGGAAAAGCTGTTTGAAATGGCTAAAACTCCTCTTAACGAGAACTGCTCTGCAGTTATCTTGAAAAAGCTTCCAGAAAAGCTTGGAGATCCTGGAAAATTTCTCTTACCTTGTCTATTTCCAGGAATGGTTGAATGCTTTGCCTTAGCAGATCTTGGTGCAAGCATCAATCTGATGCCTTATTCAGTATGGAAGAAACTTTCTCTTCCGAAACTTACTCCTACATGCATGACTCTCGAGCTTGCAGATCGTACAATATCCCGTCCTCTTGGCATTGCTGAGGACGTATTTGTAAAAGTAGGGAAGTTCCATTTTCCAGCTGACTTTGTAGTTGTTGATTTTGATGCCGATCATCGGGTTCCTCTCATTGTTGGACGAGGATTCCTGAGAACGGGCCGTGCTCTCATTGATGTATTTGAGCAAGAAATCACATTACGTGTTGGTAATGAAGCTGTCACTTTTAACCTTGATCAAACTTCGAGGTACTCCGCAAACTATGATTCTGAATCGGTTAACCGAATAGATATCATTGATGTTGCTTCTGAAGAGTACTCTCAAGAAGTTCTTGGTTATGATCATAATTCTTCGAGTGATAATCTCACTCATTCATCTCAACCCATCATCGCCAATTCTACTCCTTCTCTCACTCCGTTTGAGGAAAGTGACTTCATCTTGGAAGAGATTGAAGCATACTTGTCCAGTGATTCTGTTCCATGGGAAATTGATCACGCTCCCATCGACATCGAGGGGGACATACTTCTCATTGAGAAGTTGCTTAATGATGATCCATCATCATCACTCCCTCCCGTCGAACTTCATAACAAGGAAGTCAAGTCAGTTGAGAAAACTGAAGAATTTCCTGAAGTCGAACTTAAGGACTTACCACCTCATCTCGAGTATGAATTTCTTGAGGGTGATGATAAATTACCCGTCATTATTGCTCGAGATTTGAGTAAAGATGAAAAGTCTGCTCTCATAAAGATCTTGAAGTCACACAAGCAAGCAATTGCTTGGAAACTCTCCGACATTCAGGGTATCAACCCTGAATTTTGTACTCACAAAATCTTGATGGAGGATGACTTCAAACCAGCAGTTCAACATCAGAGAAGGGTGAATCCTAAGATCCATGATGTTATCAAACAGGAGGTTATCAAACTTCTTGATGCAGGATTAATTTACCCGATCTCAGATAGTCCTTGGGTTAGCCCAATTCATTGTGTTCCTAAAAAGGGTGGCATAACTGTTGTCACAAATGAAGATAACGAGTTAATTCCAACTCGGCTGGTAACGGGATGGCGTGTTTGTATTGACTATCGTAAGTTGAATGACGCCACCCGTAAAGACCATTTTCCTCTACCCTTCATGGACCAAATGCTTGAGAGATTAGCAGGGAACGAATACTATTGTTTCCTTGATGGTTTCTCGGGTTATTTTCAGATCCCCATTGATCCACAGGATCAAGAGAAGACCACATTCACCTGCCCATACGGAACTTTTGCCTACAGACGTATGCCTTTTGGCCTATGTAATGCTCCTGGCACGTTCCAACGATGTATGATGGCCATTTTCCACGACATGATCGGGGAAACAATGGAGGTGTTTATGGATGACTTCTCGGTCATTGGGGATTCGTTTCAAACATGTCTCTCCCATTTAGATAAAATGCTAAAACGGTGTGAAGACACCAATCTTTGTCTAAATTGGGAGAAGAGTCACTTTATGGTCAAAGAAGGCATAGTCCTTGGCCATAAGATTTCCAAAAATGGGATTGAGGTCGATAGAGCAAAAGTCGATGTTATTGCTAAACTACCTCATCCTACTACCGTCAAAGGTATTAGGAGTTTTCTAGGTCATGCTGGTTTTTATCGCAGATTCATACAAGATTTTTCTAAAATCGCCCGGCCTATGACCCATCTTCTTGAAAAAGAGGCTCCTTTTATCTTCTCACCTGAGTGCATCGAAGCTTTTGAAACATTAAAGAAAAAGCTTACTGAAGCACCCATTCTCGTTGCTCCCGACTGGGACTTGCCTTTTGAGCTCATGTGCGATGCAAGTGATTTTGCTATCGGTGCAGTCTTAGGGCAACGTAGATCTAAACATTTTCAGCCTATCCACTACGCAAGCAAAACTATGACTGAAGCTCAAACTCATTACACCACCACAGAAAAAGAGCTATTAGCCGTGGTGTATGCGTTTGAGAAGTTTCGGCCATACTTAATCTTGACCAAATGCGTGGTGTATACGGATCACTCGGCTCTCAAATATCTCTTTGCAAAACAAGATGCAAAGCCGAGATTGCTCCGATGGGTTCTCCTCCTCCAGGAATTTGATATCATTATACGTGATAAAAAAGGAGCTGAGAACCTGGCTGCTGATCATCTGTCCCGATTAGAGAACCCTCACCAAGATGTTTTCGAGAAAAAGGAAATAAATGAAACATTTCCTCTCGAGACACTCAATGCGGTTTCTTTTCGTGGAAACTCTTCTACCCCATGGTTTGCTGACTTCGCAAATTACCATGCGGGTAACTTCATAGTGAAAGGGATGTCGACCCAGCAGAAGAACAAATTCTTCAAAGATGTTAAACATTACTTCTGGGACGACCCCTACTTATTCAAAATCTGTGCGGATCAAGTCATCCGACGGTGTGTTTATGGACAAGAAGCTCTGGACATTCTGAAAGCTTGCCATGCTGGACCCACCAGGGGCCATCATAGTCCAAATTACACAGCCAAAAAGGTGTTTGATTCCGGGTTTTATTGGCCTACTATTTACAAGGATGCCCATGAATTTGTCAAAGCATGTGACGCTTGTCAACGTCACGGAAATATCTCTCAAAGAAATGAAATGCCACAAAACGCCATTCAAGTTTGTGAGATCTTTGACATCTGGGGTATTGATTTTATGGGGCCATTTCCATCTTCTCGAGGTAACAAATACATACTCGTGGCTGTTGACTATTTGTCAAAATGGGTTGAAGCGAAAGCTTTACCTACCAATGATGCCCGAGTAGTTGTAAAATTTTTGAAATCTCTTTTTGCCAGGTTTGGAACTCCACGAGCTATAATCAGTGATCGTGGTACACATTTCTGCAATGATCAATTTGATCGTGTTATGCAAAAGTATGGTGTTACCCACCGTCTCTCTACTGCATACCACCCCCAAACAAGTGGGCAGGTGGAAGTCTCCAACCGTGGTATAAAAAGAATTCTTGAAAGGACAGTAGGCGAAAATCGTGCATCCTGGTCGGATAAACTGGATGACGCACTCTGGGCCTTCCGTACAGCTTACAAAACACCAATTGGGTGTACTCCATACAAGCTAGTGTACGGAAAGGCATGTCATCTTCCGATTGAGCTAGAGCACAAGGCATACTGGGCCTTAAAGCATGCAAACTTCGATATTCAGACAGCTGGTGATCACAGAAAAGTTCAAATGAATGAACTAAATGAACTCCGTGATCAAGCATACGAGAACTCTTTGATCTACAAACAAAAGACAAAGAAGATTCATGACTCCAAAATCAAGAACCGCGTTTTCAACGTTGGTGATCGAGTCCTTCTTTTCAATTCAAGATTGAAGATATTCTCGGGAAAGCTTAAGTCCCGTTGGTCTGGTCCATTTACTATTGCTAAGGTTTATCCTTATGGTACCATTGAGTTATCCCAACCCGATGGTCCAAATTTTAAAGTGAATGGACATCGATTGAAACATTACTTTGGAGAGGACATTCCACCCGTGATTGTCCCGGATCTACAAACTTTCCCCATGAACCAATGAATGCGGGGATCGAGTCAAGCTAGTGACTCGGGAATCAAAAACAGTAGCACACACCATATGGGTTTTCACCCATATTTCTGTCTTCTTACCCTTTTCTACCACCCTAGTGTGGGGGAGTTGCCCCCCGCTGTTGTATATATCAATCTCTCTAAAAAAAAATAAATAAAAAAAAAATGTATATATCAAAAATAAAATAATGGCCGTAGTATTTCCCTTTTATGTTCTATGTTTCGGCATAACCGCCGGTACTTTGAATATTGAGGGCAATATTCATTTCTAGTATGGGGGGGAATTCTCACGAATTTTATCATGTAATTATACCACCCAATTCCCCCATTTTTGGCCAAAATTTTTTTTGGAGTAAGTGTTTTTCACTTACTCAGCATATGGTAATCAGTCCGCCATGTCTAAAAAACAAAAGGATTGGCTAATCCAGGAGCAAACGGCTCTTGGTAAAGATATCTCAAATCCGTTTATGGCTTGCAATTTGCCCAAAATTGTATGGTGTTCAGCTCACCATATCTTTAATTAGTGAAAAGTTGGCTAGCCCGCAAGTTTATGGCTTGTGGTAAAGGCAGTTGGAAAGCCATAATTGGTAATCGACTCACCAAAGATAATATTGATAATTTATCTAAGAGTTGGCTAGTCCAGAAGCAAACGGCTTCTGGTAAAGACAAATCAAAACCGTTTACAGCTGGTGATTTGCTCAAAATCATTTGGTTATCATTGTGCCAAGGTTCTTACTTGAACTAAAACAATTGGCTACTCCAGAAGTAATGGCTTTTGGTAAAGAGATGAAATCCATTAATTTTTCTTAAAACATTGCTAGGGACTAGCAATATCTTAGTGTGGGGGATTGATGAGTGTCTAAATACTCATCATTTTTGTACCATTTAAACTGCAAAAACATCTGAAAACACTCAGAAATGCATCAAAATGACAAAAATATCACAAATAAGTGTTTTATGTGTTTTAAATGCAAAAATATCAAAATCTGGTGAGAAACGTATCAAGTTTGCATAATTGGCAGTTTTAGTCCCCCAAGTTTAAAAAGTTGTCAAAAACAGTCCCTGGTAAAGCAAAATAAAGAAAAATATCATTCAAGGTCCCTGGAATATTCTAAGTTGTCAAAAATAGTCCTTGAATGAATCTTTGGGCAAATGGCAGAAAAGGTCCCTCAAGTTTGAAAAATGTCAATAATGGTCCTTGGTTAATTTAAAAAGTGAAAATTATCAAATATTAACCTTGTACTATTCATAAATGACAAAATTGGTCCTTATGGTAAACTTTGGAAAAATTACAAGTTAGGCCCTTAAAGTTTCAAAATTGGCAGATTTGGTCTTTGGACTTATAAAAATGGAACTTTATAAATTTAGTCCTTGTACTAATCATTATTTGCAGGATTAACCCTTGTGATAACCTTGGAAACTTGTCAGGTCCAGCCCTTCAATTTGGCAGAATTACAAATTTGGTCCTTGTGTGTTATTAAGCTAAAAACCAAACGGACCTTTTGTATTATCCAAACCCAAGCCCAAAACACAACCCGGCCCAAGATTTAAAATGAAAGAAAACCGCGTCCACTGTTCACCCTTCTCCTCCACACCTGTTAAACCAAAACCAGTGGTTTCACCACTGGTTTCCACCTCTCCCCACCTTCCACCTCACCACCTACTACTTACTCTCATCCCCTCCACCTCATGAGCTAGCCCACAAACTGCAGTTAATGCTTCCCCACCATAGACCTTTTACTGTTACACTTACACAACTGGTTTTTGCTTTTCAAATCATTACCAGCCCCATTCCTACTATCTAATTTGTCCCCCTCCACCTCCACAACACCCCAAGATTCTTTAATTGTTCTGAAATTGCCTCAAGCGACCATGTACACTTTTGGCGCCAAAAGTGAAATCAAAGGCTGAGATGAGTTGCAGTGATCCAATGGCCAAGATTGTTGATGGGATATGATCAGAAACATGTGGGGAGTATCAAAATGCTATAAAGAAGAGAGGAGATGCAATGTACATAGATATCTAGTATAATTTTAATTAGCTCATGTCGTTTTATCTAAATTTTAAATTTCAGTGTATGTTTTAGCTTTAAAGCTCTGTATTTCAAGTTTTCAGTGTAGAATAAAGCTTTTGTGATAATCAATTTCAGTATTGAGCTTCATTTTAAGTTTATGCATTTTTCAAGTTCAAAATCTCAAAATGTTCAAATGGTGTTTTTAGTTATTGTCTTGGACTGAATAAGCCATATAAGCTCCTCATATAGCTTATTAAAGCTATTAGAGACCTTTAAAAGCAGTTTAGAAGTAAAAAAGAAAAATACCAAAAATTCCAAATAAATAGTTAAAAAATCAAAAATCCATGGAGATGAAGAAGAAAGCTGGAGCAGGGTAAATACAGGATTGCCTTGGGTTTAGAAGCTTAGTGGTAAGCTAATAGGGGTGATCTTTGGACCTTGTTCTGTGTTTTCAGCTCAATACAAGTTGTAAGCCTTTATAAGCTATTCTTGCATTTCACTGTATGAGTTGGTCAATAGCTTAAATCTCTGTTTGTTCATGTTTACTAGTCATAGTTAAGTATAATTAAGCATTAAAATCAATCACTTGTTCTTTTTAATTTATAGTTAATAAAAATCTTATTTTAAGCAGTTAAATTAGCATAAGTGTAATTTCTTGGTTTTATGTTGTTAATGCTGTTGTTTAGTATTTCTTTAGTCTTATTAAATGATAACATGAGGTCTGTAATCCATGGCATGGTCTTAATCATTGTTTTGTTTTGAAAATCACAAAGACAGTTTAGTTAAAAGTTGTTTGGATTTGCTGAGTTAATTAGGATAGAGGTTGTTTGTGTTGTTGCTTATTGTTGTTCTGTGTCACATACACATCTAATAACTCAAACAAATCAGAAAAACCAGTGCTTGTTACATCAAAAGTCAAAATACCTTTTGATCTCACCTTATTTCTTGTCTGTTTGATCTTCATGATCCATGATTATGATTTCTTGTTCATAAGTTGTTATAATTGCTTAATTCAGTCTTAATACACCTTAATATATCATAATCAGTCATTAGATTTGATTACAAGTTCATAATAGTCAACTTAGTTAGTTTTTATAAAAGTCAAATTTTCCATATTGCAGTTTTGAATAAACTTGGTGACTTTCTTATGATCTTACTATTAAGATTTAGAATTTAATCTTCTGGAATATTAAAATATAGTTGCTTAACTAAATTAGAAAAATATAAGTTTACTTTTAACTAGCTTATTAACTGCTTATTCTCTGCTTTCTTTTAAGACCCTTTTTCAAAACATGCTCTGTGCACCAGAGTTGATAGCCTATTTCACAAGCTCTCAGAGAGCTTATTAGTGACCCCTAGCTTATGTACCTTAGTTTTTTGAGAAGCTCACCTAGCTGACTCAAGGTTACAAGTGCTTATTTTCCATTTTTAGCTTATTTACCTAGCCTGCTAGTAGCTTTTAATTCTGTCCATTTTGTTTAAGTATACCAATAAGTCAGTGTTCACAAGTTTTTCAAAAGCTTCTCACAAGCTCACTAGTGTAATCCAAATCTTGAAAATTAGCTTTTTGGATAGCTCAGTTGGTCAACTTGTTAGTTCCATTGCTTATTTTCATTTCCAAGCTTATTACATAAGCATAAATTAGCCTCCAAAGTTGTCCCAAAACCTGTTTGGGTAGTCTAGATAACTGGATTGCTTATTTGGTTCATATGGCTTATTTAGTGCTTATTTCTAAGTTACTTTACTTATTCAGTTGTTAAATTAGCTTATTAACAGATATATAGCTTATTTCCAGTCTGACTTAGCTTATTTATTAGCTTATAAGTCACTTAGCTAAATCCTAGTGCTTATTCCATTTTTGTTCACTGTTAAGGAAAATAAGCTCAATCAGTGCTTATTTATAAGTTTTTGTGCTTGTTCAGTTGTAATTCTAGCTTATTTACAGTAGTCTAGCTTATTCTCAGTTACTTTGTGCTTATTTTTAGCTTAATAGCCATCTTAGCTTAATATTTGTGCTTATTTCCATTTCTTGTCAACTGTTAAGAAACATAAGCTTATTCAGTGCTTATTAATAGTTTTTATAAAAAGTCATAGTTATAAAAAGTGCTTATTTTCTTGTGTTTAATAAGTTTGCAAAAGAAAAATCGAAAAAAAAAAATAAAAGAGCAAAAAGGTGGGAGGCAGGCTCGAACCTGAGACCTCCACCTTATGAGAGTGATAAGTGTGTACCTGTATACCAGTTGCCCTTGGGTCTTTGACTGGTTACATTTTGCACAATCAAATACTTAAGTACTCTTTGTCCCGTTTAGCTTATTTGGTTAATTTAGCTTATTTCGAGCTTATTTAAACTAGCTTTTGCAACTTTTGTATTTTTCATAGATTTGTATTAGTATAAAGTAATTTATAAAAAAGTTTCAGAATTTTCTAAATAGTTTTAGTATTGTTAAACATTTAATTAGTGTAAAATAGTATTTAATTCATAATAAAAAATATAAAAGTCTAAAAAATATAAATCTTTTTTCTAAAATTTTCTTTTGTCATATACTACGTAAGAAAATTGTTTTTACACTTGTAGGACTTTTATTTCATAAATTTTACGTTTTTGCTTGCGCACTCGCGTAATTTTTATAAATAACGCACGTTTTCATTTTAAGTTACGTTTTTAGATAATTTAAGTTTACGTTTTAACTAAAATAGTTTATTTAAGTTATTTTATTTTATAAATCACAAAAACATCATTGTAAAAATAGTGATAGCGTTTATTTAATATATTTTAGTTTTTTAATTTTCTTTAATTTGCATTTAAGTCGCTGTAATTTATAGATCTTTTCTTTAGGTATAATTATTCATCAAAATCCTTACTGATCACTATCCTTAGTGATTATTCGACATCTGTCTGTGTTAAACACCATTCATCCTCCGTGGGACATAACGACTCAGGAATCCACTATATTCCTCTGATCTAAATTGCATTTGCCTTCTGAGCTGTTTTAAGTTTGTTACGGTTGACCATTCACAAGTGGTCAGCTTGTGTGATTAAACTTGACCGTTTGGAGGCCAATCATGACGCCGTCCCGACGATAACTTGGCCAAGATGAAAACCCTAATGACGGCGATCTGACGGCGACCCACCTATAAGGCGACGCCGTCGCAAGTGTAAAATTATATATAGAAATCAAATTTTCAGAATTTTGAGAGGTAGACTTCTGGAGTAAAAACCCTAAACGTTTGTAGTTCAACTTGGACAGTATTTTAGGGTCCCAAACCCTATTTTACTCATCAAGATAAGTGTTTTATTCCATTGATTTTATTATGTCTTCCATTGAATGTGTGTATGCTTGCTTGTTCAACATGTCCGGCTAAATTTCTTGTGTGTTTGCTTAGATCTATGAAACCTAGTTATTAATTATTGATTGGTTGTCTCTTATCTTAATTGTAATTGGCTTAGGAGTGCAATTAGGCTATCGTTGTGTTTAAATGCTTGAGTAATCTTTGTGAACATTAGTTTATAAATCACTTAGCGGATTGTAACATATTGGATTTCACAAACACACTAAACCATAAGATCAAATAGGCGTATAATGTGTTTTAGAGAGAGAAAGTTAGAGGTTTAGGGAACTTTAGTGAGAGAAAGAAAAATCTTATTATGAGCTCCAACTCTCTACCTTAGGAGGTAGAGAGTATTTATAGTACTTACATAAAACGCCACCTGACGGGCTGTGGATCAGGCATACAGTGGGTAAAGACCCGTCCATCCTCTACGGTGTTACTTAACTAAATACTACTTAACATTAAATAACTACGACTACGAGCTTTCTAACGAATACATATACTTGAGGTGACCGAGACTTTAACTACTGGATTTTCCAAATCCTAACAATCTCCCCCTAAGGGAGGTCACCTCAAACATACATTTAAATTACATAGAAAACAAACAAATATATCATTGAGATTGTTCTTGGATTCTTGTTCTGTAGCTCGTAGTCTTTGATTCTTCATTTTTGCATGTTTAGGATAATCTGAGTGGAGGTCTTTAACTGATCCATGTGATACTGAGTTTTGAGCCAGCTTTGAGATCATCAGCAACATTAAATCTCTGACTCATCCATTGTGGTGTTGGTATTATGTAATGTAGTGACTTTTTGGACCGACATGCTCACATTTTG
>OU343219.1:114391152-114477020 GCA_910596185.1 Chrysanthemum makinoi
TTTTACTCTCAAAGGCTACATCTACAAAATCTTGGCTATGGCACCGTCGTTGAAGGTCTCCCACGATTCAGGTATTCTAAAGATCACCTATGCTCAGCTTGTGAACAAGGGAAAAGCACTCGTGCTCATTTTCCTTCAAAGGTGGAACACAGCTCTCAGCATGTGCTTCATCTTCTTCACATGATTTGTGTGGCCCGATGCGCGTGCAGACGAATAATGGCAAAACGCTACATTTGGTAATGTTGATGACTACTCAAGATGGACTTGGGTTTATTTTCTTCGAAGTAAAGATCAAGCTCCACAGATGATCATCACCTTTCTCACGAAAATTCAAATTCAACTCCGAAACACCGTTAGACAAATTAGAAAGACAAAGGAACTGAATTTGTGAATCAAACTTTTAGGGGAATATTATGAGAAAGTGGGGATTGAGCATCAAACATCTATTGCCCGCACACCAGAACAAAACGGAGTTGTTGAAAGACGAAACTGTACGTTAGTGGAAGCTGCCAGAACGATGTTAATCAATGCTAAACTTCCAGATTACTTGTGGGTTGAAGCGGTCTCAACTGCATGCTACACTCAGAACCGTTCAATGATTACAAAATGCCACAACAAAACACCATTTGAGCTTCTCCACAACCGTAAACCGAATCTCAAACACTTTCATGTCTTTGGATCTCTTTGCTATCTGAATAATGATCGTGATGACTTTGGTAAGCTCAAAGCCAAAGTTGACATTGGAGTCTTTATTGGATATTGTGAAAATTCTAAAGGTTACCGGATCTGGAATCGTCGGACAAAGCAGGTTATGGAAACTATTCATGCTAATTTTGATGAACTCACTGAAATGGCTTCTGAGTATAACGGCTTGGAACCCGGTCACAACCGCTTAAACTTCCCCCAAACCCCATCATCAGCTGATACAAGCCCTCAGCTTACTCGTCAACAAATGGAAAGACTATTTGCTCCTCTGTTCAGTGACGATATTGATGAACGTGCTCCAGGTGTATCCACTGTTTCCGCTGTTCAACTGATAATACTTAATACTGATACACCTTCGACAACAACTACTGTTGAAGATGCACCACTAGTTGACTCTACTACAACAGTTGAACAAACCGCTTCCAACAATGATGAACAGGTGATGATGTTCTGAATGAAGTACCCCCACCTGCAGATTTTGATCCAAATGCGTTCTTTAACCCGTTTGCTAATGAAACTGCTGCACCTGATGTCGCGGAATCATCTACAAGCCATTTGAATCCTCAGAATCTGCATAATGTATACCAACATCAACCCTCTACACATCGATGGACAAAAGACCATCCTCTGGAAAATATTATTGGCAACCCGAATCAACCAGTCGTTACGAGACAACGTCTTCACACAGACGGTGAACATTGCATTTATGCACTCACTGTCTGCCAAACTGAACCCAAAAACATTAAGGATGCAATGACAAAAGATAACTGGATTGAATCCATGCAAGAAGAACTCAACCAATTCAAACGTCTTGAAGTATGGGAATTGGTTGAAAGACCAACAGGGGTCTACGTCATTGGTCTCAAATGGATTTGGAAAAACAAATTGGATGCTGAAGGGAACGTTATCAGAAACAAGTCACGCCTGGTGGCTAAGGGTTATAGACAGGAAGAGGGTATTGACTTTGAAGAATCATTTGCTCTAGTTGCTCGTCTTGAGGCTGTTCGGATATTTCTGGCGTTCACAGCTCACATGAACATAACGGTCTTTCAGATGGACGTCAAAAATGCTTTTCTGAATGGTCAACTGAAAGAAACAGTTTATGTCAGCCAGCCAGAAGGATTCGGTAATCCCGCGCTTCCGAACCACGTCTACAAACTGAACAAAGCTCTGTATGGTCTCAAACAAGCTCCTCGGGCATGGTATGATAAGCTATCATCTTTCCTCATTGCCAATAATTTTACCAAAGGTTCGGTCGACCCAACTCTTTTCATACAATATCACGGGCAACATATTTTAATTGTTCAAATTTATGTGGATGACATCATTTTTGGGTCAACTCATAAAAAGTACTCAATCGCTTTTGCAAAACTAATGAAGAAACATTTTGAAATGTCCATGATGGGTGAACTTACGTTCTTTCTAGGACTACAAGTTCATCAATCACCCCGTGGTATTTTCTTGAGTCAGTCCAAATATGCCCTTGAAATTCTGAACAAATTCAGAATGAATACTTGTGATACTTATGCCACACCAATGGCACATACCAAGAAGCTTGACGCTGATTTGCATGGGAAATTGGTTGACCCCACCAAATACCGTAGTATTATTGGGTCTCTCATGTATCTAACAGCCAGCAGACCTGATATTGTCTTTGCCGTTTATCTTTGCTCCCGTTATCAGTCGCGACCAACTGAAACCACCTCTCTGAGGCTAAAAGAATCCTCCGATACATCAAGGGAACCATTAACATGGGGATCTGGTATTCGAAGGATTCTGGCTTTGAACTAATAGCTTTTTCAGACGCTGACCACGCAGGATGCTTAGATTCACGTAAAAGTACTTCAGGAGCTCTACAATTTCTTGGTGATAAACTGGTGTCATGGCAATCGAAGAAGCAGGATTGTACATCGCTGTCCTCAACCGAAGCTGAATATGTAGCCATGTCGGCATGTTGTGCTCAAGTCATTTGGATGAGAACACAACTCAAAGACTATGGTTACGTATTTGATAGAATCCCGATGTACTGCGACAATCGGAGTGCTATTGCGATCTCGTGCAACTCAGTTCAACACTCGAAATCAAAGCACATCGATCTTCGATATCACTTCATCAAGGACCATGTGGAACAGGGTACTGTTGAATTATACTTCGTGGGTACAGAATACCAATTGGCAGATCTTCTCACCAAAGCCTTAGCTCATGCTAGGTTTAATGAGTTGGTCCACCGGATTGGTATGCGGTGTTTGACTCAAGAGGAACTGGATGAACTCTTAAAACATTCTTAAAAACCAGTCAAACACCAAAACCTCTTTTGTAAATATTTTTCAAAAACAAAATACAAAAATATAAAATCAGATAAAACAACAAAAATATTCTTCTATCTATATTTCTTTTAACATGGCAAGTACATTTCTTCCGTCAACACTCTAATCTTTCAAAATTCAGTATTTTTTCCGATCAAGTGTTGAGGGGGAGAAAATAAATTCTTAACTATTTCAAAAATAACTGTGTACTTGCATGTTATCCTATCCCGGTTGTTTCTTTTAATAATGATGGTCACATTTCTGGTTTCTAACACTCATCGGACTAAAATTTATAAACTTTCATTATTTCTTAAGTCGAGGGGGAGTGTTGTCAAGTTTCTGTCTTAAAATATTTCGTTTGGTAACCAAAATGGAAGTTAAAAGGCTTTGGATGAGAATGGAAAAGGTGGAGGAACTAATATTGTCAATAACTCAAAGTCATTTTAATAAAACACCTCCACCTAACTTATCACTTCACATTTATTACAAACCAAATATCATCATACCATAAATCGTTCTTCAAATCCGTGTTTTGATCATCAATCTGTAAGTGTTTTCTGTTCTAAACAGTTTTAAACATGGTTTTAATCTTTCATTAATCCAACGGTTAAAACTCGAGTTATAGTGATTAGTGTTCACGCATAAGCGTATGAACACTTAATCGTTTGAGTGTTTGTGGTTAAAAAGATGTGTCAAAACGTTTGTATAACATCAAGGAATACATTTCATCACTTAACACACCAGAAACACGAATTGATTGTTTTGAAAATTAGGGTTTATGCGTGGTTTTGGGTGTTTTCAAATGTGAACGTTTTTGGTGAAAAAGATTGTTGTAGGAGGTTGTTAGCAAGATGAATTGATCATATCTAGGCCCAGATTTAACCCAGAAACACTAATTGCTTGATAATTAGAAATTAGGGTTTATGTTCTTCGCATTTGGGTATTTTTGATTCATTGAGAGTTTGATGTTAAAACTTGGCATAACACTCAATGACATCTAAGAACCACCAGAATAAGTTTGATGCAATTTCCATGGCTAGATTTGTTATGCGTAATTCTTGAAACTAGGGTTTAAGCTATAGATAAGGTTTTTACGCGTAAATGTTTATGAGTTTTCATGCCATGATAAGTATACAATGAATGTATGTGTTATAATTGTTGCTATGATTACTTTATTTCAGGTCTGCTACACGTAAATTCAGAATCAAGGTCATTAGCAATCTACGCATAAGGATCACCTTACGCGTAGAAGGTTATGCGTAAGAGAAATCTTACGTGTAGCGTTTACGCGTAAGGTTCTACAAAGGGACTACGCGTATCCTGTGAAGGATATGCGTAAACAATGACCACTACGCATAAGGTCTACTCTTACGAGTAAGCCTTACGCGTAAGGTGTTATATGCGCTTACGCGTAAGCTCTACGCATAAGGTCCCCTTTTCCTACGCGTAATATTTCTTACGCGTAAGTAAGGATCCTATGCACAAGCTTGCGTCTACGCGTATACTTCTCCTGTTTACGCATAAGCTACCATTTCTACGCCTAAGCCTTGATCAAACCTTCATTATGAATTGTTACGCGTGCAAACTTGTAAATAAATAAATCATAACGTCACGAAACCAAAAAATGTCACTAATAAACTTAAACGTTTAATATGTTGTGAAAAAATAAGTGATAACATAAACTTTAAAACTTAAAGTTAAATAACTCACGAAACTCATCATTGGACTATTGAACAAACAAGTGATATTGGACTCGTAACAATCATTGACATATATCATTCAATAAGTAGACAATAAAACCTTCTGTTGACTAACATTATGTCTTTTCATATGTTGGTTCTTTTGGCTAAATGTGTTTCAGATCACGACATGGAAGCTCAATTGAATGTGGATGCACCAAATGTCCTCACCATTGCTTATATCTTCCCACATGGCTATCCAATGAAGATTGGAAAGAACAATCTCAGAGTTGACTTTGAAACTCTCACCTGCTCGGAATCTTCTTGTCTCATTGCAGTGGATATTCTGAAGAATCATCCCTATCAGAACATGCTCACCAACTCTGCCACTGTTCCGGAGATCTACATACAACAATTCTGGAATACAATGCAGATGGTCAAAGGTCAAAATGCTGTGATGGTGACGCTCAATCACAAGCAACTCACCATCACTCCTGCAGACTTAAGGGCTGTTCTCCTTATTCCTGACATCATACCAACTGAATTCTCTGCTGCACCTACTGAAGAGACGGTTCTACAATTTTTGATTAATATTGGGTACGACGAAGCTTCAGGGGTTATCATTAAGCATTCTCACGTGGATCTCAAGAACATCCCTCAGCCTTAGAGAACCCTTTATATCATCATCACAAAATCCATTTCTGGTCGTGACAGCGGATATGAGCATCCTAAGCTCATAGAACTGCAAATCTTCTGGGTTCTGATCAACATGAAGCACATCGAAGTAGAAGCTCTGATTTGGGATGACATGATGACATTCCTCAAAAAGCTTGGCTCAAAGATTCCTTACATCAGATATACTAAACTGTTGATCCAGAGAGCACTTGGGTACAACCCTGACATTCCCAGAAGAATCAATGACCTCGACAATCACGACATGTTGTCTGAACCTACCCTAACTGTCAGATTTAAGGAGTCAACGACTAAGAAACAAGGTGCTGTATTGCCATATCACCTTCTCTCAGACGAAATCAAACAACTCTACTCTTATAAAAGGTATCTGGTAGCTGTAGAAGAGAACAAAGTTGGATTTCTTGATGAAAAATCTTCTGGTACGCCTTCAAGAAAAACCAGAAGAGGAAGTGCAGGAAGTGCTGCAAGCACTGAGAGTCAGAGGAAGTTCCCCAGGAGGAATCCTACACGTAAGAGGACAGTTCCCACCAAGGAAGCTGTTCCTATTCCCGTAGCTAAGCCTGAACCGCAAAGAAAGCTAATTGACGAGGACTCGGAGGATACTGCATCAGATGAAGATATTTTCTACTCTAAAACTGCTAAAGATGACACTACAACGGTACCTAAACCTCCCAGTCCACCAGCTGAACACGGCAAAGGGAAGACTCCAGTCATTGAGCAACAAGAGGAAGAAGAATCAGATGAAGAGCAACAAGATGAAACATACAGGAAAAAGTTCAAATTCCTTAGACTCCAACACGTCGCAAAAGAATTTGCTAAAGATCAAATGGGTGGCCCCGGAGGATCGAGTGGTGGAGTTCAACCGTCACCAGGTCCTGATGCGGTTAATCAACCCGATAAGGGATCTGGTGCCACCACTCTTGAGCAACAACAAAAGCGCGTGGAAGATTCTATTGATTACAACATTGAAGAACCAGAATCTGAGAAGTTAGAAAAGGAAAAAGCTGATGAAGAAGCTGCAGCTAAAGCCAAAGCTGATGAAGAAGCAGCAGCTCGAGCTAAAGCAGAGGAAGATGCTCAAACTCAGGCTGAAGAGCAAGCTAAATCCGATAAAGATAACGAGATGGACTACGATGATATTCTTCTCAAAAGTCCAACCCGCTCTAAGGAAGAAACTGCTACCGCTAAGCCTCCTAAAGACCCTGAGTCACCGCACATCTCCTCTTCATCAGACTCGTCCTCTCACTGCTCACCACCACCATAAAAAAGATCAACCAAATCATCATCCAAATCAGTGAAGAAGCCAACTGCCTCTTGGAAGTCTCATGCTAAGACTCGAATCGTCAAAGCTATCAAGCAGGTCAGAAAGAAAGACATACTCTACAAAAAGCTGAATTTTCTCGCTGATCAGATAACGTATCTTCATGATGAGAATGACAAGATGCAAGTTGAAAGGGAGTATGTCCAGAAGCTCATGAAAGATGATCTTCAAGGGAGAATGGATGAGATGATCAAAGAATACTCTCACAAGTTCCATATGGAGGTCGTTCCTAAACTGACAAAGGAGATGTATACCAGACAACTTTATCCGAATCTCTTACATCTAGCCAAGCAAGCCATGAAATCAACTCCAATGAATTTGAGCATCAATCCAGTTGAACTCACAATCTTCTCAGATGATGAATTGGTGAACCGGCTAGTAGCTCAAATGTCGAAACGCTCTGCAACGTTTGTCTCCCACGAAGCTAAATTGTTTGAAGCATTGCTGGAATACCAACTCAGGTCAGCATACATAGAAGAAGCTGTAAGGCCAAAACGTTCAAGAGACGACGAAGACAAAGATCAGGATAAGGATAACGAGCCCAAACGCACGAAGAAGTCTGGTGAATCATCCTCCATTCAGTACTCAATGCAGCCTCCACCTCAAAGAACTCTAGCTCAATAAAGATCTCCTCCTCGTTCTTCAACAGAAAAACCTCAGGATTCTGAGACACCACCTCAGACTCAGAAAAACGATGATCACTTTGAGTATACGGGTGGTGACGATGAGGAAATCCCTGAGCCACAACAACAACCCATCTCTCCTGACACAACTAAGAAACCAGAATCTTCAACCAGGCCAAAGAAAAAGAAGAAAAAGGCGCCTATGACTGACGTCCTATCATGGCTGGACGAGGATGATACTGAATTTGAATGGTTCTCGAAGCATGTTGATTCCACTCCCTACCCATCTGAAGGTCAAGAGGTTACGGAATGTAGTACATTGGAGCGTGCGAAACTACTGCAAGAAAAATTCCGTGTGAAAAAGATGACGAAATCCAAGTTGAAGCGAATCAAGAATGAAGCATTTCAACTTCTCAAAGACAACTCGGAAAGTGCTATAGAAGTTGAGTATCACCTTGATAATATAGCACGAGCCATGTCTAACAACATGGATTGGCTCAACCCAGAAGCAAACATCGACTTCACCAAACGGGACAATCCTCCATATTACACCGACTGGTTCAAACCTCTACCAACAATTGGCCAACCTGATCAGCCTAGGATTCCATTCAGATATTTCTTCAACAAAGACTTGGAATTTCTTCTTCACGGTGGCGATGGTTCAAGGAAATACGCTACATCACTGACACTTCCATTCCCGGCAGCCATATACTCTAACTGCATAGCCATCGAGGAAAGAGCTAACCACATGTTCTCCAACAATGTGGAAGAGTATGACCGTGATGCACTGTATGGGATTCACCATTGGCCGGAACGCCGAAGAATCTACTACAGAAGCTGCCAGGTTCAGAAGTCTCAACATGAAGTGTTCAGTACTAAGAATATCGTTGCCATCAAACATGTTGACCTTTCGTCCAAATGGGACTACACTTTTCTCAAGAATATTGTGGTCAAAAGACAAGACGAAAGAGATTATGCATTCTCTGAAGCGGACTTTGAGAATTTGTCTCTCAACGACATTGAAGACATGTACCTTGCCAAAGTACAGGGTCGCATGAGACAATTTTTGACTGAAGTACAACGTGAATTCATCAAGTCCTTGCTTATCTTCATCAGACGCATAATCATCAAAGAACGTGTAGAAGATCTCCAGCTCGCAGTTGAATCATATCAGACCCGTGTCAACTTCACTCCACCTCAGCTAGATCTTCCCGACATCAACCAGCTTTCACAATACACACTCATCAGCAAACCATTCAGAGTGGTTTACCTTAGTGAAACACTACGCAACTGCTTGATGGCGTGTAGCGATCTTTACAAGTTTGGGGATCACACATGAAGAGGTTAGGGACGGATTGGCTTATAGGTTGAAGGATATTCATGAAGGAATTGGGTCTAAAAAGTGATGGAATTCTAAGGAAAGACGGGATGTGAAGAGGATCATCACCATGATTGATGAAAGGTTGTATCGAAGGGATCAGTTCAGAACACTGGAAAGCTTTGTAGGTGGTCGTCCCAGGATTGCTCTCGCCGGCTATCAACGCCCACTTCGCATTCTTGGAAACATTGATGGACTTCCTGGTACCCCTTGAACTGCTTCTTTTTCATAATATTTTGGATGTGCTATTTATATGTCGATGGCTTGTGCACACATAACAGTGTACAACCTGTACTTGTCAAGAAAGGACCCTGTGGTACGCTTCAGTGCCACAATCCTTATAAAAGGAGCGAAAGCTTCTTACTTTTGAGTAAAACCTATCAAACCTTCACTTTTCAAGGTTTTGCTCAAAAGAACAAGTACTTCCCCTTATGATTTTCAAAACCTCAAACGTTTATATCACTTGTTGAGGGGGAGTATTGACTTTAACTTTGTTCACAACTGTTCACATGGTCATCTTCCCACAAAACTCAAAATGGTCATATTTATTCTCAACATTTCTTCAGAAAATAACACTCATATGCCATTTTTGAGGGGGAGAAAACTTATGTGATAAGAAATACGTTGTGTAACTGCAAAAGAATCTTTGTGCTATAGACTTAACCAACGAATTGACGAGATCTTAACTGTTAGTAACTCGAAAAAGACTTGTCCTGGACGGGTAATAATTTCAAGCTAGTTCGCTAGTGATGTAAACGTGTCTCGCAAAGGACTTGACCGAGTAGAATGTACCATTCGAGAAACTCCTGGTAGACATGATCTTTGATGGGTTTGACAACCTTTCGAGGTTTGTCCACACCTTCAAGATAGTTATTAGAGCTAGTTGTCACTTAAAAGCTGACAATGTAACTCTTTAACTATTCAACGTAACCGTGTCTAGCGGGGAATTGTCTATCTTGAGTCGATCAATTCAAAAGTGCGCGCTCTTCTCTCACCGTGCAGATTTCTGTCTTAACACTTAAGCACGTGTGGAGGGGGAGTATTTATGCTAAAAGATAAAACTCTCACAGTGGTACAAAATTTTTTTCATTCACAAACACTACGAGAGATTTTCTTGAAAATGGTTTTATGGTAATGGAGTTATAAGGAGATTAAGGTTAGGAATAACCGTCCTATGATCCGCCAGAGCCGGAGGGATCTACCAAGGACACTACCAATAGTTAGAATTAGAAGTCCTTAGGTATGATTATAAAAAGGAGAAAATGAGAATCGGAGAAAGAAGGAGTTGAAGAATTAAAAAGAAATGCAAAGAAAAGGGTGAAAAGAAATAGCCCTCCAAATTATTCAACTTAGGGCAGACACCGGGTTCAATTCATATGCTACTGGTTGTCATTAGATGACACCGGTATTGAAGATTAAAAGTCGTCATGGACCCAGTGACGCATGCACTAAACCTTCTTAGCCACTCAAGTTTCTCTCAACAGAAGCTTGTTTCATTCTCACAGGGAACCCTACGTAAACTATCGGCTTTCTCTTAGAGATTACTGGTATTGAAGAAGGAGACCCTCTCCCTAGTCTCCGCTTAGGAAAAACCAAAACTCACTATTGAGTCTAGAGCCACGAGATTCATCAAAAGATCTCTTAAGTACACTTGACATTTCATCACTTGGTGTTCAACAATAAGAACATCAGTGGTACGTTATCGAGTCCTTCACAGATCTTTGCAATCTGTCGAGAACATTTATGAGAGGTTCACAATTGTGATCCTCAGTGATTGAATGGAAACTTCTGCCAGGGTCAACATCAAACAGCCCTAACAGCAGGTCACTTCGGTAACTCCCCGTGGATTACGCTTAGTGGTCTCAAACGGTCTACAGTCGTGAGGTGATGCTTCGGTGTACCTCAGCGACTCATCTGAACCGTAGATGTACTTTGGTACATCGTGTTATCTCACTTGTGGGACTCCGGTTCAGGAACGGCATTTGTAAGAATTAGAGTTGTGTTTTCACACTATGCTGTTAACACTCTCAAAGTTTAAACTTGTAAGTGCCGGAATCCGCTTATTACTAACCGTTTTCATGTTTTCTTCTTATGGAAGCTCTGGAGCGGAATGATCGTGCAAATTCTTCACATGCTCATGCCAACATCATCACTAATGGAAGTTCTATCTAAAGCAACACAAAAGTCAGAATGATTCTTCATCAAACCAAAGAATCTACAAAGTTAAAGACTTAAAGAACTTCATCAGTACTGAAATCCAACGTCAAAGAGCGTATGAGCATGTTGAAGAATGATGTGGAGACACTGGAGCAGCGAAGCAGACCTGAGGCAGACTTGATGCAGATAACAACAACATACTATCACTACCATCACAAAGAACAATGATCAAAGAACAAAGATTAAGATGACGTCAAAGCAGAACTGTTTAAAGAAAACAATTTCTCTACACTGGGGATATTGTTCGAATCAAGGCAATTCTTCTCACAAGAAAGAAGAATGTCAGAAGACGTCAAAGCTACTATTACATTAGCACTTTCACCATTTGTATTCATCACCAACACTTGAGGGGGAGATTGTTGGAATCACTCTAAACCTTAATTCAAGTGTTAGTAATTTATATGTAATAGTTAGCTTAATATGGCCTTTATGTAGTAATTAGCCTTAGGCTTATGTAGAAGGCCCATAAGCCTAGGCCTAGTCCAATAAGGAAAAGGAAGGGAATAGGAGTGTTACCCCTAGTCCTCCTATAAATACCTTGTAATAACCCTCACTTGAGGGTTGGTTGTTCAATTATCTCTTCACATACTCCTAGCCTAACCTTTCTTTATATCGTGTGTGTGTGTGTTTGATATTTGTTCAACCGATCTCATCTTCTCTCTATTTCTTCTATTGTTACTTGTGTTGCATATTTGGGAACCTAACACATAGCTTCTTTAATGTTTCGTGGTTCTTCTTGACAAACGGTAAGAGCATAAACACAAGTTTCAGCATTGGTGTGAAGACGTTGTCTTGTCATGACTGGGTTAGAAGGATTGCCAATCACATTTACTAAGGGATGATCTTTTGTCCATTTATGTGTCGAAGGTTGATAATTGAATGTTGCATGCATATTAGACGGATCTAAATTGCGTGAAGATGACTCACCAATGTCAGGAATGGTTGGAGCAGGAGCAAATGGATGGAAGAAGAAAGCATTTCCGTCATAATCTGCGGGTGCAGGTACTTCTTGATTTTGTGTTTCATCAGATGTGTTAGTGTTGGATGCAATGTGTTCTTCTGTAGATTGAAACTCATTCAGCGGTGCATCTGGTGCAACGGTTGTTGTTGTTGAAGCAGGTGTATCGGGTATTGGAATACTATCAGGTTGTGCAGCGGAAACAGTCGATACATCTGGAGCACTACTTTCGGGAATCTCATCAAACATAGGAGCAAACAAAGTTTCCAATTGTTGACGAGTGAATTCCATGGGTGGAACAGTTGATGAAGAAGGAAAGTTTAGACGGTTGGATGCGGGTCCTAAGCGGTTTTGCTTAGAAGCCATATCTGTAAGCTCATCAAAGTTGACATGAACGGTTTCCATCATTTTTCGAGTTCGACGATTCCAAATTCTAAATCCTTTCAAATTTTCACAGTAACCAATGAACACACCAATGTCAGCTTTCGGGTGAAGTTTACCAATATCATCACGATCATTTTTCGGATAACACAGTGCACCGAATACATGCAAATATCTGATATCTGGTTTGCGGTTGTGAACAATCTCATATGTAGTTTTATTATGGCGCGTATGAATGATGGAACGGTTTTGAGTAAAACATGCAGTTGAGACAGCTTCAGCCCACAAGAAATCCGGTAAATGTGAGAAAATCAACATTGTTCGAGCAGCCTCCACTAACGTTCGGTTTCGTCTTTCAACAACACCATTTTGTTCGAGAGTACGAGCAATCGAGGTCTGATGTGTGATTCCAACTTTCTCAAAGTAAGCACGAAGTGTTTGATTCTTGAATTCAGTTCCATTGTCTGTTCTTACAATTCGAATGGTGTTTTTGAGTTGAACCTGAATCTTTGTGAGAAAGGTGATAATCATTGTTGAAGCTTGATCTTTAGTTCGAAGAAAATAGACCCAAGTCCATCGTGAATAATCATCAACAATAACTAGAATGTATCGTTTTCCATTCACACTTTGTACATGCATGGGGCCAGATAAGTCCATATGAAGCAAGTGAAGAACATGTTGAGAACTTGGTTCAGGTTTTGAAGGAAAGTTAGATCTCTTGCTCTTGCCTTGTTCACAAGCCAAACATAAATGATCTTTGGTGTACCGGAACCTTAGAAGACCATCAACTAACTTATGACGATCGAGTTCAGTCATGGTTTTGAAGTTTAAATGAGAAAGCCTTTTGTGCCATAACCATGATTTAGTCGAAGTTGCTTTGGAGAGAAGACAAATCGGTGAAGATGCAATCATATCGGACATAGGAATCGTATAAAGATTTGTGCTCCGATTGCCGGTGAGTAAGTCATGTCCTTCCAAATCACGTACGTAACACGTTTTGGAGCGAAACGCAACTTCCAAATCATCGTCACAGAATTGTCCAACTGAGAAAAGATAGTGTCCAAGACCTTCAACATAATAAACCCGACTGATCTCGATGTTTCCATTAACATAATCTCCATATCCCATTATTGCAGCAAAATGATCATTCCCGAATCTGACAGTACCGATGAACTTTGAAACAAAATTTACTAACAGCTTTAGATTGCCTGTCATATGCCGGGTACATCCGCTATCAACAATCCATAGAACAAGTTGAATCACCTGCAACACACGAAGAAAACGAGGGTGGTATGATAGAAGTAGTGGAACCCAAAGAGTTAGTGGGTTCCATTATGTTAGTGTTACACACATTTGCACATTTAGGAATCCATTTAAAGCTTGAGGTACGCTGCAACCATTGTTGCCATAACCAATTAGTTTTCGCTTTGGTCTTAGTGAAGTCACTAGGTGAGTACACTTTCTTAGGAGATGTTTTTGCAGTAATGGGTGTGTCTACATATTTCTCAGAAACTACACTGTGCACCTTCCCTAAATTCGATTTTGCAAACTATGGGACCTAGAGGGAGGGCCAGTTATAGATTTCTTAGAACGAGCTAGCAGAGAATTTGCAACACATTTTTCATGATTACCAGACATCATACTTTTCGACAGAAAAAACACCAAAGCATTAACGTTTGAAACGTTTATAGACTTATCATTCGCTACACTGACATTAGAATTGCATGTTGCCAAATTTGAATCTAAAGCAGATGCAACATGATTTTTATTCGATTTCCTAAGATGAACTTTTACTTCTGATGTCGGACGAGTGCTCTTCCTATGTTGCGAGATCCTAGTATTTCTTTTGTCTCTTATTCTCGGATCTTCTAACATTAGTAGACGCAACTATTCCTGTAGAAGTGGAAGAAAGCAAATTAGTTTCCTTAATTTTATCAATTATATACATGCCAGGAGCAATCACGTTTGTGTTACAAGACTTGCTAGATTCTTGTTTAGTTAGCTTTTCTTTAAGCTCAATGATGATGTGTTTTTGATCCTGAATTATGGAATTTAATCTTCCTTGTTCACCCAACATTTGTCGAGTGTATTCAACATGGTGATCAAGTTCTTTTGACGCTTCAGAACGAACAGTTTTAAGAGAATAAAAAATTGTTTGATATTCCTTTTTGACTTGTGCAATCTCTTGTTCATATTTGAAAATTTGACATTTTAACGACGCATTTTCATCATCAAGAAATTCTACTTTTGATAGTTGCGACTGTTCCAAAGAAAACTTTTCCATTTGATTTTGAAAAGCAATTTCAGATTCAATTGTTTGAGAGTGACACCATTGAAGTCGTCGTTTAAGTTCAGAAATCTCCATTGAAAGCTTAGATTGGACATCATCATTTTGTGAAAACATTTTTCCATTTTCCTTTTTTTATTTCTCAATTTCATGCCTTAACATCTGATTGTCCATTTCCAACGTTTGAACCATATTGAGATTCTCAGCAGTTAACACAGTATCATTCACAGAAGCAAATTCACAATATATAAACACAGAAGCAATATTAGCAGAAAGAGCATCTTCTAACAATTGATCAAAGGCATTTTGAAGATCTTCGTTTTTGCATTGTTCTTGTGAAACTGAGTTTTCAAGTGTGTTAAAAGCTTCAATCATTGAAGTCACCTCTTATTGCAGTTCCCTTTCCTAGTGTGTTGCACACAGACGCAAATGTGCGACATGAGGTGAAATTTGGGTTTGAAGCATTTGTCTTTGCTCTCTTGCATAAGCAGATTGAAAATTAGATGCTTTTAACTCAGAATTTTTCTCAATTGCCGTTTCTAAAAATGAAATATCTTCCATAAACGTTTGAAAGTGCCGTAATACTAAACAAGATTTAGGAGTTTTTGGCAACGAGTTGCTTTTGCTAGAAGACGGTAAAGGACCATTTATTTGTGCAACACTGTGAACGGGACCTTCTACGCAAGATGCCTCAGTTAATTCAGAAAGATTATACGATGGTGTTGAAATGACATTCAGTTTGTAAGAAGCATTTTCTCTTGTGTAATCATATGGTAAAATTCCATTTTGTCGCATGTTTAAGCGACTTCGATCATCTTGTGCCCATTGTTCCTCACAATCAAATACAACAAGTTGCATGCATGGATCTAAAAGACATTGAGCACTATACAATTTGGGCATTTCCTTGAGAGCTGTGTGAAGAAAACGTGGGTGATTATACCCAAGAGCAAAACGTTTTGAGTCATCAGGACTCGGAAGTGAGGTTGACATTTCAATCTGTTTTACTGAGTGGCCAATCTTATATACAATAGTACCAAAATCTTTTAACCGTCTTTCCAATCGAAGAATTTCCTCAATTTGATCATCAATGCGTTTCTTAGATTTCTTCTTGAATTCAGAAAAATTTGACCGACTTTTTGAAAAATCTTTTTTAGTATTTGAAAGTTCCGTTTGAAGATTTTCAATGTTTTTTTGAAGTTCAGACTTTTCTTGTTCAATTTTAGAAATCTTTTCATTATTTGACGCAACAATTTCATGCATTTGATGTTGAAGATTTTGTTCGTTAACGCAAGATTTTTGAAAGGCCACTTCAAAACTTGTTTCTCAGGTGGTTTTTGTTTCAAAATCATTTTTCCATTTTCGACAACTCTCAAGTTCAGCAGTCAAGGAGTTAATCTCAGCCCTAAGAGTTTGGTTTATCTCATTTCATTTTGCAGTTTCGGCATGCAATGGCAGAAGTAATGAAGTCAGATATTCTGAATCTGGACCATGAATTGCTTCACGCTGTTCAATATGCTCATTATTTTCGTCATCACTTAGTTCATCAAATGTAACCACGGGGTTAATTTGATCAACTTCAGTATGATTAAATAATGATTCATGTTGA
The DNA here is from genome assembly GCA_910596185.1 of Chrysanthemum makinoi. NCBI lineage: Eukaryota > Viridiplantae > Streptophyta > Magnoliopsida > Asterales > Asteraceae > Chrysanthemum > Chrysanthemum makinoi. The sequence goes on from OU343219.1 coordinate 114,407,307, forward strand.
ACAGATTGCTGCTCATCAGGTGCAGATGCAGACACAATTGCATTTATGAGGCATATATCAGTGTCAGGTACCTGAGATAGACCATCTGTGTCATAGACCGGTCCATTCTCTGTTTGACTGATGTGATGTTCTTGCATATTTGCCATCAAAACAACTGCAGCATTTGCTTCCAAATCTTCATATTCATCATCTGATAGAGTATCTGCCATAAAACATTGCTGAGTTTCACTGAGTTCTCCTCCTGCTTCATCCTTGTATGCCCACAGCATGACTTGTTTATAGAAATCCTCCTCGGTTCGTGGTTCAGGACAAGCATTAGCAAGATGTCCTTGCTTTTTGCAATTATTGCAGTGAATAGTAGATCCTGAAGCCGGTGAATTCCCTGTTTCCACACCTTGAACATTTCTCTTGAAGTTATTACTACCCAATCCTCCTGCTAATGTTTGACCATTCCTAGAATTACCAGAATACCCACTTGTAATCATACGACGACCACTAGTTCTGTTCTGAACTTCAACTTTGCCACCTTGTATAACTGCGTGACTTTTGGGATTTGTTGATGAACAAAGACGATTGTTTGATTGAGTAGAGAACTTGGAGAAGGCTTTAGCAATAAAGGCCATTCCATGATTTAATGCTTCAAAAGCATCATCTTGATCATCATTGGTTTGAGCATAGTATGCATTGTTAGAATCACCTTCGGGTTTAAGTTGATGAGAAGGTGTGGGTGGAGCATAAGCAAAGTGACGTTGTTGATCAAAAGCATGATTTGACTTTGGGTAAGGAGTTGGATAACCATGTGCCATGAGAGCAATCTAATCAGCAATTGATGGTGGAGGGAAACCATGTGTGCCACGAGCTTCTTTATCTTTGAGAACCTCATATTGATGATGTTTCAGATAATCATACAAGAACCCATACTTGATATCATGAAGATCCTTGACTTGTCGAACAAAAGTAACATACTTATGCCAATCCGGTCCTAATGAGTTCAGAAACTTGGTGTTAATAGCAATTGTTGGAAGATCAATCTTATGCCGATGCAAATCATTGACCACATTTGTGAAACGATGATAATATGATTCAAGTGATTCCCCAGACTCAATGGTAAACATATCAAAGTTGTGATATAGCTTAGACTCCATGTCATTTTAGTTCAGTGCCTTCCATCAAATGATGAATTTGTTCCCACATAGCTTTTGCAGTTTTCTGTGCATCAATACTTTTGTAAATCGGATTAGGAATTCCAAGAAGTATTTGTTGCATAGCAAGCTCATCGGCTTCAAGATGAAGTAGTTGTTCTGGTGTTAAACGGCTCAGTGGAACAATTGAGATAGTATCAGGTCTTGGTGGAACAGTGTAGGATCTCGGGAACAGTTTCAGTTGGCATTTGAAACGGTCCTTCTAGTATCAGCTTCTTCAGATACTTACCATGAGGTTTCTTAAGTTCCATATACCTTAGAAATCGACTTGACCATTGCACATAATTGCATGGTGTAAGCATTGGAGGACGAGTATCCGAACCAGCTTCATGAATCGATTGCTGACTTGTAACAGCTTCACACATTTGAGAAAACCAAGTTTGTTGTTGAGGGATTTGTGGAACCATTGACATTCGTTGTTGAACTTGTTGAGGAGGTTGTGGAGGAGCTTGTTGAGGGGCGGGATGTGGGGGTTGATAATAGGAGTAATGGGGATAAGGATACGGTGATTGAGACATAGTTGTTGATTGATGTGGATCGTTAAGGATAATTAAGGTTAAGGTAGATTAGTAACGGAAATCCAAACTCGCAGAAATCCAAACGCGCAGAAATCCAAACTCGCAGACAAGAAACTCGCTGAAAGAAACTCGCAGAAAGAAACTCGCAGAAAGAAACTAGCAGAAAGAAACTCGCAAAAAATCTGGAATTTGCTAACTCGCAAATATTCAAACCAGAAATCCTAACTTGCAAATCATCAAGTCCAAACTCGCAGAAATTTAAATGAAACTCGCAGAAATTCAAACTAAAACTCGCCGAAATTCAAATGAAACTCGCAGAAGTTCAAGAAACTCGCAGAAATTCAATTACAACTCGCAAGAATTCAAGGCTAACTCGCCAAACTCTTAGAAACACGTATTTCAGTCCAATAAGTCCATAAATTTCAATCTAAAACACGTTTTTAAGTACGGATTTCTATTAAATCTAATAAATATTAACCTAAACTATCCCTTGGCTCTTGATACCACTTGTTAGGTCACCATTCTATCACATCAATATTTATATCTAGAGAGAGAAAGTTTTAGAGAGAGAAAGTGGAAGGAACTAATGAAGGATTAATGAAAATGATAATTGAAGTAGAACAACAACTCTCCCTTCAAGGGAGGGGGTATTTATAGTGATTACATAAGTAGGGTTGTTTCCCCTTGGTTCTAGAAGAACCTTCTATCACAGGTCATGGGCTTACTACATGAGCTGTGAATCTAATTACAAACATTTATAAACCATAATTATTAACGACCTATTAAAAAAATGAAATGACCTACACTTGATAATAAAACATGTTCCAAACAGAATAGAATAGCTAGTTAGATTTCTATCTCATTTAGGTTCCTTGCTTGATTCCTATCAAGTGAGTTTTTTTTTTTTTTTTTTTTTTTTTTTTTTTTTTTTTTTTTTTTGCATTTTTAGCTTCTTTGTAGTCTATCCCCCTTCTTCGTGAAATTGTTCGTAGCCCCATCACTTTTCATCATGGAAGGTGATAACCCGCCACCACATCCACCACTTCCCATCGACCCACCACTCATTGACCCGCCAAGAGGTCGTATTCTTGGTGAATACTCTAGACCAAGCCACCAAGGCTATAGGAAGACCATTGAGCTCCCCGATCAAGCTCAAAATACGGCCCTGCGATCCGACACCATCCGGTTGGTGCAAAACAGATGTGCTTTTCATGGACTTCGTTCCGAAGATCCTAATCAAAGATCTCAAGGACTTCCTTAAAATCTTTGATTCCATTGACCTTGATGCTACCACACGGAAGACCACGCGCTTGCATCTCTTCCAATTCTCTCTACGGGACCAAGCTAGTAATTGGCTCGAGCGACTTCCCTCCGAATCCATCTCAAGTTGGGATGATCTCACCACTCGTTTCCTTGCCCAATTTTTCCCACCGGGGAGAACTACTAAACTTGGGAATGAAATCTTGATGTTCTAACAACGTCAAGGTGAATCTCTCTACGAGGCATGGACTCGATTCAAGGACTTGATCCATAAAGTCCCTCATCACGACATTGATCTTTGGCTTCAAGTCCAAATCTTTTATGATCATGTCAACTTCTCAACTAAGCAATCCATCGACCAAGCCGCTAGTGGCAAACTTAGTAATCTCACCGCGGAAGTTGGAATGACCCCCGTGAGTTGCCCAAAACCGTCAAGGCAATCTCCTTGCCTCCCATTGACTCACAAACTTCCAATCGTAGGATGCTCGAACTTGAAGATCAAGTCAAATTCCTAATGAGCTCCTACGAGAATCCTAAGTCTTCACGGCAAGTGAACAAAGTCTCTTCCTTGTGTGAGCTATGTAGTGGTCCCCATGACACTTGTACTTGCACGAGACTCCCCGAACAAGTTTACGTTGACTACGCATCCTCGCATACCAATGGAATGGGAGGAGATTCCCCACAACACCCGGACCTAAGACTTTCAATGATGCCCGAGAAGCATGAAGGGGCAAACCCGACTACAATTGGGGACAAACCAAAGAAATCACCTCTAATGATTCCCCATGGTCCCACGGCCCTAACCAACAAAACATAGAAGGGATGTTGCAACACCTAGTTACATCCCAAGAAGCTCAAATAGCCAAGCTTTCGGACCGCTTTAACCAACAACAAGCCGAGATGGATAGGAAGATAGATAACCTTTTGAAAGCCATGACCAATAGTGATAGGAAGACTACTGAAAAGGTTAATGCAATCTCTACTCATTCTCCTGAAGCTTCAGGTGTGAAAATTAAGGACCCAAGTAAGTTATCCAAGCACGTTCAATTCGTCAATGCCATCACTTTATTGAAACCAAATAGGACTAGTGACGAAGCGAACCATGAGACAATGCTTGAGGTTAGTTAAACTCCTAAGGAAGAATCGACCAATGAAGTAGACGAAGTAGGTGATGAATACTTCAATAAGCTTCCTACGGAAGAGGAAATTTCACGCCACCCACACTTAGTACGCGACCTTCGTCACATGTATGTTAGGAAAAGCCCTCGGATCAAATTTGGAAATCCTTGGAATCTCAACATACGATGTTGCATTGGACATCTTTTCGTGGCAAGGGCCTACATTGATCGAAAAACATTGATCGAAAATTCCAATAAACATCATGAAAAGCACATACTATAATTGGGTGATGAAGAAACCTATCCCAAATAGGCAAGACCCCGATGATCCTAGAGTTAGTTGTAATATCCTTGGTAGAGTTAAGGGATTGCCCGCCTATGTAGGTAGTTTCACGTACCCTACGGATTTCATAATTGTGGAGGATATTAGTACGGCCATAGATCCTACCTTGTCCCACGTAATTCTAGGAAAGCCTTTCATAGAAAACACCAGGATGACTTATGATCCGTCATTAGGGATAGTTAGATTCAAGGATGAGACCGATGACGTAGCTTACCAAATGCCATTTAAGATTGAGAAATTTTAATCACTATCCAATGATGAAAAAGAACTTAAGCTATCGGTATACTATAGGAATGAGGAGGATAAGGAGAAAGGAGTAGATTATGTGATGAATAAGATATTTGGGTTTTATAAGGATTGTTTGAAATTAAGACCGGAATATAGAACCGATTGGGGGGTAAATGACTTCCTAGAAAGATGCATAATAGGACCTTACTATAACATGGAAAACCCTAACAGAGATCGTCATGATGAAGAAGGTGACGACAATGAAGTCATGTAGGAGCACGACTTCGAGTCTAGCTACAAGATTCATAAATAAAGAAAAGCGCTTCGTGGGAGGCAACACATGCTTAATTGTTTGCTTGTTTGTGTGTCACATATCTTTTTCATTGTTGTGTATTCTCAGGTTTGAATTTGTGAAAATGCTTTATTTTGTCTTTAACCTCGTCTTAATTACATATAAAAGTATTTTACAATAAGATAAGTGTAGGGAGGATTACACACGTTTTTAAAAGAACGTGAACATGGGAATTACAATTAATGAAATTGATATATATGTGTGTTTGTTAGACTCAAATGCTTGTATCGAGTCATAATGGATGTTTTGCAGGAATTATTCCAGATTTTAAAGGTGTAATTTTTCCAGGAAAACGCAGCAGACCAGTTTCTGTCAGGACAACCCGACGGCATCAGGATTAGAACCTGACGACGTCAGGAGGAGCAGAAACAGCTTATAAAAATTTTCTCATTTTGATAACGCTCAAAATGAGCATGTTTTTAGTAGCGTTATTGTTAGTTTTGTGTAGATAATCGGTTGTATTTACACATAATTGTTGCAAAAGTGCAAAAGAAGCGTATTTGTATGTAAATGTAGCCAGGCATCGTAAAAGGTGAAGAAATGAAGATTTCATGCACATTTGGATAATTCCCGAGGAAGAAAGATAAGTGAGGAAGCTCAAGGACTCAATGATTGGAAGCGCAAGGATTTCTAAGTGTCTACATCAAATAAATTTCAAGTTTCATCTTGGAAATCAGCATCAAAAGCAAAGAAAAAGGCACGAATCGAGAAAAGACAAAGAAAGTCAATATCTGTTGTACGGAAGGCTCCCAGCCAATCGGTCGGAGCCCGCAACCAGATCGGCTGGGGAATGGACGAACACGCAACCAGATCAGCTGCGTCGCAACCGATCCTGATGGAGAACCTGTAGTTACACTTTTACTTATTTATTGATGCCTTAACTTCTATTAATCATGAGAGTCCGATCATTTCCAGTTAATAACTTATTGAGGACGTTTTTGGCTTGATAGTAAAGGGTTCCTGGCTATATAATGCACCTAGACTTAATAGTTTAGTGTGATACAACCAAAAGAGTAATAGTTTACACCAAAGCTATTACCAACCCATATTATTCATCCTAAAAGTCATTTCTCTGCTGTAAAACGTCCAGGAGAGTGGTGAGACCAATTCTCAACCATTGTGTAATCATTTGGAGTGGTACGGTTAGGCTAAGACGATTAGAGGCGTATGGTTGCGATATTCCACAATTTTCTAGTTCTTGTAATCCGAAGTTTAGGTATTCTATTGAACTTTGTCATGAATCTCTATTCTATTGAATTATATGAATTACCTTGTTACTACTTATGTTATGTTATGATTTTCATGGAGTAATTCTTGAATATACTTGTGTGTAAGGATCTAGGCAATTGTAGGAGTGTTCTTATATATGATGCATGTAAATGATCTTCTTTAAAAAGTTTGTTGGAAAAACTACTAGTCTTGTTTGATTTGTTGGTAAAACATTTTCAAGATAAATGACCGAAATGATTTCTCTTATGTTTTATTCCAAAATGCTAAGTGACAAACTAGTATGAGGATATGGTGATTGACACTCATCATGTTTACTTGTTAAAACAAGACTAGAAATGATTTCATCACGAAATGGTCGAAAGATTCGTAGGATCAAGTTGAATAAGAAACTTTTACAAACAAATGGATTTTCAAAAGAATAATCATTAGGCTAAGGACCGAAAGGATTACCTATATGTTTTTATTCTTAAAATGATTTTACAAAACATAAACCATGGATTGGAAATCATTTGCTTATGATTTGTGAATTGCATCAAGTTTACACCAAGCTCTCATGAACACTCTTTATAATTGACTATGGACTTCACACAAGTATATGTTTCTTAAATTTGGATTTTTATAAAACCAACACTTTGAAGGAAGCCTTGACAAGCTTTCTTGTCTAAAACACTTTAACAAACTAAAACGCAAATCCCTTGGGACAACCTCGACTTACCCACCTTTGCTATTACGAACGAGTATACTTGCTCATATGTGTTAAAGTAATTACCCGGATAAATCGTGTTTATAAATTTTAAAACTTGAACACGGTAGACACATCACGTTTTCTGTGCTAAGTATAAATTTTTGGATATTCTCAGGTCTTAATTTTCCAGAAAAACTGCAAACATCCATTCCACAAACATTATATCCTAGTGTAGTTGAGTCATATATAGTTTTACCGCCGATTTTACGCGAAGGTTTCGTCTATTTTCTTAAAGTGTGCAGGTTTTATTTATCAAGTAGAAGAAATGATAAGGATTTAAAAGGTACCTTTTTGAGGGGTCATTTAAGCCATTAATTGATCACTTTTGTATCCGTTACTACTTAATTTCGTTCCTTTTCAAATTTTAGGTCTCTTGAAGGCAAATTGCTGGAATGACACTTATTCGGACGAAAAGGCGCGAATATACGAAGAAAATGGCCAAATTCAAGAATCGAGACACTCAAGCTGCTGGAACTGAAGGGGATGGCGTCAGGTTCTATTTTGACGCCTCGGAACATGTTTTGTGACGACTCAGTAGCCAAATTGCTTATTTACAAGTGACGGCATCAGGTTTTAAAAGAGTAGGGCGTCGCAGCTCAGACGGCCTAGATTTGATCCAGACGGCGTCAGAGACTGAAGGAGACGGCGTCACGGGCATAAGGTGACGCCGTCACAATGATAACGTGGCCAAGACGAAAACCTAATGACGGCGACCCGACGGCGTCACAATTAAAGAGTGACGCCGTCGCAGTTTGTAACACTATATATAGAATCCGAATTTTTCAGTTTTTAGAGAGGTAGTTTTGTGGAGTAAAAACCTAAACCGAACCAAGGCTGTCTTGTACAGTATTTTAGGGTTCCATACCCTATTTTACATCAAGATAAGTGTTTTACTTCATTGATTCAATTATGTCTTCATTTGATTGTGTGTATGCTTGCATGTTCTCCATGTCCGGCTAATTTATTTGTGTGTTTGCTTAGGTAATATGAAACCTAGTTATTGAATAATGATTGGTTGTCTCTTATCTTAATTGTGATTTACCTAGTATTGTGATAGGTCATTCGTTGTGTTATTAATGCTTGATTAATCTTTGTTGAACCTTAGCATATAGTTACTAGTGGAATTGTAGGCTAAACATCCAAAGAATACCTTAGTGTTAAGTTTATGAATCCTAGAGATTTCGTAGTCATTAACCTTGGGTAGCTTCAAAGAGTTAGGGATACACGCATACCCTACGACCTTAGAAACACAACGCGTTAAGAATAAGGACGTGACAATTCAACTATCAATAGGAGATAACTAGGGAGTAATAAAACCTAAGTAAACACATTTTTAATCATCATACGAGCACACAACAATAGACATAGACTACCCCTAGCTTAGTTAATTAGAATAGATAATAGTAGAGTAATCAGTAGAAATACCAACCCCCAAATCCAAACCCCGAGATTCGTACCTTTCCATTTCCTAAAAAATATAAAAAAGATAAAAAAATAATCTTCCTCAACCCCAACCTTAGCGTAGTAACTTCTCACTAGCATTCCTATTCCCCTAGAGAACGATATCAATACCCGTGGCTTACCCTAATACTACACTACAAGGATTAGGTTCACTGCCTAGGGTGTTGAAAAACTTGCTCGACGAAAAGGAAGTTCCTTTGACCTCGAACGCTCTGCGTAAGCGTATCAAGTTTTTGGCGCTGCTGCCGGGGAATAGAATAACTAGTTAGATTTTCACCTCGTTTAGGTTTCCTTGCTTGATTCCTATCAAGTAAGCTTTTTCCCATTTTTAGCTTCCTCGTAGTCTATCCCCCTTCTTCGTGACCTTTGTTAGTAACCCCATCACTTTTCATCATGGAAGGTGATAATCAACCACCACTCAACAACCCACCACCAAATAAATCACTTTTACTCAAAACCCAACCCAATGACCAACACAACCGCCGAAGACGTTATGTGAGTAGAAACACAGACCTTCATGATTTGCAAAAGGTATTTGATAGCACAATTAGGGAAGCTGTTGAGAAAGTGGTCAGCGCCTCTGTAGTTGGCTCCATGATCAACAGTAATTCGGAAAATGGCTTAGTGGATAAAAACGTGAATGAGGAGGATAGTGCTTATTTTAATCTTTACCCCACTAAGGAAGAGGCTGCTTACCATCAATACATAATCGATAATCCCCGATCACCCATCATTAGGATATGTCCAAAGATTAGGAGAGGAAATCCTTGGAACCTAAAAGTTCTTTGTATGATCGGATATAGGAATGTCGAACATGCTTACATAGATACGGAATCTCCCATTAATGTGATGTCATCAGCTGTTTAAAATGACATTATGAATGAGCAACTTAAAATTAGGAGAGACCCTAAGTATCCAGGTGGGGTTTGCAACTTTGTGGGAAGAGTCAAGGATGTACACATCTTTATAGGAAATTTCACCTACCTAGATGATTTTGTGGTCCTAGAAGACATCGGATGTGTCATTGACTATAGCTTATCCCAAGTAGTGCTAGGAAAACCGTTTGTTGAAAAGTCTAAATTGAGCCATAACAAGTTTGAAGGAACGGTTAGGTTTAAGAAAGGGAACGAGGAGATCACTTATAGGATGCCTTGGAAGACGAACAGATATGGCCCTTTATCCCTTTTTGAACGAGACAACATTAGATCTTTTGAGGAAAAAAGCGAAGACGATGTTTAAAAAGGTTTGAATTTCATGTGGGAGAAAAGAAGACTTTATTATAAGGATTGCTTGACCCTAGGGCCTATTTATAGAGTCGATGAAAATTTTGTCAATATGATAGAATTCTCATTGAGAATGAAAAATGAGACAACGTAGGGGCACGATTTTGAGTCTAGCTACAAGACTCATAAATAAAGAAAAGCGCTTCGTGGGAGGCAACCCATGCTTAATTGTTTGCTTGTTTGTGTGTCGTGTATCTTTTATTGATTGTTTATTCACATGTTTAAATTTGTAAAAATGCTTTATTTTGTCTTAACCTCATCTTAATTATATATAAAGGTATTTTACATAAGGGATAAGTGTAGGGAGGATTACATACGTTTTCAAAAGAAACGTGAACATGAGAATTTCAATTAATTAAAAGATATACATGTGTGTTTGTTCGAGTCAAATGCTTGTATCGAGTCATAATGGATGTTTTGCAGGAAATTTTTCCAGATTTTAAAGATAAAAATGTTCCAGAATTTTTTCCAGAAAATCGCATACCAGTTTCTGTCAGGATAACCTGACGGCGTCAGGAGGAGCAGAAACAGCTTATTACTTTTTCTCGATTTCTGAGCTACTTATAAATTTTTGGAATTTTCCAGGTCTTAATTTTTCAGAAAATCTGTAAACATCCATTCCACAAGCATTATATCCTAGTTTAGTAGAGTCATATATATATTGTTACCACCGATTTTACGCGAATGTTTCGTTTGTTTTCTTCAAGTGTGCAGGTTTAATTTATCAAGAAGAAGATACATAAGATGAGAAGGAGCTTTTCACGCAAACATTCTTCTTGAAGAAAGATGTAACCACCACTTCACACACGGATCCTACCGAGCTAATCAGGGGAGTACTAGTTTCGTTCGTTTTTAATTACCTTCCATTATCATAACTTTGATACTTTCGGGGAACATTGGGGACAATGTTCAGTTTAAGTGTAGGGAGGGAAAATAAAATGGAAACTTTGAAACTATGCCTTGTCCAATTTCATTTGGGAAATAAACCATGAGAAATATCGGTTAGGGTAATTTTGGCAGCAAATTTAAAATTTTTCATGACATGTAGGAGTGGGCCATTAGTCTTAATAAAGCGTCTCATGGATAGGAAATTATCTGACTAGCACAAAAAAACCCTTTACCACTTAAATTCCACCCAAAATGTAAGGATCGCCCTTAGATTTGTAGGAATTAAAGCATTCATCTTTAATGCTTAGAGTATGAACCGGTAGTATAATAGATTCTAGAACTTGTTTTGTGATGCATTCCGAGATCGCTAGTAAGACTACACTTGTGTAGTTAGGAATAACTAAATGATAAGAGGCATTAGGATTACCCTTGTTTGATACCTGTAATATAATTACTTCTTCCACATCGGTTGAGTAATTCCCCCACACCCTTGCGTTGTACTCATCTTTAGTACACGATACCCCTAGTTAACCCCTAAGAGCCTATCCTTTTAGCGGTTCTCGTGATGTTTCGGTTTTCCGGAATATCAATGAAGAGCATTGTTTACAATCCACCCCCAAATGTACACCCAAATCGCCTTAGCCTACCTTGTATGCACTCACTTTTAGTGCATTATTGTTATCTGTTAGGATTTAATAAATCCAGTTATTAAAGTGTCGGTCTGGTATGTGCTAAAACACATACCTTTTCATCATCAAAATAGACCCATAATAACCAAGATAGAGCCGTTTATTGCTAATATTTGTGGTTTTCTTGAGTTTGTGCTTGTGCAGGTACGGATATGTAAAAACACACAAAAATGAGCCAAATCAGACGTAAATCCGAGCACGAGAGATTAAGAGAGCTTAAGCTGAGCCGGAAGGTCGGGATTGTGCATTTTGGAAGATTTTATTCTCTGAGGATGATTTTTAGAAGTTACAATCAAGTTTGAAGAAATGTCAAGATTAGTCCCTGAACTTTGAGCTTTTGGCAAGAGTGATCCTTTAAATTTCAGAATTTACAAAATCAGCCCTTGGATTATTTGGAAATGACAAGTTTAATCCTTGAAAGAGATTCTCTGATTTACACCTTTAGTCCCTTGGAAAGCAGAATTTACAAGTTTGGTCCCTTATATACACCTTGGTTCTATATCTAATCCAATATGTCCTTAGTCCAAGTTCAAAACCCACGGCCCAATCCAACAACACACCCGGTCCAAGTCCAAAACAAACCAATACCCGGTATATTATAGCCAACCCGTTTACCCAATTCGGACCCAGGTCAAAACCTACCAAACCCGGTCAACCCAAACCAAACAAATATAAAATAAGCCCTCGCGCCTATTTTTCCCCCAAATACATCCAAACCCAGTTACCCCATGAACCCTAAAATTACCCACAGTCAATTGGTCAAAATTACCGTAATTAAGGGAATTCTTGTACTTTCATCTGACACCACTGACACATAGGGAATGACAGGTCAGCTATCCGTGTGCTCAAGTCCAATCTCTGCTCTCCTATTGGTTGAAGCTACGTGGTTATCATGATCCAATGATTGAAATTAAAGGGATGAGGTGTATGATGATCCAAAGGCTGCAAATGATTCAGAGAAAGCACAAAATGGATTTCTAGATCCTTCCATGACCTCAAGCTCACCTATTTAAGACCCTCATTCATTCACAAGGAGATCATCTTTCTTTCTTTTCAATTTTCAGTAGCTTAGTGTAGCTTATTGTTTTAAATATGTTTTCTGTAATTCTCTTTTAAATTCAGTATTTGTATTAAGCTTTTTATATTAATGAAATTTCTCTTTTGAGCTAAAAAATTATGTTTGGATCTTAAAGTGTTTTGAATTGCTTATTAGTACCATTTTAGTTGTAATAGCTTAATCTCAAGTAATATCAGTTTGTTTCTCACATTAACTCAAAAATACAAAAAAAAAATCAAATAAAATCATTGAAAAATAAAAAAACATATAAAAATTGTTTTGTGGATTGATCCATCATCAGCTACTGTTTCAATAGGTTCATGTAAGCTTGTGATAGCTTATTGTGAGCTTACTCTTGTTTCAAACTCAAAATTCTCAATTGGTCAACATAAGTCAACAAATCAGTTTCATGGGTTCTATGGTTCTGAATTGCTGATCTAGCTTGGATTGGGTTGAAATGAGTTGATGTTGGGGTTAGGTTACTGTTATATTGGTCTCATGAGCAAGCCATAGTGGCTGGACATCTTGTAAGTGTAGACTTAGTTCCATAATTTAGTAGCAGTAATTGTTTCATTTAAATCTGTTATAAGTAGTAGTAATTACTGTTATATAGCTTCATTTTAGTGTACTGAATCTATTTGGATGTTAGCATAAGATTGTAATTGTGATTTAGCTAGAATTTAGTACATTGCTGTTGATTTAAGAGTGTTTGGATCAGATCTGTTATCTGAGATATAGGTTAGTTCAGTGGATTAGCTTTGTTGCTGTAGGTTTAATAAGGTTTAGAGCATTCATATCAATCTTTACATTGCATCCAAACACTCAAATAGTCAAAACACCTTAGATCAGTTCTAATCTGTGTAACTGTTGGATTTAGGTTCTTTTATCATTGGAATTGCTTAATATAACTTTGTTTGAGCTTATAATATCATAATCAGTTTACAAGTTGGAATCAAAACTCAACAAAGTCAAAGTTCCAAAACTGTTATAAAAAGTCAAAACTGTCAAATCAGTTTTTCATCAAACTTTGATGATGAATCACTGATTCATTTCTGAGTAAAAGTGTTTCAAATTTTGGATAATCAATATTCACTTGGTCTAGTATTGGAAACTGCTTTTTGTGAAAACTTATCAAGTCTGTACAAGCTCAAAATAAGCTCTCAAGTTGACTGAATTTGTCCTGTGCACACTCAGCTTATACTGAGTTGTGCACAGGTCTTTTGCAGAGGCTCTCAAAGTTTCATTTGAGCTTAGTTGTGCCTGAAACTTGGTACAAGTGATCTTTGGCTGGTAGTTTTTAGTTCCCTAGAGTTGGTTTAGCCTTTGAGCTTATTAATAAGCTGGTGCAACAGCTCAAACATAGGGTCAAATTCTGTTTTGCTAAGTAGCAGTTAGCATTAATAGCTTTGTAGGTTGCACATTAGAAGTTAGGAGTAGAGATAATTAGTTGCTTTAAGCTTATTTTAGCATAGTGTAGCTTCTGTAGCAATTTGATATTCTCTTGTAGCTTGTAGCTTATTTTAAATAGCTTATTAATAAACAGTTACACATCAGTTTCATTTTCATCCACATAAGCCCATGTTTTTATATTTTTTATAGCTTTAGAACATTATTTTAGAATTTTCCTGAGTTTTTCATAATTTTTGGTCACTGTTTGGTATTTTTCTCTAATTAAAATAGTTTTTAGTCATTTTTAAATAGCTTTTATTACAAATAATTAAGAAAAAGTTCCAAAAAATAATTTTTCAATTTTCCCAGTTTAAGAAAAATATAAAAAGCATAAAAAATATTTTTCCCTATTTTTCCCCTTTTATTTGGTATTTTTCACAATTTAAATTAGATTTAAATAGTTTTAAATTAGTAGAAAATAGAAAAATAATCAGAAAAATAAAAAAAACAGTTTTGAAAATTCTCTTATGGTATTTTAGATTTTATAAAAATAGTTTCATATTTTTCCCTTTGATTTTCATAATTTTTAGTATTTTAAATTAGTTTTAATAGTTAAAAATTAGTTTTTAATTTTAATAAAATCCAGAAAAATCCAAAAAAATAGTTTTAATTCATAATTAGTTTTCAACTTGCATTTCAAGAGTAAAAGTAATTTTAGGCATTTTTAGGATATAATTTAGACGTAGTTGCATTTTAATTACGTTTTATTAATTACGTTTTAGTTAATTCGCACTTAGGATTTCCCGTAAATAGATTCCCTTAATTACTTTCCCTATTCCCGTAGTTTAATAAAATCAAATCAAACAAATCAAAATATCGAGCATTAAATTCCAAACCAAAAACGACGTTGGCAATTCACGCCTCGTTGGGAAACGATTCGGGTTGACTAATCCGTATCAACGATCACACACGGGATTTGATTTATTATTCTTTTTCCTAAAGGAATTTGAATCTATCTTCGTGATTATTTTTGATATCGATATTGAGGTTTTATCCGTACACACATACCCTTAAGCCTTCATTATCAGAGAATCAGTGTCTGAACTGTTTTAAGTTTCTTACGGTTAGTCATTCACAAGTGGCTAGCTTGTGTGAGATAACTTGACGGTTTGGCATTCTTTCTTTGCGAATCAAATTTTGGCGCCGCTGCCGGGGAGGTTGTGTCACGACAATATCGTTTGAGGTTTGACGATTAGTGACTCGAGATCCTTCATTCGTGAAGTTACTATTTTTCTATAAATTAAAAAAGTAAAAAATATTTTCCTTTTTCTTTTGTATATATATATATCATATTAAAAATACAAAAAAATTTTCTGTTGTGTTTTTGCTAATAAATAGAAGACACCAATTATATAACATTCTCAACGGAGGTGTTATCATTAATAAGTTCCCGAACTAAAAATCAAAAACTTGCCTTTGTGTCGCTTGTGAGTCGATTTATTTCTATTTGATAAACAAACTGTGTGGTGGGTATAAGGATGGCCTGACATTAAATTGCGGCTGAAAAGAAGCGGGTTTTTAATAAGCTTCGCGCTGACCTAAAAAGCTTCTCCGCTCGCTTGTGCGTTTGTCTTATAGAAGTGATTTATTCACTTGGGATTATTGGTTAAGTTCATTGTGTTTTTCGAATACCGTATCATTTTAATTGCCTTGGTTTTTAAGTGCATGCGCACTCGATCTCGATCTAGATGACTTCAGAAGCAGAATCAGAACGTACCCGAGTTACGTAATATGGCTGCTCCCAACGGACCACCAAACCCCGGTCCTAATCCTCCTCCCGATAATCAAAATGTAGCTCCCGATCTCCGAACGATGGAGGAGTTATGTCAACCTACAATGTACGGGAGGGGAGGACCCATTGCACCGACTAATTTTCAAGCTACCGATTTTAGCTTGAAACACCATATGATAGAACAAGTAAAAAATAGTTGTCAATTTCATGGTTTACCAGATGACGATGCAAACAAACATCTTGATAAATTTTTGACCGTCACTCAGAGTATGAAACAGAATGGGGTCTCCGATGACGCCCTTCGTCTGTATCTTTTCCCATACTCTTTGACTCATCATGCCACATCTTGGTTTGATCGACTCTCGAAGAATTCGATTCATACCTTCGAGGAAATGGTTTCTAAGTTTCTGGCAAAGTACTTTCCACCGTCGATGGTGACGAAATTGAGGAACGATATCAGTAATTTTCGGCAATATCCCGATGAATCTTTGTTTGAAGCTTGGGAACGATATAAGCTTGCAATTGATCGATGTCCGAATCATAACATGTTGCTTGTCACTCAAATTGATACGTTTTATAATGGTTTGACGTTGAGACACCGTGAAACGATTAATGCTGCTGCTGGTGGAACTTTCATGAAAAGACGTCCTGAGGAATGTTACGATCTTATTGAGAACATGACCGCTCATTACAATTATTGGGATTCTACGCGAAAGGGTGCATCATCTCGATCAAATACGTCTTCTTCTCTCGAAATAGCCGCCATGAACAAAAAAGATCGACGATATCTTACGGATTACTCAGATGAATAATCAGAATCAGAATCAACAAGTAAAAGCGGTACACCCGATTTGTGAGACTTGTGGAGGTCCACATTCTTATTTCGAGTGCCCAGCCGTCGTTGGTTACACACATGAGAATGTTTATGCTGCTACAGGAAACTACAATCAACCGCAAGGAGATCAAAATCTTCTTAGCTACCGTTCAAACAATTATCTCGGACCTCCCGGTTTCAACCAACCTCAACAACAAAACCATAATCAAAACCGTTTCAATGGTAAAAACAATCAAAACCGAGGAGCTAATGCTAATCATGGTAATCAACACTATCAAGCTCCTCCACCTCAAGTTTACCAACAACCACCTCCTCCTCAACAATCTTATCAAGCACCTCCTCAAGTCGCCCCGAACAACGATTTTCTAACTTACATGAAGAACTCTGATTACACCATTAAAAGTTTGCAAAATCAAATTAACGGCATGAGGACGGACTTCAAAAAGGAGATGGAAGCTACAAGCAACAAACAAATGACTGAAATAAGGAATATGATGGCTAGTTTCTTTCAAGCCAATCAGCCGTCTACGTCTCAATCCTTGGGTTTCGGTTCTCTTCCAAGCAATACGATTCCAAACCCGAGAGGTGACATGAAAGCAATCACTACCCGAAGTGGTGTAGCTTACGATGGACCCACGGTTCCTACCACTAACACTTCTTCTTCCTCTCATGTGGTAGACCGTGAGACCGGGGTGACAAAGGACCCGGTGCTTCCTACTGATAAAGGGAGTACTGAGAATGTCCAACCCATGGTTGTCCAAGATTCTGAGCCCGAAGATGCTCCCGTGAATGTGAAGAAAGCTAATCCGAAACCGTCTATCCCATATCCGTCTCGTCTTAAAGATCAAACTCTTCGTGAAAAGTCGAATCATCAAATGGAAACGTTCTTCCAAATCTTCAAAGACTTGAATGTGGAGATCAGTTTCGCGGATGCCCTTCTCTTGATGCCTAAACTTGCTTCTACGATTAAGGGATTGCTTACGAACAAGGAGAAACTATATGAGCTTGCTACGACATCTCTGAATGAGAATTGTTCGGCGGTTATCCTCAAGAAACTTCCTGAGAAGTTAGGTGACCCCGGCAAATTCCTCATTCCATGTAGTTTTCAAGGAATTATTCAATGCTCCGCCTTGGCCGATCTTGGCGCGAGTATCAATTTAATGCCAAATTCAATCTACGAGAAGCTTTCGTTACCCCCACTTACCCCAACGTGTATGACCCTCGAGCTAGCCGATCGTTCTACGACCCGTCCAAAGGGTATAGCCGAGGATGTTTTTGTTAAAGTGGGGGAGTTCTATTTTCCCGCGGATTTTGTTGTGGCAGATTTCGATGCCGACCCTCGAGTACCCATTATTCTTGGAAGATGTTTCTTACGGACCGGTCGTGCTTTAATTGATGTATTCGAAGGAGAGATTACGTTGAGAGTTAATCAAGAAGCCGTCACATTCAACATTAATCAAACGACGAGGTACTCCTCAAATTTCGATGATGCTTCCATCAATCGAATTGACGTTATTGATGTTTCTTGTGAGGAGTACGCTCAAGAAGTTCTCGGTTTTGCTCACAATTCTACTGATTCACCTTCTGAACAACTTTCTGAGCCTATAATTGCCGACTCTTCCCCCTCTCTTACTCCGTTTGAGGGAGGTGATTTCCTTTTGGAAGAGATCGATGAGTTTCTTGCTAATGACGAATCGATTCCACCGGGAATTGATGATGGTGTTTATGATTCGGAGGGAGATATCCTTTATCTTGAACAATTGCTAAATGAAGATCCATCACCGTCACTCCCTCCGAAAGAAATTACGATTGAAGAAATCAAATCCGTACAAACGTCTAATGAAAAACCTCCGGAGCCAGAGCTCAAGGATTTACCTCCTCATCTTGAATACGCTTTTCTTGAAGAACCGAACAAGTTTCCCGTCATCATTGCTAAAAACTTGAAAGATGAGGAGAAAACCGCACTTTTGGAGATTCTTCGAAAACATAAAAATGCAATCGCTTGGCAAATTTCCGATATCAAAGGCATAAACCCTTGTTTTTGTACTCATAAGATCTTAATGGAAGACGATTGCAAACCCGTTATTCAACAACAACGTAGGGTTAATCCGAAAATTCATGAGGTTATCAAAAAGGAAGTTCTTAAACTCCTCGACGCCGGAATCATTTACCCAATCTCCGATAGCTCATGGGTTAGCCCTATCCATTGTGTTCCTAAGAAAGGTGGAATGACCGTTGTTATGAATGAAGATAATGAATTGATTTCTACACGCCTTGTCACCGGATGGAGGGTGTGTATTGACTACCGGAAGTTGAATGATGCTACACGAAAGGATCATTTCCCGCTACCTTTTATGGATCAGATGCTCGAACGTTTAGCGGGGAATGAGTTCTATTGCTTCCTCGATGGTTTTTCTGGTTACTTTCAAATTCCGATTGATCCGCATGATCAAGAGAAAACGACTTTTACTTGCCCTTATGGAACGTTTGCTTACCGACGAATGCCATTTGGCTTATGCAATGCTCCCGGAACGTTCCAAAGGTGCATGATGGCTATTTTTCATGACATGATCGAGAAGTCTATGGAAGTTTTTATGGACGATTTCTCGGTTTATGGAGATTCTTTCACTTCTTGCCTCTCTCATCTAGACCACATGCTCAAACGGTGTGAAGACACCAATTTGGTCTTGAATTGGGAGAAGTGCAATTTCATGGTTCGAGAGGGCATTGTCCTCGGCCATAAGATTTCAAAATCTGGGATTGAGGTCGACCGAGCTAAAGTCGACGTTATAGCTAAACTCCCTCATCCCACTACCGTCAAAGGAATTCGGAGTTTTTTGGGTCATGCCGGTTTCTATCGCCGTTTCATCCAAGATTTTTCTAAGATAGCCCGCCCTCTGACCCATCTCCTTGAAAAGGATGCTCCGTTTATCTTCACCAATGAATGCGTTGAAGCGTTTAATTTTCTCAAGAAAAAATTAACTGAAGCACCAATCTTAGTTGCCCCCGACTGGGATTTGCCCTTTGAGCTCATGTGTGATGCAAGTGATTATGCAATTGGGGCAGTCTTGGGGCAACGTAAATCGAAACATTTTCAACCCATACACTATGCGAGTAAGACATTGTCTGAGGCCCAACACAATTACACGACTACTGAAAAAGAATTATTGGCCGTTGTTTATGCTTTTGAGAAATTCCGACCCTACCTTGTCTTGTCAAAGACCATAGTGTATACCGACCATTCTGCCCTTAAGTATCTTTTGGCAAAGCAAGATGCTAAGCCACGATTACTTCGGTGGGTTCTCCTCCTTCAAGAGTTTGATGTTACTATTCTTGACAAAAAAAGGAGCGGAGAACCTTGCTGCCGATCACTTATCTAGACTTGAGAATCCCCATCAAAGTGTGCTCGAGAAAAAGGAGATCACGGAAACATTTCCTCTTGAGACACTTGGGATGATTGCTAAGAAAGACCCAAACACCCCATGGTTTGCCGACTTTGCAAATTACCATGTGGGCAATTTCATCGTGAAAGGGATGTCGTCCCAACAAAAGAAAAAGTTTTTCAAAGAAGTTAAGCATTATTTCTGGGACGACCCTTACTTGTTTAAGATTTGTGCGGATCAAGTAATCCGGCGGTGTGTTCATGGCCAAGAGGCTCTTGATATTCTTAATGCTTGCCATAACGGACCCACTGGTGGACATCATGGTGCAAGCTACACCGCTAAGAAGGTTTTTGATTCCGGATTCTATTTGCCTACCATATATCGAGATGCTCATGATTTAGTCAAATCTTGTGACTCTTGCCAACGTCAAGGGAAAATTTCACAAAAGGATGAAATGCCACAAAATGCTATTCAAGTTTGCGAGATTTTTGACGTGTGGGCATCGATTTTATGGGGCCATTTCCATCATCTAAGGGTAATAAGTATATCCTGGTGGCCGTCGACTACTTGTCTAAATGGGTTGAAGCGAAGGCGCTCCCCACCAATGACGGCCGAGTGGTTGTTAAGTTTCTGAAGAATTTGTTTTCCCGATTCGGAGCACCTCGTGCTATCATCAGTGATCGCGGTACCCATTTCTGTAATGAACAATTTGCTAAAGTTATGGCTAAATATGGAGTTACCCATCGTCTTTCTACCGCGTATCACCCGCAAACGAGCGGACAAGTTGAGGTCTTGAATCGTGGTTTGAAAAGAATTTTAGAAAGGACCGTAGGAGAAAATCGAGCTTCATGGGCCGATAAGTTAGATGATGCATTATGGGCTTTCCGCACCGCATACAAGACACCCATTGGGTGCACCCCATTTAAGTTGGTGTATGGAAAAGCTTGTCACTTTCCCATCGAGCTCGAACATAAGGCATTCTGGGCCTTGAAACATGCTAACTTTGATCTTAAGACTGCGGGTGATCACCGAAAAGTTCAATTGAATGAATTAAATGAGCTTAGGGATCAGGCTTACGAGAATTCTTTGATTTTCAAAGAGAAGACTAAGAGGATTCATGATTCTAAAATCAAAAACCGCGTTTTCAACGTTGGTGATCAAGTTCTCCTTTTTAACTCTCCATTGAAGATATTCTCGGGCAAACTCAAAACCCGTTGGTCAGGACCATTCACCGTTGCTCAGGTTTTCCCTTATGGAACGGTGGAGCTTTCTCAACTCGATGGCCCTAATTTCAAAGTGAATGGCCATCGTGTGAAACATTATTTTGGAGGGGACATCCCATCTATGGTTGTCCCGGATCTCCAAACTTTCCTAAGGACAACTGAATTCGGGGATCGAGTCAAGCTAGCGACTCGGTAACCAAAACATAGCGCTTCGTGGGAGGCACCCCATGCTTATCTCTATTTTCTTTCTATTTTCTAATAAGTAACGCGAAGGGGTCTGCCTCTTCGATTTCTCGTGTTTGGTTGTTTGTGATGTTGTGTTTAGGATGTTCCCGATATGAAGACTCTCGTGCTCGAAGTTTGTCTTTTCTCTACTCGAGTTTCATGATCGATGCTGATGGAAATCCAATATCCGAAATCTTATCGACTAACGTTTATCTTCTAGCATACTTAATAAACGGCTTTTAGATTTTCGTTGATACCCTTGTTTTTAAACATTGAGGACAATGTTTCGTTCTAGTCTGGGGTAGGGTAATCTTCGATTTGATTTGACCACACTTGCTTATTTTTGTCGTGTTTCTCTCACAACCCCATTTTTCCTTAGAAAATGAAAAAATTGTGCTACAACCGATAAAATTTAAAAAAATTTCAAGCTTTTGTTAAGTCTTTTTGATTGAAAAGTTTGCTAGTCTCTTAGATAAGAAGCTATAAAATGCGAATTCTAGCTCACAAGGCCAAGATTTTGCAAGTTTCCCTGAGCGATTTTAAATATGCATGCCTTAATTTCATTAGACGAAGCATTTGCTAAGTTAATATATGTTTTGACATCTTGTTGACTTTCCGCTGGTGAGGGTAGGAATAGAATTCTGACTTGATCGGGCGTGTTGAGCCCTAGCTTGTTCCCTTAACCATAGATAATCTAAAAATTATCGGCTAAGCATCCGCGGATCTCATTATTTGGGATTTTAAATTTGCGGAGATCGAGAAATGATAGAGTTGTTTATGAGTTTAGATGCTAAGCGTGGAGTAGTTGGTTCTCTTTAGAGCCCATCGAAGGTACTTATGGCTTTTTGTTCCCACAAAATTGTTTCACCCCATATCTGTCTAAACAATAATTAGAGATGTTGAGTTTTTGGCGATAGTTAGTTCTTTATCTTCTTAAAAGAATCTTTGTTTTAAAAATTGGGTACACATCAAGGATCCGTAATGAATAAGCAATAAGTGATAAGTAAAAAAGTAATAAGTAAAGTTATGAGCTGCGGTGTCGAGATCGGACCCTTGGATCTTTAGCCGGGATTGAGTGAGGTCTTAGCCTAGCCAGCCGGGATCCTCATTTCATGAAGCCTATAGTCTTGGTATTACCCCGTGAAGCTCCGTAGTTCATGGCTCATATAAGTAAAAGTATAAGTGAAAAAAAAAAAAAAAAAAAAAAAAAAAATGAAAATGAAAAATGATCAAAAGTATAAATGAATAAAAATTCCTTGATGTGGACCTCATTTTTACGACAATGGTTCTTGAGAGAAGGCAGATAACTATTTATCGACTTAGCTTTGTATCTTTATCGGAATAAAAGTTATCGAAACGAGAATTATGAAGAAATTCACTTCTCACAAAAATAAAAAAATCTAGAGGAAAATAGGAAAATGGGAACAAAAGGTATTTACACAAGTAACTTCCATGGGTAGTGTTAGCATCTAGAGTCGTATGTAACAATGATTTCGGTTTTACGCTTAGTTTGGGACTTGTGAAAAATCAGGGACGATGTATTCTATCTGTATGGTCACTTCACGCTGTGTTGTGTTTTCTACTCCGTGATCCTAACATGTCGTTTGAAAAATGTTGGAGTTATTGATCGACATGAAAGTTAAACAAACCGTCATTCATAATCGGAATGTGCTTAATCATTATATCTACATGTGAATTAGAAGGTAAACGGGGCGTTTTTAGAATTAAGGCTTTCTTAATCTCTTTTGAGGAATCTTTGCTACTTCTTCATAGGTTTAGTAGAAAGAGATTGAAATCTTTGGTTTTAGAAGCGTGAGTTGATTGCATTGCGTGAGGACACGACAATGGTTTCGTCTGGGGTATTTTGGTATGTGCTAAAACACATACCTTTTCATCATCAAAATAGACCCATAATAACCAAGATAGAGCCGTTTATTGCTAATATTTGTGGTTTTCTTGAGTTTGTGCTTGTGCAGGTACGGATATGTAAAAACACACAAAAAGGAGCCAAATCAGACGTAAATCCGAGCACGAGAGATTAAGAGAGCTTAAGCTGAGCCGGAAGGTCGGGATTGTGCATTTTGGAAGATTTTATTCTCTAAGGATGATTTTTAGAAGTTACAATCAAGTTTGAAGAAATGTCAAGATTAGTCCCTGAACTTTGAGCTTTTGGCAAGAGTGATCCTTCAAATTTTAGAATTTACAAAATCAGCCCTTGGATTATTTGGAAATGACAAGTTTAATCCTTGAAAGAGATTCTCTGATTTACACCTTTAGTCCCTTGGAAAGCAGAATTTACAAGTTTGGTCCCTTATATACACCTTGGTTCTATATCTAATCCAATATGTCCTTAGTCCAAGTTCAAAACCCACGGCCCAATCCAACAACACACCCGGTCAACCCAAACCAAACAAATATAAAATAAGCCCTCGCGCCTATTTTTCCCCCAAATACATCCAAACCCAGTTACCCCATGAACCCTAAAATTACCCACAGTCAATTGGTCAAAATTACCGTAATTAAGGGCATTCTTGTACTTTTATCTGACACCACTGACACATAGGGAATGACAGGTCAGCTATCCGTGTGCTCAAGTCCAATCTCTGCTCTCCTATTGGTTGAAGCTACGTGGTTATCATGATCCAATGATTGAGATTAAAGGGATGAGGTGTATGATGATCCAAAGGCTGCAAATGATTCAGAGAAAGCACAAAATGGATTTCTAGATCCTTCCATGACCTCAAGCTCACCTATTTAAGACCCTCATTCATTCACAAGGAGATCATCTTTCTTTCTTTTCAATTTTCAGTAGCTTAGTGTAGCTTATTGTTTTAAATATGTTTTCTGTAATTCTCTTTTAAATTCAGTATTTGTATTAAGCTTTTTATATTAATGAAATTTCTCTTTTGAAAAATTATGTTTGGATCTTAAAGTGTTTTGAATTGCTTATTAGTACCATTTTAGTTGTAATAGCTTAATCTCAAGTAATATCAGTTTGTTTCTCACATTAACTCAAAAATACAAAAAAAAAATCAAATAAAATCATTGAAAAATAAAAAAACATATAAAAATTGTTTTGTGGATTGATCCATCATCAGCTACTGTTTCAATAGGTTCATGTAAGCTTGTGATAGCTTATTGTGAGCTTACTCTTGTTTCAAACTCAAAATTCTCAATTGGTCAACATAAGTCAACAAATCAGTTTCATGGGTTCTATGGTTCTGAATTGCTGATCTAGCTTGGATTGGGTTGAAATGAGTTGATGTTGGGGTTAGGTTACTGTTCTATTGGTCTCATGAGCAAGCCATAGTGGCTGGACATCTTGTAAGTGTAGACTTAGTTCCATAATTTAGTAGCAGTAATTGTTTCATTTAAATCTGTTATAAGTAGTAGTAATTACTGTTATATAGCTTCATTTTAGTGTACTGAATCTATTTGGATGTTAGCATAAGATTGTAATTGTGATTTAGCTAGAATTTAGTACATTGCTGTTGATTTAAGAGTGTTTGGATCAGATCTGTTATCTAAGATATAGGTTAGTTCAGTGGATTAGCTTTGTTGCTGTAGGTTTAATAAGGTTTAGAGCATTCATATCAATCTTTACATTGCATCCAAACACTCAAATAGTCAAAACACCTTAGATCAGTTCTAATCTGTGTAACTGTTGGATTTGTTAATAATCAAAAGCGGGATTTGAATTGCTTAATATAACTTTGTTTGAGCTTATAATATCATAATCAGTTTACAAGTTGGAATCAAAACTCAACAAAGTCAAAGTTCCAAAACTGTTATAAAAAGTCAAAACTGTCAAATCAGTTTTTCATCAAACTTTGATGATGAATCACTGATTCATTTCTGAGTAAAAGTGTTTCAAATTTTGGATAATCAATATTCACTTGGTCTAGTATTGGAAACTGCTTTTTGTGAAAACTTATCAAGTCTGTACAAGCTCAAAATAAGCTCTCAAGTTGACTGAATTTGTCCTGTGCACACTCAGCTTATACTGAGTTGTGCACAGGTCTTTTGCAGAGGCTCTCAAAGTTTCATTTGAGCTTAGTTGTGCCTGAAACTTGGTACAAGTGATCTTTGGCTGGTAGTTTTTAGTTCCCTAGAGTTGGTTTAGCCTTTGAGCTTATTAATAAGCTGGTGCAACAGCTCAAACATAGGGTCAAATTTTGTTTTGCTAAGTAGCAGTTAGCATTAATAGCTTTGTAGGTTGCACATTAGAAGTTAGGAGTAGAGATAATTAGTTGCTTTAAGCTTATTTTAGCATAGTGTAGCTTCTGTAGCAATTTGATATTCTCTTGTAGCTTGTAGCTTATTTTAAATAGCTTATTAATAAACAGTTTACACATCAGTTTCATTTTCATCCACATAAACCCATGTTTTTATATTTTTCATAGCTTTAGAACATTATTTTAGAATTTTCCTGAGTTTTTCATAATTTTTGGTCACTGTTTGGTATTTTTCTCTAATTAAAATAGTTTTTAGTCATTTTTAAATAGCTTTTATTACAAATAATTAAGAAAAAGTTCCAAAAAATAATTTTTCAATTTTCCCAGTTTAAGAAAAATATAAAAAGCATAAAAAATATTTTTCCCTATTTTTCCCCTTTTATTTGGTATTTTTCACAATTTAAATTAGATTTAAATAGTTTTAAATTAGTAGAAAATAGAAAAATAATCAAAAAAAAAAAAAAAAAAAAAACAGTTTTGAAAATTCTCTTATGGTATTTTAGATTTTATAAAAATAGTTTCATATTTTTCCCTTTGATTTTCATAATTTTTAGTATTTTAAATTAGTTTTAATAGTTAAAAATTAGTTTTTAATTTTAATAAAATCCAGAAAAATCCAAAAAAGTAGTTTTAATTCATAATTAGTTTTCAACTTGCATTTCTAGAGTAAAAGTAATTTTAGGCATTTTTAGGATATAATTTAGACGTAGTTGCATTTTAATTACGTTTTATTAATTACGTTTTAGTTAATTCGCACTTAGGATTTCCCGTAAATAGATTCCCTTAATTACTTTCCCTATTCCCGTAGTTTAATAAAATCAAATCAAACAAATCAAAATATCGAGCATTAAATTCCAAACCAAAAACGACGTTGGCAATTCACGCCTCGTTGGGAAACGATTCGGGTTGACTAATCCGTATCAACGATCACACACGGGATTTGATTTATTATTCTTTTTCCTAAAGGAATTTGAATCTATCTTCGTGATTATTTTTGATATCGATATTGAGGTTTTATCCGTACACACATACCCTTAAGCCTTCATTATCAGAGAATCAGTGTCTGAACTGTTTTAAGTTTCTTACGGTTAGGCATTCACAAGTGGCTAGCTTGTGTGAGATAACTTGACGGTTTGGCATTCTTTCTTTGCGAATCACGGTCACCTCAAGTATATGTAATCGTTAGAAAGCTCGTAGTCGTAGTCATTTAATGTTAGGTACTATTTAGTTAAGTAATACCGTGGAGGACGGACGGGTCTTTACCCACTGTATGCCTGATCCACAGCCCGTAGGTGGCGTTTATGTAAGATACTATAAATACCCTCTACCTCCCAAGGTAGAGGGTTGGAGCTCATAATAATACTTTCACTTTCTCTCACTAAGTTCCCAAACCTCTAACTCTTTCTCTCTCTAAAACCTCAAAGTGTACACCCCATTTGATCATGGTTTGATGTGTTTGTGAAATCTAATATGTTACAAATGGTATCAAGAGCCATGGTTTGATCATCTCTCTTACATATTCTTGGATTTCTAGTGGTTCTTTATGGGTTTTGGGTTTGAAAAAGTTTAGTGGTATTTGTATCATTTGGACCATTTCTAGTGTTAAAGTTTGGATTTTGATTGTACTTTTGTGTTTAGGATCATCATAAGTGTTTAGGTTTTGATTTGGAAGGCTTGAATCATTGTGGTTGGATTGTTTTTGGATTTAAAATAGGCATTTTGTTGAGTTTAATGTTAGCGACTTCGGTAAAGTATTCAAAAGTGCGATTTGTCCCTGTTTTGGAAGCGATTTTTGTCAGTTTCAAATCACTTATTTAAGCGATTTGTCCGGGTAGTGGCTGTACTTGTGCGATTTATTCGGAGTAGCGATTTGTCACTTTTCAGCGATTTGCTTATTTAAGCGAGTTGTAACTTTAAGCGATTTGTGTTGTTTAAGCGATTTGTCATTTCTTCAGCGACTTGCTTATTGAAGCGAGTTGTAAGTTTAAGCGACTTGTCTTGGTTAAGCGATTTGTCTTGATTAAGCGACTTGTCTTGGTTTAAGCGACTTGTATGGTTAAGCGACTTGCTTATTGAAGCGACTTGTCACTTTTGAGCGATTTGTTGTTTGTGCGATTTGTCTTGTTGAGCGATTTGTCTCTTGTGACTTAGTGCTTTTCTTCTTGATTACATTCTACGGTTTTCTCTTGATTTAGTAAAATCCCGTGAAAGAATCTATTTCCCGGTTTAATCCAAGAGTTTTTAAAATCCTGTGAAATCTGTAATCATGTCTACCAACGTACCTACAATCATCTCTTCTGTTGCTGAGAACGTTCAAGCAGCTGGATCAGATACTCGTCCACCTATGATTGACAGAACTGACTATGACTCATGGGCTCAACGAATTAGGTTGTACTGTTTGGGAAAGGAAATTGGGGTCAACATTCTCAAGTCAATTGATGAAGGACCCTATCAGATTGAGACTACAAGAGACACACTTGAAACTGCTGCGGATGGTACTGTGATCTTAGGTTTGGACAGACCAAAGACGTATGATGAGCTCAGTGATAAGGAGAAAAAGAGATACGATGCTGATATCAGGGCTTCAAACATTATACTTTAGGGTCTTCCAAAAGATATCTATAAGCTTATCAATCACAACACTGAAGCCAAGGCGGTTTGGGATAATGTCAAGATGCTTCTCTCGGGTTCTGAATTAACCAAGGAAGAAAGAGAATCACAACTGTATGATGAATTTGAGCACTTTAAGATGAAACCAGAAGAAAGTGTCTATGAATATTACGTGAGATTCCACAAGCTTGTGAATGACATGAGGAATATCAAAATGACCATGCCAAATATTCAGCTGAACTCAAAGTTTGTGAACAACCTGAATCCCGAATGGCACAAATTTGTCACTTCTGTGAAGCTAACAAAAGGATTAAAGAACACCAACTATGAGCAACTATATGCCTTCCTGCTTCAGAATGAGAGACATGCTATGTTTGAACGAATGATTCTTGATCAGTTCAAATCTAAACAGGGAGAAACAAGTTCGTCAAATGATTCAACAACCTTTTACACCAATGTTGGAATTACCACCAAAGCTTCTCAAGTCATACCTACGGGTAATGGTAATTACAAGCTCATTCCTGATCCAGCATATAAGCCTCCAGACTTAAACACACTCATGGAAAACTTCATCAATCAACTGTCTCTCATGGTTAGTCAAAATATGAATTCCACTCCACACACCAAAAATAATCTCAGGACTGCATCCAATCCACACAATCAAGCTACGGTAAGAGATGGAAAGGTTATGTTGCAACCATTTCAAGGAAGACAGTATGAACAGGAAAGAGGTGGAGCAGGTGGAGGGTATGTGGCTAATCAGAATCGTGGAAGGAATGCCAATCAAGTACAAGTAAAGCCAATCAAGTGCTACAACTGTGGTGGGGATGGACACATTGCAAGGAACTGCACATCTCCAAAACGCCCTCAAAATGCAGAGTACTTCAGGGACAAGATGCTGCTGGTGCAAGCTCAGGATAGTAGAGCGGTTTTGGATGAAGAAGAGTTGTTGTTTCTTGCTGAGGGAAATTTCAAAACCTATGATGCTGATGTTGATGAGCAGCCAGTGTAGGGCATGGGTCAGAATCATCCAAATGCATTTCAGGTAGCTGATTGTGATGCATATGACTCTGATGTTGATGATGAACCAACTGCCTAGACCATCTTCATGGCTAGCATTTCACCAATGGTCTCTCCTAAGGCTACTTCACCACAACAGGACAGTTCATCCAAGGCATCAATCATCTCTGAGGTATTAAAATTATACGATGAGATTGATGAGCAAAACATACAATACAAAGTATGTGACAACTCGTAATTTTAGGTTATTTTACAAACTTTGAAAATTTCACTATTCATCTCGGGAATTTACTATTCATCATTTACTATTCATCATTTTCGAATTCGATTTGATATTTTGAAAGGGTATTTCAAAATTTTACTATTCACGAAACACTATTCATTCCCGGAGAAAATCACTATTCATGAGTCACTATTCATCATTTCGTAAGCTAGACTTACGAGTATCAAATACGCGTAACCTGGAGGGTTAAGCTGCGTATTCATGGAATATCATCAAGGACATTTCATATGGACTAGATTTAGTCTACATATCATCAATAACATCATTTCATATCGGTTCATGCATGGATTTGCATTTTTCATTAAACGTTTATTTTCCTATTAAATAAACGCTATCGCGTAAGAATTATTTTGAAAAATTGATCCGACACTTCCAAAAATTATCCTAATATATTTTTATACTCCTTTTAAGACTATAAAAATTATATTATTAGTTTACCCGATGTTTTAAATTTATTTTGTATATAAATTGTTATATATATATATATATATATATATATTTACGACGGTTTTCGTAAATTCAACACGATAAATATTTATTCACTCAATACATGTGAGAAATGTATTTTTATAATTTTTATGACTTCAATAGATTTTATTTTGTCCCGTTAAAACCTATTTTTAGTTAACGCTACAATTAATACATAATTATACATACAAATTACACATTATACATTACAAATAATACATTTATTAATCAAAACTACACCCAACCCCCCTCCTAAGCACCATAACCGGCCACATAACCCCCCCTAGTCATCACAAGTCTTCAAATTGAACTTTGCAACTAATTGTACACCTATCTATATTTATTAGATATTTGTCAAATAAACACATACAACACACCTTCTCAATGTGTAAACAAATCTAATCTCTCTTCCATTTCTTCCTTTTGGCCGGCCATATCAAGAACACCAAGGAAAACCATAAATTTTTCATGATCCAAGTATTAATCAAGTCCTAGGAATAATCTAGTTAGGGTTTTGAAATAAAAACCTCAAGATTATTAAGCATACTTTGCTCAAAAATTCATAATCATTCAAGGAAGCATTTCATGATCATCATAACTCTTTCATATTCATATTTATGTTATTTCATCATTTTTGCAAGAAAACATGCAAGTTACATGTGAATCTATCCCACTTTTGTTGTTTTTATTACTTATTATGAAATATAATTATCCTATAATTAATCCCTTGAAACATATCATTTTTGATGATGTTTAGGAACCCATGACACCCTAAGAAGGTGTATGGTAGGTTTAAAATAGCTTTGGCGTTGGTTTGAAGTGGTTAGGATAAGTTTTACACGAGAAAAATCCATTTCGACAACTATATAAAAGGGTCTGATCATTTTTGTTAAATCTGGAAATTTCGAAAGTTTACAAAATATTTTGGGCTAGATATTCAGAAAATATACTTTAAAACGAAAACGTGGCCGCTTGAACGGGTTAAAACGGAGTTATAACGAAGAAGTTATGCTATTTTCAAGTTTAACGACGAAAACTATATTTTCCGGAAAATAGCATGCTGTCCAGAATTTTTACGAGTCAAAAATGAGTCTTAAGCGTTATCTAAATCAGTCGATTTATCAAAAATATATTAGTATACTTTAACACGAAGCTACGGACATATAAAACGTTGAAAACGGACTTATAACGATTAAATTACACTTGTTTAAATAAAGTTGTCGTAACTTTTATTACAAGTATAATTTATATATTTTCCTATTAGCCAAAATTACGGCCGCGAATGACCATGTTGAGGGTCGTTTTTAACATCGATGTATACTTTTCAGAAAACAATGTCTTCTAGTAAAAGTAAATTCACCTAGCCTATTTTCCAAAATGTCCAACCGTTCGTCAAACGGAGTTGTAACGAGTAAAATACGGTCACTCAAACTTTGCCGAAATTTACCCTTAAACAATATTTTGGGTACAAGTACCCTACTTCACCTATGTTTTCTCCATGATCTAGACCTCTATGATGAAAATTTAAAAGCTAAGACTTTTAGATAATGCTACAAGCTTTCCAAAACCATTGAGTTTGTTTCCTAACACTTGATATTCACTATTTTACGACCAGCTTTTCGAGGTCATTTAGTCACTTTCACAAATTATCAAAGTATATCATTTTACGACGAAAAGCTATAAATTCTTGATAAATCACTAAACGACTATCGTTGGAGGTTGTTTCAACGTAAATACTTGTAAAGTATTTTATAATATGACGAGATGTCATAAACATGTATTTCGATGATAAATATTATTTTCAAATGTACAAGTGGTATGGATATCATATGAGTTTGCATGCACGACATTGTTTCATGATTTACATTAGAACATATCACTCATAATAGGTCGCGGTCAGAGGTTGCACCTCATTTCAGTATTGCCATTATATCATCATAAACATTGCACCAGGTGAGTTTTCATAGCCCCGATTTATTCAAGTTTATACATTATTTCAAACCTGCGGGGGAGAATACATTGCACATCATATTTATACGAGCCCAAGAATGTTCAAATTCATTTACATTGCTTAAGTTACCTCATTGCCAATTGAATGTCCCCATTTCATAATCATGAACCGTTAATTTCGGAAGAAGCGAGGGTGAGTGGATAGATCTATTGAGGGCGACTCATCCATCCGTGTTGGTGGTCCCAACTGGTCAACGGATGCATTTCATTTTTATCATCATTGAGTTGTTTGGCAAAACACTCCGTTGGGGCGAACATCAGGAACAGTCTAGCTTCGGTGTCATGTGCTTAAGCAATTGTACCATTTTTGTGACATATTTGTCATACATAACTTATACTTGCATTGGTCGTATAAAACATTTACATAAACTCTATGAACTCACTCAACCTTTGTGTTGATACTTTTAGCAATGTATTTTCAGGTAACTAAGGCATTCACTTCATGGAATGCATGTGGACATATTATAGAGTCGCGGTGACGACGCGTCTCACTTGGGTTTTATGCACTTTAAAACATCGTTTGGATTGTAACGAATTTATTTCCGCAAACTTTATCTACTTTTTGGGACCTATCTTTTGTAACTCTGAATGTTTTTAATATATCAAACGATGTGCTTTTCAAACGACACTTTAGGTCGTTCAATATATCTATAACAGTGATGCTATGACAGTCAATCCCCAGGAATTCCATTCCGCTGCAAAACAGGTAATTTGGGGGTGTGACAGATTGGTATCAGAGCTTCGGTTATAGAGAACTAGGTGGCATCATTGACCCTAGACTATAACTACATCATCATAGCATCTCATTATTTCATCATAAGTGTAGTCACTATACATGCGGTTTTATACGCACATTTTGCGAGTTATTTACTTTCATTTCAAATCGATTGTCACATTAATGCCTTCAGATACCCATCCCATCATACTCACATCAGACTTTGACATGGAGAATGCTCTGTCATTCCCTATCACAATTTTAACATTAGTTGACTCTACACCAGACTTACCACACATATCATCCGATGTGGAGACTCAACCCTTTGAGAAGGGCGAAGTGGCACCTACACCATCACGATCACCATTGATTCACTGTAGGATCAGGACATTTTTTATCATTCTGTTGGGACAGATCATACCATTTGGTAGGACTTACAGGCTTAGTCCTAATGGACCTATTAGTCATACATTTGATTTGCCGCTTGGGAAGCGTGCATGATTTGACACACCACTACCATCTACCACTAAGACTATAGACATTACACCATCTTAAAGGTTTGAGGACTGTGAAAGTTCTAGGGTTGTTGCTGCTAGACAACCTATTGCTCCTACACCTGAGACATGATTAGACCATCAACAGGAACAGATAATAAGTACCTTTCTA
The DNA here is from genome assembly GCA_910596185.1 of Chrysanthemum makinoi. Classification (NCBI taxonomy): domain Eukaryota; kingdom Viridiplantae; phylum Streptophyta; class Magnoliopsida; order Asterales; family Asteraceae; genus Chrysanthemum; species Chrysanthemum makinoi. Next base: position 114,440,535 of record OU343219.1, read on the forward strand.
GCTAATGTAATCTTTATCATTTATTATCTCCACGATAATCACAACCTTCGTTTATTTCATTCCCTATTCTGATTGCCCAATTTTTCAATCATTTCACAACAATATACCGTTATCTTACTAGGGATTAAGCCAACTTTTTTCGTGACTAATTAGGAGAATATTACCATTCTATGAGGTTCTCCCACGTATCCTACAAACCATTCAACAAATTATATTTCAAGTTACTTTGCTACTACTTCATAAAATTATTTCACATCATTTTATTCCAAGCTATTTTACTACCATCTTAGGAAAATGGCTTCACAGAATTCTAAAGCAAGTTGTTTGTTACCACCCTATAAATTGACTTTCAGTCATTCTATCAATTATTTAGTACCATTACGCGAAACGATTTTCATGTTACTCTGAAAATTTGTTATGCCATTATCTTACAAAACAACAAGCTGAATACCATCTAAACTTCGGAGAAACATAATACCATTTCAACAAAACCAATCATCACATCATTTGTCCTTGATTATACAAAGCCTGATCACCTATGTATAATTCAGGAAGAATTATGTCATGAAAGTAACAAGCATCATTTCAAATCTCTTAAAACAATCTTCATTCAAAAGCAAAGCTTTGTAATCAGATAAATTGTTCATAAACATTTCTTTTTGTTAACACTCTATAGAAGCCTACGCCATTCATCCCTTACTTAACCGATAAGTTAGAATTTGACGAGTTACCTTTTTAGGAAAGGCTTCCTATACCATCTATGAGGAGGATTCCTCGATACAAGAAAACAATGAAAGGATTTCAGATTTCCCCACAAGGACTAGAAGTATGCAGTAAGATGATTCAAAACTCAATAAAAATCTTAAGACATCACGAGACATTCCGAACCACTATTTTGGACTAGAAGCCATATTATATCATTTCAAAAGCATCAACTGGACCGAGTTACAAGATTTAGTACGAAGCAAATACACACTAAGCAACACTATAGGGATCAACCAAGTCTTCTAGCTGAGACTGCAGAACATTCCATTAAACATGGTCTCAACAATATGTGAACTTCCCTACAATGAGTTTCCCTTAAAGGAAAATTTGGCTAAATTAAGGTTATCAATATAAACTTCCGCTAAGGCATTGTGTTCACAAGAAATTCCAAGTAACCTCACTTCTATATCAAGAGATGCAACGGGTTTGAACATATCGGACAATCAATGACTCCCCATCTACAAGTAAAATTAGAATAAACATTCTTCGACATAGTATGAGCTGATATCTATTTTCTTGCTAGCATGATAACAATCTAAGTGATGAAATATTTTAGAAGCACTCAATATCGGGACAAATCTTGAAAATCAATCACCACACCACATCACTTAAATATTTATGGTTTTGTGACTTGACAACATATAGTGTGGAAATATTTCGATAAGAGAAATTAGGAGAGACACCATCAAACAATAAACATTTTTGGTGATGGAAACTAAGCACCTTAGGCAAGGAAGACTCAAGTCATGACATTCGCTAGAACGAGAAACGCGAGGAATCACAACTGTTACCTATAATCTATTCTTTTCAATAAGGTTCTTTTCGACAGACTTAAAATTTTGAAATTTGGCACGAGACACGTGGTATCAATTCCAGTTGTACCTATTATAAGCTATTCGATTCACCTTAGGCTTCTGATAATCATTTCAAGATTCCCATGGAACCTACTAGGACACGAGTACCGCCTATTATCCTCAGCTCAATGGTCAGAGCGAGAGAACAATTAAAACATTAGAAGATATACACAAGGCATGTGTGATTTTCTAAAAATGATTAGGCAAATCATTCTTCATCGAACAAGTTGCTTTACAACAATAGTTATTACATGAACATATTGACTACACCAATTGAGGCACTCTATGGTTGAGGTGTCAATCACTTATTCACTGGTCAAAATCAGGAAAGCCCGACTCATTAGTCCATAACTCATTCATGAAACAACAAAGTGATCGTACAGATCAAGAATCAGTTACAAGCAACAACACATAGACAGAAAAGCTACGTCGATATACGACGCAAAATATTGGAAATATGTTCCATAAGTCGAAAACCATTAGAATTTCAACTTGGCAACAGAGTTATGTTGAAAGTCTCGTCTTGGAAAGGCGTGGTACGATTCAAAAAAAAAACATTGGACGACCCGATGCTACTCAAATATCCTCACTTTTTCACCGATAACACAGTAGAAACCAACATGGACTGAATTCCTTTTTGGATGGGCGAATGTGACAACTCGTAATTTCAGGTTATTTTACAAACTTTGAAAATTTCACTATTTATCTCGGGAATTTACTATTCATCGGTTACTATTCATCATTTTACTATTCATCATTTTCGAAGTCAATTTGATATTTTGAAAGGGTATTTCAAAATTTTACTATTCAAGAAACACTATTCATTCTCGGAGAAAATCACTATTCATGAGTCACTATTTATCATTTTTCGTAAGCTAGGCTTACGAGTATCAAATACGCGTAACCTGGAGGGTTAAGCTGCGTATTCATGGAATATCATTAAGGAAATTTCATATGGACTAGATTTAGTCTACATATCATCAATAACATCATTTCATATCGGTTCATGCATGGATTTGCATTTTTCATTAAACGTTTATTTTTCTATTAAATAAACGCTATCGCGTAAACATTATTTTGAAACATTGATCCGAAACTTCCAAAAATTATCCTAATATATTTTTATACTCCTTTTAAGACTATAAAAATTATATTATTAGTTTACCCGATGTTTTAAATTTATTTTGTATATAAATTGTTATATATATATATTTACGACGGTTTTCATAAATTCAACACGATAAATATTTATTCACTCAATACTTGTGAGAAATGTATTTTTATAATTTTATGACTTCAATACATTTTATTTTGTCCTTTATTAAAACCTATTTTTAGTTAACGCTACAATTAATACTTAATTATACATACAAATTACACATTATACATTACAAATAATACATTTATTAATCAAAACTACACCCAACCCCCCTCCTAACCACCATAACCGCCACATAACCCCCTAGTCATCACAAGTCTTCAAATTGAACTTTGCATCTAATTGTACACCTATCTATATTTATTAGATATTTCTCAAGTAAACACATACAACACACCTTCTCAAGGTGTAAACAAATCTAATCTCTCTTCCATTTCTTCCTTGTGGCCGGCCATATCAAGAACACCAAGGAAAACCATAAATTTTTCATGATCCAAGTATTAATCAAGTCCTAGGAATAATCTAGTTAGGGTTTTGAAATAAAAACCTCAAGATTATTAAGCATACTTTGCTCAAAAATTCATAATCATTCAAGGAAGCATTTCATGATCATCATAACTCTTTCATATTCATATTTATGTTATTTCATCATTTTTGCAAGAAAACATGCAAGTTACATGTGAATCTATACCACTTTTGTTGTTTTTATTACTTATTATGAAATATAATTATCCTATAATTAATCCCTTGAAACATATCATTTTTGATGATGTTTAGGAACCCATGACACCCTAAGAAGGTGTATGGTAGGTTTAGAATAGCTTTGGCGTTGGTTTGAATTGGTTAGAATAAGTTTTACGCGAGAAAAATCCATTTCGACAACTATATAAAAGGGTCTGATCATTTTTATTAAATCTGGAAATTTCGACAGTTTACAAAATATTTTGGGCTATATATTTAGAAAATATACTTTAAAACGAAAATGTGGCCGCTTGAACGGGTTAAAACGGAGTTATAACGAAGAAGTTATGTTATTTTCAAGTTTAACGACGAAAACTATATTTTCCGGAAAATAGCATGCTGTCCAGAATTTTTACGAGTAAAAAATGAGTCTTAAGCGTTATCTAAATGAGTCGATTTATCAAAAATATATTAGTATACTTTAACACGAAGCTACGGACATATAAAACGTAGAAAACGGACTTATAACGATTAAATTACACGTGTTTAAATAAAGTTGTCGTAACTTTTATTACAAGTATAATTTATATATTTTCCTATTAGCCAAAATTACGGCCGCGAATGACCATGTTGAGGGTCGTTTTTAACATCGATGTATACTTTTCAGAAAACGATGTCTTCTAGTAAAAGTAAGTTCACCTAGCCTATTTTCCAAAATGTCCAACCGTTCGTCAAACGGAGTTGTAACGAGTAAAATACGGTCACTCAAACTTTGCCGAAATTTACCCTTAAACAATATTTTGGGTACAAGTACCCTACTTCACCTATGTTTTCTCCTTGATCGAGACCTCTATGATGAAAATTTAAAAGCTAAGACTTTTAGATAATGCTACAAGCTTTCCAAAACCATTGAGTTTATTTCCTAACACTTGATATTCACTATTTTACGACCAGCTTTTCGAGGTCATTTAGTCACTTTCACAAATTATCAAAGTATATAATTTTGCGACGAAAACCTATAAATTGTTGATAAATCACTAAACGACTATCGTAGGAGGTTGTTTCAACGTAAATACTTGTAAAGTATTTTATAATATGACGAGATGTCATAAACATATATTTCGACGATAAACATTATTTTCAAATGTACAAGTGGTATGGATATCATATGAGTTTGCATGCACGACATTGTTTTATGATTTACATTAGAACATATCACTCATAATAGGTTGCGGTCAGAGGTTGCGCCTCATTTCAGTATTGCCATTATATCATCATAAACATTGCACCAGGTGAATTTTCATAGCCCTGATTTATTCAAGTTTATACATTATTTCAAACCTGCGGGGGAGAATACATTGCACATCATTTTTATACGAGCCCAAGTATGTTCAAATTCATTTACATTGCTTAAGTTACCTCCATCCGTGTTGGTGGTCCCAACTGGTCAACGGATGCATTTCATTTTTATCATCATTGAGTTGTTTGGCAAAACACTCTGTTGGGGCGAACATCAGGAACAGTCTAGCTTCGGTGTCATGTGCTTAAGCAATTGTACCAATTTTGTGACATATTTGTCATACATAACTTATACTTGCGTTGGTCGTATAAAACATTTATATAAACTCTATGAACTTACTCAACCTTTGTGTTGATACTTTTAGCAATGTATTTTCAGGTAACTAAGGCATTCACTTCATGGCATGCATGTGGACATATTATAGAGTCGCGGTGACGACGCGTCTCACTTGGGTTTTATGCACTTTAAAACATCGTTTGGATTGTAACGAATTTATTTCCACAAACTTTATCTACTTTTTGGGACCTATCTTTTGTAACTCTGAATGTTTTTAATATATCAAATGATGAGCTTTTCAAACGACACTTTAGGTCGTTCAATATATCTGTAACTGTGATGCTATCACAGTCAATCCCCAGGGATTCATTCCGCTGCAAAACAGGTAATTTGGGGGTGTGACAAAGTACAACCAACTGAAATATGTGAGTCAGATATTGAAAATATGGGCAATAGTAAAGTTGTCCCATATGACCAATATGTGAAGCATGATGAAAGTGAAACGGTACCAAGTAATGTATCTTATGCAGTCAATGATGAACATGCTTTCGATGAATACATTGAACGTGCCCCTGATGATTCCATAGTTTCTGAACTTAATGCCTATAAGGAACAAGTTGCCATTTATGAACAACGTGCTAAGTTTGAGTTAACTACCCGTGAGCAGGAAATGGATAACCAAATGCGTACAATTATAAGAAAAAGTAATTTTAGAGAAGAAGTGTTAAAACAAGAGTTAAACTCCTTACAAGAAAAGCTTTCTAAAACTGTTAAGCAAAAGCAAGAACTCCAAGATAATGTTAAAGTGCTTAAACAAGAATTCTATGCTAAGGAATCAAAACTTTTGAATGACTTTTCCAATCTAAAAACTTTGAAAAACAAGCTCGAAAATAAGTTGTACGTACAAGGAAATACCTTTTAGACTGCTCACATGATCACTAAGCACAGAGTATTAAGCGATAAGCATAGTATTCCCCTAGTAGAGAAGCCAAATCCCGAGTATTGTAAAAAGGTTAGAGCGTTCCATGCAATTGTATATGATGGGAATCAGATCCTCAAGCCTAGGTAAACACCATCGTGTATTGGAAGCACTGAAGAGGATAGAAAATTAGAAGATGCCTCTATGGAGAAAATGGATAAGAAGCTAAATGATCCTGAGTTTAAAAAGAAAAACATAACGATTAAACCTCATGATTACACAAAAGAAAATTGGATCTCCCTGAACATGTTTAAGCATCAAACTCAATTAACCCCAGAGCAAATTGTTTGGAAGAAAGACATGGAAAAGCAAAAAAGAAAATGTACTTGTTGAAACAAATACTCCCCTTAAGAAAGTGCCTGCAGCTACAGTGTATCCTCCGAATACACCAATGTACTTAGTTCCTAGAACCATTTCCACTAATAGCAAGACCTTAATCAGCCTGTATGTTATTTATCAACTATTCGTTGACTTTGAGAAGACGTGTAAGAAAAGGATCACACCCACTGGGATAACTGAAGGGGAAAAGGTTTTGAGCAAACTAAAGAATGCTATTTAACTGAGGTCATGCCTTTCTTTAAACAATTAAAAGGTCAATTTGAAAGTCTTCAAAAGGGAATAAACTCGGATATTAAAGAAATGGAAAAGGAATTTGATGCAATGATTGTTGAGGTCAATGATTGTGAACGGGAACTCAAATATAATGAAATTGAAAGGAAGAATCTGCAAATCTTAAATGAGAACTTAGTATTGAGTTGTGTGGCTCAACATGTGTTTTATACAGTTACTAATCATTCTATTACTGCTTCTCAATTTCATGAATTATCTGTTGCTTTGAAAGTTTCCCATGATCGTGTCATTGAGCTTAAAACAGCAAATTCAAAAATGCATGATAAAATTGAACAGGATGATCATGATAACTTGGTCAAACATTTTTCTAAATTGGAAGTTGAACATTCTAATTTACAACTAAAATATCAACATCTTAAAGAAAATATTAAAACCTCAAATGTCAAGACATCCTCTGATGCTCCTGAATTTGATGCAGTTTTTGAAATAAACAAACGTGATGAACAAATTCAAGCTCATTGTAACACGATCAAAAAATTGAGATCCCAAATCTCACAATTTAAGGGCGAAAGAAATAATGTGAATGGATCCCAAACGCCTCCACCTTTAGATTCTCAATCTTCTCAAACTTTCCATCTTCAAAACCTCGTTAATGTTTTACAACAGGAAAATGAGAGTTTTCTGGAAGAAAATGAAAAGGTTAAACTACACTTTAAAGAGTTATATGATTCAATGAAAGTCACTCGTGACAAAAACAACGAAAAAATAACTTCTTTACAAAAAGAAATTGAGAATCTGAAGAAACAGGAAAAAGGGAAAATGCCACTTGTCTTTAATGAGAATGTTGCTTCAAAGTTGTCTGCAGACTTTAAATATACTGTGACTGTTAAATACATTCCTCCTCATCTTAAAAACAACGAACTTGTGTTTCATAACTATTTTTCTCACCTTAAGGATAGTCTAGAATGTCTCCGTGAGATTGTGGAAGAGGATTTCATAAATAAGCCACTTGATAGTGAAGTTAAGTATGCTTGCGTGTATGCCAAACGATCTCAAGAACCTTTAGCTTGCTTAAGAGCAACATGCCCTAAACCCTTTGGTAAGAAGGATAAAATAGTTATGCCTTGTTCCATGCCTGATTTTAAGAATGCCAATCTTGATATGCCTCACTCAGTGCCTAAAGTTAAGCATGTAAGCTTCAATGTGCCTTCAAGTAGCTCAGATCCCAGCACTTCTAAACCTAAAATGCAAAAGGTAGCAAAACCAACTAATGTTCCCATTCCCTCTACAGGAGTAAAAAGTGACACCAAAGCGAGCAGGTCAAAGCCTCAAGGCAATACAGAGCAAGATAGGACCTCGCAAGCTAAGTGTAATCAATGGAGGAAAGTAGAAGACCACCCTAGGAACTATAAGTTGGAATTGAATAAAACGAATAGTGTTGATTCTAGTATTAGCTTTAAGCATACTGTAATTAATTCGAATTCTACTAATACTTGCAAAACATGTAATGAATGTTTGACTTCTGTTGTTAATCATGAATGTGTTGTGAATGATGTGAGTAATGGGGTTAAATACCTAGTTAAGAATGTTAATGCTATCAAACAGGTTAAAAAGGCTAGAAAACAATGGAGGAAGAAGGGTAGAAAACAGTGGAAACCCACAGGAAGAAAACTCAGTAATGTAGGTTATCAGTGGATACCAACTGGACGCAAATTTAATGTTAATGAGTTGTGCCCTAGATTATCTTGACCAATGCCCATTAGGAAATGGATGCCTACTGGTAGAACTATTCCTTTAAGAAGTGAACATACTTTGAATAGGTCTAATTCACACACTAGCACAACATCCATCCCTAATGAATTCATTGTTTCTGCTTCTGATGTGGGTGTTCCAATCAATGTTACTAACCAAGTGGAACCCATTCTTGCATGGGGATCCCAATTATCCAGTTATCCATTCTTGTCTATGTTCAACTGCAGATCGTTCAAATCGTTCTGTGGTACTTAGACTCAGGCTGTTCCAGGCATATGACTGGATACCGGTCCCGACTCATGAACTTCGTGAGTAAATTCATCGGGACTGTTAGATTCAGGAATGATCATTTTGGTGCAAGTGTGGGTTATGGAGACTATGTTGTTGGTGATAGTGTAATCTCCAGGGTATATTACGTTGAAGGTCTTAGTCATAACTTATTCTCTGTCGGTCAATTCTGTGATTCTGATCTAGAAGTGGCCTTCAGAAAACATACTTGTTTCGTTAGAGAACTTGATGGTTCAAACCTATACACCATCTCTATCAAAGATATGATGAAGTCTTCTCAAATTTGCTTGTTGTCAAAGGCTTCAAAAACAAAGTCATGGTTATGGCATCGTCGTCTCAATCACTTGAACTTCGGCACCATAAATGATCTTTCTAGAAGGGACTTAGTAATAGGCTTACCTAGACTAAAGTATGAAAAGGATCATCTTTGTTCAGCATGCCAGTTGGGAAAAAGCAAGAAGTATGCCCACAAACCCAAACCTACAAACTCAGTTATGGAAGTTCTTCATACCATTCACATGGATTTATGTGGACCCATGAGAGTGCAGAATATTTTCGGGAAGAAATATGTGTTAGTTATGGTTGATGATTACTCTCGATTTACTTGGGTTAAGTTCTTAAGGACAAAGGATGAAACTACAGATATCATCATTAAACTTATCAACCAGCTGCAGGTTCGACTTAACAAAACTGTCAGAATCATCCGAACAGACAATGGAACTGAGTTTGTTAATAAAGAACTTAGTGAGTTTTATGAAAGTGTTGGAATCAGTCACCAAAGAAGTGTTCCACGAACTCCTCAACAGAACGGTGTAGTTGAAAGACGAAATCGAACTCTTGTGGAAGCCGTAAGAACAATGCTGATTTACTCAAAGGTTCCAATGTTTCTCTGGGCTGAAGCCATTGCCATTGCATGCTACACTCAAAATCAATCCCTAATTCACACATCTCATGGAAAAACTCCATATGAACTTGTCCACAATCGAAAACCTAATCTTTCATTCCTTCGTGTGTTCGGTGCATTGTGTTATCCAACTAATAAGGGTCAAGACTTAGGCAAACTTAAAGCTAAAGCGGACATTGGAGTATTTGTAGGATATGCACCAAGCAGAAAAGGATACCGAATCTACAACAAAAGAACCCGAAATATCATGGAAACAATTCACGTTACGTTCGATGAGCTGACCATTCATATGGCTCCAGGACAACCTAGTTCTGGACCCGCATCACAACCTTCATCAAGTAGTCCCATCAGTTCTACTCTTGTACAAAATCTCTCACCAGCAACTCCTTATGTACCTCCTTCAGAAGATGATTTGAAGAAACTGTTTGATCTAATGTTTGATGAACACTATGAGCCAATTGCAAATGATCTTTCTAATCCATCATCAGAGGCTGCTCCTATCCCTGTCAATGAAGTTAACCCTTCAGTATCTATGTCAATGAGTCAAGAAGCTCCTGCTGCAGATCACTCACTCTCATCATCAGACCCTCAATCATCGAGTGTACATCATGGAAATGTTTCTGGCACCTATGATGGAGATAACCCCTTTGCTACTCCCGAAGATGCTCCCTTTGAGAACATATTTTCTCCTGAACCATCATCAGAACCATCTTCATCAGGAGAAAACGACTTTGCTACTTCAGTTCCTCAACAACAACCACACGAACACTTTAGAAAATGGGCACATGACCATCCATAGTACAACATCATTAGAAACCCTTCTCGTCCAGTATCCACACGTAAGCAACTTGCAACTGATGCCTTATGGTGCTTCTTCAACTCTGTACTGTCCAAGGTCAAACCAAAAGACATTAAAACTGCAATGAATGAAGACAGCTGGTTCAATGCCATGCAAGAAGAAATTCATGAGTTCGATCGACTAGATGTATGTGAATTAGTACCTGTTCCTGACTGTGCTATGATCATTGCTCTAAAGTGGATCTTCCAAGTAAAACTTGATGAGCATGGTGATGTATTAAAGAACAAGTCTCGACTGGTTGCAAAAGGATACCGTCAAGAGGAGGGTATTGACTTTGAAGAATCATTTGCTCCAGTTGCACGTATCGAAGCAATCAGAATCTTCTTGGCAAATGCTGCAAGTAAGAACATGGTAGTCTATCAGATGGATGTAAAGACGGATTTTCTTAATGGATATCTTAAAGAAGTCGTGTATGTCAGCCAACCTGAAGGTTTTGTGAACCCAGAGCATCCTACTCATGTCTATCGCTTGAAGAAGGCCCTTTACGGTTTGAAGCAAGCTACAAAGGCATGGTATGATACACTATCAAAGTTTCTTCTATCTACTGGATTCAGCAAAGGAGCAGTTGATCCGACATTGTTCACCAGAAAGTCAGGCAAACATTTAATTCGCGTTCAAATCTATGTTGATGATATTATTTTTGCCTTGACCGACCCCGATGAATGTGACCGTTTTTCTAAGGAGATGGGCTCCATATTTCAAATTTCAATGATGGGACAAATGTCATTTTTCTTGGGATTACAAATTTCACAAAGTCCCGGAGGCATTTTTATCAATCAATCTAAATATGCAAATGAAATTCTAAAGAAATTTGGATTTGACACTTGTGACTCCGTTGACACTCCCATGGTGGAGCGTACCAAACTGAATGAGGACCACTCAGGGATCATGGTAGATCAATCAAAATATCGAAGTATGATTGGATCCCTGATGTACCTCACAGCCAGTAGACCTGACATTCTGTTCGCTGTATGCATGTGTGCTAGATATCAGGCTAAGCCTACTAAAAAGCACCTTGAAGCGGTTAAACGGGTCTTTCAATATCTCCAAGGAACCATCAACATGGGACTTTGATACCCGAAGGACACCGGTATGTCACTGACAGCCTATGCAGATGCTGACCATGCAGGGTGTCAAGATACACGTCGAAGCACGTCAGGAGGTGCTCAGTTTTTGGGTGATAAGCTAGTGAGCTGGTCTTCAAAGAAACAAATGAGTACCTCAATATCCTCTACAGAGGCTGAATACATAGCCATGTCATCTTGTTGTGCTAAAATCCTATGGATGAGATCCCAATTATCTGACTATGGCTTTGAATTCAACAAAATCCCTCTATACTGTGATAACAAGAGTGTCATTGCTCTCTCATGCAACAACGTTCAACATTCAAGAGCAAAGCACATTGACATTCGACATCACTTCATACGGGAACAAGTTGAAAAAGGTGTGGTTGAGCTATACTTCGTGAGAACTGAATACCAGTTAGCAGACATCTTCACCAAAGCTCTTCCTAGAGAACGTTTTGTAGTTATCCTTCCTCGACTTGGTCTAAAGAGTCTACAACCGGAAACACTCAAACGTCTTCAAGAGGAAGACGAGGAGTAAAGGTCTTTCTTCATCTATCTCTTGTACATATTTTTTCAAAAAAAAATACAAAATATAAAACCAACAAAAAGAAAAAAAATAGAAAAATATAAAATCTTAAAAATCCATAAAAAATTAGAAAATCTTGAAAAATTCCAAATTTTTTTTTGTTATGTCTTTCTTTGGTTCGATTTCATCTACGGACTTTGTGTTCACATTCAAAGAATGTCACGGGTTTTTAGATGTTCTTCGAATGTACATATTTTTCTTTAAAAAAATAAAAAAAAAATTTGAGAGAAAGTAAAATGTTTATTGTCATTTCAGAGAGTAACCAGTTTTTAAAGAAAGAACGGAGCCATGCTTTATCTAAATTTTTTTAATCTCATACTCTGATTCTAAAAACAAATGTTTGTAGTAAAAAAGACAAATGTTTCCCTCACAAATATTTTTCCTTCTAAATATTCTTCTGAAAAATATTTGTTATCTAATGAAAACTAACAGCTTTGAAAAATAACTTGGACTCAATTTTTTTTAAATCATCTGGACTTGACATGTGTCAAAATCTATATCTCTCAATCAACAACATATGTCATTGATTGAGGGGGAGAATAATTTTAACTAAATCAAAAAGTTATTTGTCATACAATTTGTTCAGACCAAGGCTTCTGTCATGTTTTCAAAAGATACTTTAGCATGTTTATTCTTTGAAGGTTAAAGTCTCATATTTGATCCGTATCGGTTAAATGTTTTCATAAGCAAGTCACAATTCCCCTCAAAAGGTTTCAAAAACAATTTAAATCTATAGAGATTACAAATCTCAAATAACTTGAAAATTGTGATCGGGGGAGAATTTGTGATTTAAATTGGATTTAAACTGATATCTCAATAAATGGTAGTGAAAAGTGTTTAACAAAGCGTCCCTCCTACATATGACAAACGATTTCAAACTTTCCATTCATATGTTAAGGGGGAGCATCGTTCTCATACCATAAAGGGTTAAAACGTGATGATTTGTCTCAAAGTGCAAGCTCCATCCAATATGTGCTAAACTCTTTTCGAATCTCTAAGCACATATTGAGGGGGAGCCTTTCAAAAAGAAAATAAACTTTCAAGGTACAAAACAAAATTTTTCAAAGTTTCAACAAAAAGTACCTTGATTGTTTTTCTAATGGTTTCAATATGGCTGTATGATTGTGAATGTGCTTCTAAGAACTATTTCCTCTTCGTGCAAAACTATTTCAAAATTCACATGCACAAGTTGAGGGGGAGCAACTTTTTGAAAACCACATGCTTTCCCATAAAATATCCTTAACAAAGTATGAAAAATACTAATTTTGATCGGGAAAGTGATGTTGATAACTTTTAGAAATTGTTAGATCAAAGAATCGAATCTTTCATTCTTAAATCTGAGATTTTCAAGTCCTCTTGCCTCCATGTGCTAAAACCGTTTCAAATACATGTGATGCACATGTTGAGGGGAGATTTTTCTAAAAATATCAGAAACAATTCAGGTACAAAATGTTTTGATCATGTATTACAGGTACTTGGATTGATTTTCAAAAGGTTTTCAATTGGTTCCAATGGAAGAAGAACAATACCAAAAGACTGACCAAACTTACTTTACGTACAGAGTTATAAGGACGGTTAAGTTAGGTATTCGTTCCCACGATCTGCCAGAACCGGAGGGATCTACCCAGGGGCAATCCACTACTTAGTATAGAATTCCTTAGGTATGATGAAAAAAAAGGAGAAAAGTGAGATATGGGAAGAGTGCGGACTGAGACAGAGTTAGTACTGGAACAAACCCAACAAGGTTCTAGTAATGAAGTCTCGGTAAGCACTGAAGGGGTTGAAGAATGAAAAAGAAATTAATGTGAAAAGGGTGAAAAGAAATAGCCCTCCAATAATTCAACCTTAGGGCAGAAACCGGGTTCAATACATATGCTACTGGTGGTTACTAAGGTAACACTAGTATTGAAGACAAGACGTCATGGACCCAGTGACGCACTGCACTAAACTTCCCAAGCTACTCAAGTTCCTCTTAAAATGACTTGTTTCATTCTCACAGGGAACCTACATAATCTATCGACATTCTCTTAGAGATTGTGGATATTGAAGAAGGAGACCCTCTCCCTAGTCTCCGGCATAGGAACCAAATGCGCACAATTGAGTCTAGAGCCACGAGATCATCAAATAAATCTCATTAGGACACTGTCAATGAAGACTCTCTGTTTCACACAATGTGAAAAGAGAAGATATATATTAAGAGTCCTACGCATTATCCTTGTGGTAGTGCCAGAACATCCGAGTGATATGTAAAAGTATTCACGATGAAGATGGAAATCCTTCTAGAGCCAACATCAAACAAGCTCTTGGTGGGTGACATGTGAGATCTTTTCTAAAGATCAAGCTTGTGACAACTGGATAGAAACGATGGGGCGATTCATAATTATGAATCAATCCTGGTTCAGGTTATGGATTGACGGATACCTTTGGAAAACCGGTCGTTGTGCTTAAAACTATTTTCTCTAGCACATCGACTGTGTATTAAGATTTCAAAATTAAAAGGTGTTTATGATTGATAATTGATTTTTATCAAAACCTTCGTTGTATTGCAAAAACACTTTATTGAGCCGTACACGATTGTTTTTCAAATCTCTTTTCATCAATCAATGAATCTCAAATTCGCTGGTTCACTCACTCCGAGTTGTCTTCTTTGAGACGTTCCGGTTTGATACCTGATCACAGGCAGTACTTGTACTGATCAACGGGGAACCATGGGCCGTGTACCTCAATTCAACGAAAGTGATCAAAGACACTTTTCTGCGCTTTATTGCTAACTGTTTTATGCAGGTACACCCCGACGATTGCAGCTGATCAGAATTGAGGAGTCAATCCATAGCCGCATGCTCACACAATCACGTTCACAATTAAATAAATCATGATAAGTGCATATCTTCATCAACAGGCTCTGATATTTTCAAACCATGCTTCTGCTACGCTGCTGGAAATATTCTGAATCAACAAAAGCTTCCGCAACTCTGATGAGAAGATATCATGATCCAAAATGTGAGCATGTCGGTCCTAAAGTCACAACTTCACATAAAGGCAACACAATAAAGGATGAGTCAGAGATATATTGTGGCTAATGATCTCAAATCAGGTCCAAAACTCAATATCACGTGGATCAGTTTAAGACCTCCACTTGAATTAACCAAACATGCAAAAATGAAGAATCAAAGACTACGGGCTATAGAGCAAGGAACATTAACAAGAATCCAAGAACAATCTTAATATAATATCTGTTTTGTATTCAATGTAATTTGAGGTGACCTCCCTTAGGGGGAGATTGTTAGGATTTAATAAATCCAGTTATTAAAGTGTCGGTCACCTCAAGTATATGTAATCGTTAGAAAGCTCGTAGTCGTAGTCATTTAATGTTAGGTAGTATTTAATTAAGTAATACCGTAGAGGACGGACGAGTCTTTACCCACTGTATGCTTGATCCACAGGCCGTAGGTGGCGTTTATGTAAGATACTATAAATACCCTCTACCTCCCAAGATAGAGGGTTGGAGCTCATAATAATACTTTCACTTTCTCTCACTAAGTTCCCAAACCTCTAACTCTTTCTCTCTCTAAAACCTCAAAGTGTACACCCCATTTGATCATGGTTTGATGTGTTTGTAAAATTCAATATGTTACATTATCACACTAAACCCTTAGTTCAATTATCTAGTTGCTTGCATAAGTTGCTAAGTCGAGTCATACAACAACCCTGCTCAACGGATTCAGTTCTTGGCCCACAGTGATCAAGGAAGACAAGCGTGCAGAGATGACCACGAAAGATTGGCCAAAAAGGAAATTGATACAGAGAAAGCCCTTGATGTTTCTGAATTTGAAACCGTGCAGAATGGGGTAGCGAGAAGGTCACTAAAATCGTTTTGCAGGGTTAAGTATTCTAGCAACAAGGGTTTGTTCGCGTGCTCAGCATGGCTAAGGCTTTTCAAGATTAAAGAGCCCGTGATCCCGGAATATGTGAGGGAGTTTTGGGCATCCGTTGAGTTTAATGAAGGTATCTCGAGCATTAATCTTTCATCGCTTCATTTCCAGATAGGAGGGGTTAGAAGGGAGATGACATTAAGGGAGTTCATGCTCCACATGGGTTTGTACATCGATAAGGATTTGGGGTCCAATATGTGGACTGAATTTTACTATCAACTGGAGATTAAGGCCTGCTGACTACAGCCCTATCAACTACTTCAACAACATCTCTGCCATTCTTAGGTATAACTCTAGGCACCCTCCATCATACACCATGATCAAAAGCCCTATTCGCCGACTGGTTCATAGGCTCATTGCCTGTTCAATTAAAGGAAGACACGCGGCTAGGGAGAAGATGACGGTTGATGACTTTTATATGCTACATGGTATGGAAGGAGGGAACTTGATTGATGTTCCTTAGTATTTGGCTAAGTTCATGGCGACTGGTGCGAAGGGTTTCACTAAGAAGAGCATGATTCAGGGTGGACATTTGATTGGGAAGCTAGCTAGGAGTCTTGGGTTGATGACTCATCAAGCATTGTCGTTGGTTACTCTTGGTATGGATACTAGCTTGTTTGGGATTTGCAAGCTAGTGGAGTTTGGGATTTGTAGGTTAAATGGACTGGGTGAAGCTGAGATGATGTCAGATGCTCCGCTTAGAGGTAAAGGAACAAGTTGTAGTCAAGTCGGGGGCTGTGAAGCTGGTGATTGCCAAACGGGCATTAAGTTAGTTAACTTTAAGTTTTAAAGTTCATGTTATCACTTATTTTTCACAACATATTAAACGTTTAAGCTTATTAGTGACATTATTGGTTTCGTGACGTTATGATTTATTTATTTACAAGTTTGCGCGCGTAACAATTCATGATTAAGGTTAAACAAGGCTTAGGCGTAGAAATGGTAGCTTATGCAAACGGAGTTATATGCGTAAAGGCAGCTTTATGCGTAGGTCCTTATCTTACGCGTAAGAAATATTACGTTGAAAAGGGGACCTTATGCGTAGAGCTTACGCGTAAGCACATATAAAACCTTACGCGTAAGGCTTACTCGTAAGAGTCAAACTTAGCGTAGAGGTCACCGTTAACGATATCCTTCATAGGATACGCCGTAGTCCCTTATAGAACTCCGCGAAGATTACTCTTACGATAACTCTCACGCGTAAAGTGATCCTTATGCGTAGTTTGCTAGTAACCTTGATTCTGATTTTTACGTGTAGCAAACCTGAAATAATAATCATCATAGCATCAATATTAACATTAACATTCATTTATTATTCAGATCATAGCATGAAAACGCGATCAAACAAGCACATGTAAAACACACTTATGCGTAGTCCTAAACCCTAAAGTTCAAGAATTACGCGTAAGATATCTAGCCATAGGAATTGCACCAAAGTTTTTCTGGGAGGTCTAGGAAGCCTAAAGAGTTGTTATATCCAATTTTGAACATCAAAATCTAAGTGAATCAAAAATACCCAAACCGTATGAACATAAACCCTAGTTTCCAATTTATGAATTATTAGTGTTTCTGGGTGATATCTGGGCCTAGATATGATCAATTCAACTTGACAACAACCTTATACAACAATCTTTATCACCAAAAACGTTCTCATTTGAAAACACCCAAACCCACGTATAAACCCTAGTTTTCAAAATCAATCAGTTCATGTTTTTGGGTGCGTTTTGATGATGGAAATGGTTTTAGTATGATTAAGTATACGTTTTGACACAATCACATTAACCAAAAACACACGAATGAGTGATTTGTGTTCATAGCTTACGCTAGAGAACACGAATCACATTCAAACTCATCATTTCACCGTTGGATTTGATTAAAAATCAAAACCATTGTTTAAAAACATGTAAAGATTATTAAACCACTTACAAAATGATGATAAAATGATGATCCAATACACGGAAATGAAGATCGAATTATAGGCGTAGGATATGGTTTGGTAAGATATTAAATGAGAAGAGTTAATGTTAGGTGAAAGTTTTATTAAAAATGAGTTTGAGCTTTTGGCAGTTTTAGTCCCTCCACCTTAACCATTTTCATCCAATGCCTTTAACTTCCATTTTTATTACCAAACGAAGAATATTTGGAAATAACTTTGACGACACTCCCCCTCGATTTAAAAAATAATGAAAGTTTATACATTTTAGTCCGAGGAGTGTCGGAAACCAAATGTGACCACCATTATTTAAAGAAACAACCGGAATAGGTAACATGCAAGGTTATTTAGAAATAGTTAAGAATTTATTTTCTCCCCACAACACTTGATCGAAAAATACTGAATTTTGAAAGATTTGAGTGTTGACGGAAGAAATGTACTTGTCATGTTAAAAAAAATAGATAGAAGAATATTTTTGTTGTTTTATAAGGTTTTATATTTTTGTATTTTGTTTTTTGAAATATTATTTACAAAAGAGGTTTTGTGCTTTAACCTGGTTTTAAGAATGTTTTAAGAGTTCATCCAGTTCCTCTTTGAGTCAAACACCGCATACCAATCCGGTGGACCAACTCATTAAACCTAGAGTAAGCTTTGGTGAGAAGATTCGCCAATTGGTATTTTGTACCCAAATATAATCAACAGCACTATGTTCCACGTGGTCCTTGATGAAATGATATCGAACATCGATGTGCTTTGATTTCGGCTAAGTGAACCCAATGTAACGATCGCACAAGACTCGATTGTCGCAAGACATCGGGATTCTCACAAATAACGTAACTATACCTGGCTACAACCCTATCCGACACAATGACAACCGCTTTTATCACCAAGAAATTGTAAAGCTCATGAAGTACTTTTACGCTAATCTAAGCATCCCATACACCTCAAAAGTTATTAGTTCAAAACGGTAATCCTTCGATACCGACATTCCCAAATTAATGGTTCCCTTGATGTATCGGAGGATTATTTTAGCCTCGAGGTTGGGTTTCAGCTTGGTCTCGATTGATAACGGAGCAAAGATTGATGGCAAAAACAATGTCGTCCGCTAGTTGTTAGATACATGAGAGACCCAATGATACTACGGTATATGGTAGGGTCCACCAATTTCCCATGTAAATCAGGATCTAGCTTCTTGGTATGAGCCATTGGTGTGGCATAGGTGTCACAGGTTTGCATTCCAAATTTGTTTAACAATTCAAGGGCATATTTGGGATGACTCAAGAAAATACCACGGGGTGATTGATGAACTTGCATTCCAAGGAAGAATGTGAGTTCACCCATCATCGACATTTCAAAATGTTTTGTCATAAGTTTTGCAAAAGCATTTGAGTATTTTAAATTTGTTGACCCAAAAATGATGTCAATCACATAGATTTGAACGATTAAGATGTGAACCCCGTGATATTGTATAAAGAGTGTAGGGTCGACCGAACCTTTGGTAAACTTATTGGCAATAAGGAAGGATGATAACTTATCGTACCACGCCCGAGGGGCTTGTTTGAGACCGTAGAGAGCTTTTTCAATTTGTAGACATGATTAGGGAACTCTGGATCAATGAATCCTTCTGGCTGGCTTACATAGTCTGTTTCTTTCAGTTGTCCATTAAGAAAAGCAGTTTTGACATCCATTTGAAAGACTATGATGTTCATGTGAGCCGCAAAATCCAGAAAAATCCGAACAGCCTCAAGACGAGCAACCGGAGCAAATGATTCTTCAAAGTCAATACCCTCTTCATGTCTATAACCCTTAGCCACCAAACGTGACTTGTTTCTAATTACGGTTCCTTCAGCATCCAATTTGTTTTTCCAAATCCATTTTAGACCAATGACGAAGACCCTGTTGGTCTTTCAACCAATTCCCATACTTCAAGACGTTTGAATTGGTTGAGTTCTTCCTGCATGGATTCAATCCAGTTGTCCTTTGTCATTGCATCTTTAATGTTTTTAGGCTCAGATTGGCAGACAGTGAGTGCGTAAATGCAATGTTCACCATATGTGTGAAGACGTTGTCTCGTTACGACTGGTTAATTCGGGTTGTTCAATTTCATTCTCTTTTACTTAATACGCATAACCTTTCTCTATTTCATACGCATAAGTGTGTGTGTGTTGTTGTTCAACCGATCTATCCTTCATCTATTTCTTCTATTGATGCTTGTGTTGCATATAATTCCGTACAGTGCATTGAGGTCATACTCTTCCACTCTGTTGTTGAACATGTGGGTAGCCTTTTCCTCGATGGCTATGCAGTTGGAGTAAATGGCTGCCGGGAACGGAAGTGTCAGTGATGTTGCGTATTTCTTTGTCACATCGCTACCATGTAGAAGAAATTCCAGGTCGTTGTTGAAGAAGTATCAAAATGGAATCTTAGGTTGATCTGGTTGACCAATGGTAGGTAGGGGTTTGGTCCAATCTGTGTAGTATGGAGCTTTGTCTTGGCGGGTGAAGTCGATGTTTGCTTCAGGGTTGAGCCAATCAATGTTGTTGAAAATGGCGCGTGCTATGTTTTCAAGGTGATATTCAACCTCAATAGCACTTTTCGAGTTGTCTTTGAGTATTTGAAAGGCTTCATTCTTGATTCGCTTCAGCTCTGATTTCTTCATCTTCTTCACTCGGAACTTTGATAATAGTAACTTAGCATGCTCCAGCGTACTACCTCCTACCATATGTTGGTCATCCGTTAAGGCGGGTGTAGCAGCAACAAGTGTGGAAAACCATTCGTATTCGGTGTCATCATTGTCTAGCCATGAAACGACATTAGCCTTAGTCGTCTTCTTCTTCTTCTTCTGAGGCCTAGAGGAAGATGCTGATTCCTTTGTTGTGCTGGGAGAGATGGGTTGTTGTTGGGGCTCGTGGGTTTCATCGTCACCACCCGTATACTCAAAGTGATCACCAGTTTTCTGAGTCTAGGGTGGTAACTCAGAATCCTGAGGTTTTTTAGTAGAAGAGCGAGGAGGAGATCGTCTTGGTGGTGAACTCCTTCGGGGTGGAGGTGGCATTGAGGAAGATTCACCAGATTTCTTTGGACGTTTAGGTGCAGAATCCTTGTCCTTATCATCGTCATCTCTTGGTCGTTTTGGTTGACTTGTTGATTCTTTGCATGAAGACCTGAGTTGATAGTCTAATAGAGTCTCAAAAAACTTAGCTTCATCCGAAGTGAGGGTTCCAGCTCTTTTTGACATTTGCATCACCAATTTAGCGATTAACTCAGTTTCAGAAAGGTCAGATTCTTTGGCCATTATATTTTTAACCAATGCGATGATGTTTGGAGTAAGTTGTCTGGAGAATACTTCTCTAGTCATACAGGGGACAGTATCGAGAAGAAACTTGTGAGTATATTCTCTTGCCGTCTTCTCCAATTCCTTTTGGAAACCTCCTTTGATAAAATGCTGGATTTGTTCCCTTTCTGTCAACAATTCGTTTATCCCGTCTTGAAGAAAGTTGATTCTGTCAGCAAGTTGATTCAGCTTTTTGTTGGTAACATCCTTCTTCCGTACTTGCTTGGCAGCTTTAACAATTCTTGTTTTAGCCTGGGATAACCAAGAGTCTGTTGGTTTTTTCACTGATTTGGATGTGGATCTGGTTGATCTTTTGGATGGTGGTGGTGAAGAGTGAGAAGATGAGTCCGATGATGAGATGTGAGGTGACTCTGGATCCTTTGGTGGATCAGAAGTTTTCTCCTCGGAACGAATTGGACTATTGAGAAGAAAATCATCATAGTCATTATTTCCAGTTTTAGTCTTTTCTGCAGCCTGAATCCTAGCTTCCTCTTCTGCTTTGGCATGAGCTGCAGCCTCTTCATCAGTCTTATTTTCTCAGACTTTTCTTTTTCTGGTTTCTCAATATTAAGGTTGATGGAATCCTCAATCTGCCGTTTTTGTTGTTCATGGGTGATGGTAGTACCAGTTCCCTTATCGGGTTGATTAACCGCATCAAGAACTGGTGTGGTATGAGCACCACCGCTAGAACCTCCAGGGCCACGAGTTTGATCTTTTACGAATGCTTCGGCAAGATGTTTGTGTCTGGGTTCCTTCAACTTCCTTTCATATTCCTTTTGCTCATCTATTGGTTCTTCTTCAGAGCTCTCCTTATCATGTTCAATCACAGGAGTCTTCCCTTTACCTTTGTCAGCTGGTGGGCTGGGAGGTTTAGCTACTGATTGAGTAACGTCGGTCTTCAGAGTAGAATACCTCATCGTCTGATTCGGTTTCCTCAGAGCTTTCGTCCACAAGCTTTCTTGGCGGTTCAGGCTTGGGAGTGGGAATTGGAACAGTTTCTTTAGAAGGAACTTTCCTTTTAAGTGCGGGTTTCCTCTTAGGGAACTTCCTTTGACTCTCTGTGCTTGTAACACTCCCAGCACTCCCTCTTCTGGTTTTCCTGGTAGGTGTACCAGAAGACTTATCATCGAGAGAACTAACTTTACCTTCATCAACTGCTACTAGATACCTTTTGTATGACTAAAGCTATTTAATTGCATCAGAGAGAAGGTGGTCCGGCAGCACAACACCTTGTTTCTTTGTTGTTGACTCCTTGAATCTGACCGTTAGAGTAGGTTCATACAACATGTCGTGATTGTTGGGGTCATTGAGTCTCTTGGGGATATCAGGATTGAGTCCAAGAGCTTTTTGGATCAACAGTTTTGTATATCTGATATAAGGGATCTTTGAGCCAAGCTTCTTGAGGAATGTCATCATGTTGTCCCATATCAGAGCTTCGACTTCAATGTGCTTCATGTTGACCAAATCCTAAAAGATTTGCAGTTCCATGAGCTTGGGATGCTCATAGCCACTGTCACGACCAGAGACAGACTTGGTGATGATGACGTAGAGAGTTCTCCAAGGTTGAGGAATATTCTTAAGATCCACATGTGAATGCTTAGTGATTACTCCTGTAGCTTCGTCATAACCAATATCGATTAGGAACTATAGAACAGTCTCTTCAGTTGGTGTGGCATTGAGTTCGGTTGGCTCGATGATCGGAATGAGAAGAACAACCCTTAAGTCTGCAGGTGTGATGGTGACTTGTTTGTCATTGAGAGTCACCGTCACAATGTTTTGTCCTTTGATCATTTGCATTGAAGTCCAAAACTGATGAATATAGATCTCAGCCTTTGTAGCAGAATTTGAGAGCATGTTCTGATAAGGATGATTCTTCAGAATATCCACAGCAATCAAGCAAGAAGACTATGAGCAGGTGAGAGTTTCAAAGTCAACACGAAGGTTGTTCTTTCCAATCTTCATCGGATAGCCATTAGGGAAGATATCAGCAACGGTGAGAACATTTGGTGCATCCACATTCATTTGAGTGTCCATGTCGTGATCTGAAATATATTTAGCCAAAAGAACCAAAATATCGAAAGACATTATGTTAGTCAACAGATGGTTTTATTGTCTAATTATTGAATGTGCAATGTTGATGATTGTTACGAGTCCAAAGTCACTTATTTGTCCAATAGTCCAATGATGTTGTGATAAGTTTCGTGAGTTAGTTAACTTTAAGTTTTAAAGTTCATGTTATCACTTATTTTTCACAACATATTAAACGTTTAAGCTTATTAGTGACATTATTGGTTTCGTGACGTTATGATTTATTTATTTACAAGTTTGCACGCGTAACAATTCATGATTAAGGTTAAACAAGGCTTAGGCATAGAAATGGTAGCTTATGCGTAAACAGGAGTTATATGCGTAAAGGCGCAAGCTTATGCGTAGGTCCTTATCTTACGCGTAAGAAATATTACGCGTAGGAAAAAGGGGACCTTATGCGTAGAGCTTACGCGTAAGCACATATAAAACCTTACGCGTAAGGCTTACTCGTAAGAGTCAACCTTATGCGTTGAGGTCACTGTTTACGCATATCCTTCATAGGATACGCGTAGTCCCTTATGTAGAACCTTATGCGTAACAGCTACGCGTAAGATTACTCTTACGCATAACTCTCTACGCGTAAAGTGATCCTTATGCGTAGTTTACTAGTAACCTTGATTTTGATTTTTACGTGTAGCAAACCTGAAATAATAATCATCATAGCATCAATATTAACATTAACATTCATTTATTTTTCAGATCATAGCATGAAAACGCATCAAACAGTTACGCGTAAAAAACACTTATGCGTAGTCCTAAACCCTAAAGTACAAGAATTACGCATAAGATATCTAGCCATAGGAATTGCACCAAAGTTTTTCTGGGAGGTCTAGGAAGCCTTAAGAGTTGTTATATCCAATTTTTAACATCAAAATCTAAGTGAATCAAAAATACCCAAACCGTATGAACATAAACCCTAGTTTCCAATTTATGAATCATTAGTGTTTCTGGGTGATATCTGGGCCTAGATATGATCAATTCAACTTGACAACAACCTTATATAACAATCTTTATCACCAAAAACCTTCTCATTTGAAAACACCCAAACCCACGTATAAACCCTAGTTTTCAAAATCAATCAATTCGTGTTTCTGGGTGCGTTTTGATGATGGAAATGGTTTTAGTATGATTAAGTATACTGTGAAAACGTAGACGGGGGGTGAATACGTTTCCGTTTCAAACTTAAAACTTTTGTATCAAATATAGTATAAACCATTGCATTTGCTAATCTCGATGCGAGGATGCATTTAACGCATTACAGCATGTAAGGCCAACCCCTTAATATCACATAAGATTTCGCAAGATTAATGGTTCATTAAAAATCAAGTTTCACCATTATTAGTCCGGTTGCTTTTTCTTGATCAAGCGTGTCATAATATGTAAAGTGTTAAATATAGTTTGTGACTATATGAAAGACCAAGTATATGTCACAAACATAGACATCAACCACATAGAAAATAAACAATGTAATGCAAGAATAAGAGTAAAGCGATAAGAAAAAGGATAGACAAACCAACACGAGGATTTATAGTGGTTCGGCTACAAGGACACCTTCCTTGCCCTACCCCACTCCCCGAGTCACCTACTCGAGAGTTCGTAAGCACTACACCAACTCCTTATGGCGGAGAAGCCTTCACAACGTTGCTTAACCTTTTTCCGGTACAAAGCTAAATACCGAGTTCTTTCACACCAAGGCAAACCACACCTAACACAACGTCGCCTACCCTTTATACGGTGCTAGGCTAACCACCGAGTTCTTTCACACCTTAGGAGAACTAATCCTATCACAACGTCGCCTACCCTTTATTAGGTACTAGGCTAAGCACCTAGTTCCATTACTATGGAGGAACTACTACCCTTCACAACACAACACCTAATATCAAAGAGATCCACTCCTTGTTACAACACCATCAAAGATATCACCATCCTTGGATCTAAACAAATACTATATGTATAACGATGCACCTCATCGATTATACGACCTAGGCATTCTTCACTAATGCCATTTACACGATCCTTCAACACCTTTCACTAATGCCTTCAACACGGATCTTCGGCACTCTTCACTAATGCCTTTGACACATCTATGACATCCGTTATGTTTTGTGGCCCAACATAACAAACCTTGTGTTTTATGGTACAAACACATAAACCATCTAGTCTAGTCATAGATACAAGAATATGATACTAGACGATATCCAAGACAATGTGTCTAATGGATATAAATTCCTAGACTAAATATCAAGAACCCAAAGCATGATGTAGTTAGTCTTCTATGAATGAAGATGATAAGTTTCCCAAGCTTGTTGTATAAGATCTTCATGTGCTTGTATCTTGTGATGGGTGATCACTTCAGTAGGTAAGGAAGCAAGATCTCTAAGCTTTCTTTGGAGGATCACTTCGGGAGTATGCTTACAACAAATGAGAGTTAGAAGCATTATGATCATATTAGATGAGGGTGGTTTACATGTTTCATAATGATCTAAATATCCTAGATTTGGTGGAGAGAAACTATGTGTGAAGGTGTGAGCAAATGGTAAGAATTGGCTTGCTATTTATAGGCAAAAAGACCAAAACCATGTTCTGCCCTAAGGATCCCTTCTGGAGGGATCCGGCCTTGTAATTCCAAGGGATCCGTGGGTCATATGAGGGATCCGTGCACGCTCCTCTTTACCCATTGTTTTTGGGTTGAAACCATGGGTTATAGGTTATGGTTTTGAGTACCCACCAAGGTACAATGTATCTAGACTTATGGGTATGGGTCAATACCATGGGTCATGGATAATATCCATATATGACTTATGCATGACGTCATGCAATGGGTATGGGTCATGGACTTTGGGTTTTACCCAACTACATTCAATGTATTTGGTCAATGGGTCAAATACTTAAGTTTCTACCCATTTATATTACCTATTATAATACATACTAGCTATGTATATATTTACCCAATATGTAAACACTAGTTGCTGTACATAAACTATTTAACTAAACTTGTTTATTGGTTTGTTGGGGGTTTGATCATAATGCAACATAACAAACATGTACGAACCTGTGTTGTAGCATACAAGGACTTGAGTCGTCGAGAGGTGTTGAGAGTATGTTGAGACAAGATCTAACTACAAGTAACTTATACATTTTACGTTATGTATTACAAGTTATATGTTTGTCATCAACAAAACAAATGAGAATGTATAGATTAAATATCGTAATATTTGCACTAACAATCTCCCCCTTTTTGTTGATGATAAAATATATGTAAACGTAATAGATAGGTAAAATGTCAAAGTTACTTGTGTCCGTACTTCCTATACATTACCTTCTTCGTTTACACTCTTCTCCCCCTTTTGTCGAAACAAAAAGGGTGTTTCCTTTAAACTTAATTTCTCCCAAGAATGGCGAGTTTGCATCTTCCCTTATGTGTATGCTCCCCCTTGACGATTGCTCCCCCTTGTTAAGGGCGTTAAGTATTTTAGGAAGGCTAAGACGAAATTGTTGCAAACTTTGCAATGTTATTGTTTTGACAAAAAACTCCCCTTTATTGAGAGCGTCAAGTTCTCCTAGTATGTTTTGAAAATCTACAAAAAAAAAGTTAGTGCAAAATTATATTCGTCCTTGGACGAGGGCGTCAAGAAGAACCTACAAAAAAAATGTTAAAAAAGAGAATGATCATACTACTTGCATCATCATGGTTGGTTTAGAGGTTGTAAGGTTTGTTCAAGTTAAGGAAAAAAATGTGCTTAGGGATGAGACGCATTTCATTACGAAATTCACTTGGCTTTTGGCAACATAGATGTTTGTGAAGGATGGTTGAGCAACCATGAATTGTAGTGGTAGTGAGACACTTGTAGGATGTGGTTGACACAAGTAGCTTGTTGTTTGAGGTTGTGGTTGACACAAGTAGGATGTGGTAGAACATGAGACATACTTCATCACGTAGTTCATGAACTAGACCTTGGACATGGTGATAGTGATAGAAATTATCATTATGACTTAGAGGTATGGAAGTTGTGGTAGAGGTGATGAAAGGTATCAAGGTGAATCTTTGACTTGGTTGATGACTCATTAGAGGTGGTAGACATGATGACTTTGTGAGTGGTGATAAAAGTGGAGTAAAATGGTTAGGATGATGCAAGATTAGGAATATATAAAGAAATGTGCGAATGAGCACAACTTGACTTGATGGTGGAATCGACTATTGTCATCCTACAAGAATCTAAAAGAGTTAGTACAAAGGAAAACATTTATACAAATGGATAAATTGTTCACATAAAATCATGAAACGAAAAGAAATAAACATTTATAGAATCATATACATGCAACTCATTTATAAACATATACGAAAATGATAATCCTAAGTGTTGAGCAAGTGCTTGTGTGGAAAAGGAAATTTGAAGTGATTATCTAAAGAGATAATGTACCTATTGTTCCACATGAGGTGAAAATGATGTGATGGGGTTCTAGCAAGGTCTAGCACCTACATATCCTAAGTTACTTAGTCTATTAAGTGTCTTATATGAAGATGGACTTAAATGATCGTTTTAGCTAGAGTTGACTTGAATCTGTCACCCGGATCCCACAGTTCCCTCCAATGAGGGATCCGTCTAGGCTAATCCTAGGGATCCGGCTCTCAGCCAGTAGGAAAGAATAAAAATGATGTTTGTAAGGTCTAACGCCTATACCTCCTTGAGTGTTTTAGTCTTCCTAAGTGTCTTAAATGAAAGAGTACTTAAATGATCAAGAGCAATGAGTGATGGTAGCTAATGATTGCCTTTTATGGAAAGAAATGGGGCTTTATGAGCACCAGTGGATGATCAAAGATGACACTAAGAAATTTGAGAGTATCAAGTGGTGTTAAATGATCCTAGAGGTCAGATGATGACTTGAGAGAGATTTGGAAAATTCCTAAAAAATCTTAAGAAATTAAAAATTAGTTTTTGGCCTATTTTGAGGTAAGGATGACTAAAATCAATTTGCTAAAATTGAGAGAAATATCGAACTAGGTGTTTTGAGATGAGAGGAACAATGTGTAAACATTGGAGCGGAAAGATGGTGAGTTTTAAACTAATGAAAAATCAAAAAATACTTCGAATGTGATCCTAAGTCATCCATGTGTGAATGTGAGATCAACTGAGCGTAAGGGAGGTTTAAGTGATCATAATGTAGCATGTTTAACTAATCCAATAAGGTCTAAAATGTTGGATTGATGCAAGGAGGCTACAAAGGAACTTATGTCCACCCGGATCCCACGGATCCTTCACTTGAGGGATCCGTCTAGTTACACCTAAGGGATCCGTCAGAGACAATTTTCTTAACAGAATAGTTGCATAATTTTACTCTATGTTTCGAATTATGAAACTAATGATTTCTACAGCAAG
Source organism: Chrysanthemum makinoi (assembly GCA_910596185.1). NCBI lineage: Eukaryota > Viridiplantae > Streptophyta > Magnoliopsida > Asterales > Asteraceae > Chrysanthemum > Chrysanthemum makinoi. Next base: position 114,469,240 of record OU343219.1, read on the forward strand.
TATAGATGTATACACATTAAGCAAAGCAAGGAGAGCATGTAGAGGTAACATGTAGGCAATCAAATGAGATCGAGCTCACAAATAACACAAAGGTTTAGCAAACTTAACAAGCACTATTCAACTAGCCCAAAACAGATTTACGGTCTAGATTAGTAAATCATTTACACTAACAATGACATGCAAGGTATGTGTTTAGAAAGAAAAGAGCACAAGATGGTGTTCAAGACAAAAGAGTTGTGAGGTGCTAGTTTAGGACAATCTAGTCATTATGGATGGCGATTAGCATACAATGAGCTTCGTCCATGAAGTCATGTAGCTCTTCTCGATCAAAGCAAGATAATCGCTTGATGAGGCAAGTGGTTGTGATTAATTAAAAGAAAAATTAATTTTACAATTGTTTGATTAGTAATCCTAAGACAATGCAAAGTATTTCCATTGTAAACTTACTTTAGGAAAACATAGGAGTATAAATTTCTCAGGTGAGAGAATGAATATGAGACTATTACTAGCGGTGCTCAATTACAGCTAAACACGACCATTTTTACAGGCGATTCCACATACCCAACTTCTATCAAGGAAGCAATTCAACCATTAGGCCAAATTGAGTTTCTAGTGCAATAAGTTCTCCAGTATTCATTCTCAAGTTAGGAAAATTTATATTCCTACAATGGCCTATCGAAGATTAACAATGATGAGACTTTTCTTCGTTTAAATTAATATTATACTTGAAACAACTAAGGTGACGAAGGTGTCAAAAGATTAAAAGTTGTCCATATGGTGAACAAAAAAATGGTTGGATGAACTAGTTCAACATATGTTGTTGGAGAGCTCGAGTTTGGACTTTCGGATATGAACAATTATATTTGCGTTGCAAAATAATTTACTTGAGTATATCGGAGGAAATAATCAAGTTGTCAATCCTACTATGAAGCTTGGAGAGCGATCATGAAAAAGAAAACGGGAGAGTACATCATCAACACAAGTGTAGGTTATGATCCGATGTACATTCTTGTTGTTTTTAGAAAACGATACAAGAAAATATGAAATCAAGAAATCATATAGGCACATAAAACATTTATGTTACACACATGACAAACTCAATAAAATAAAATAAAAACCATTTTACTGTGTTATATGTTTTAAACATTTTTTTTTCAACTTACAAAACTAACATTTTTGACACAACTAGATGTTATCCCAAACACTCCATCAAGTAGCACATTGATTAGTAGAAAATTACTAAATCGACAAGAAAGAGAACGAATAGCAAGGTAAGGAAACCACATATGTTAATCAATCAAACAAGCACAAAAGGTATTTGAGACAAGCAAATAATCAAGTAATGCAAGGGAAACAATTTATCATTTAGCATAACATACGAAAGTTCTTTTCATCGCTTTGTGTTAAACATGTATACCAAGCTTGATTAGTTTCCTTTATAAATATGATCAAAACCTTAATTTCAAAAGATGACATATTGTTATTCAAAGATGAAAACATCCGTCTCCAATTAGATCAAAAGTTGTGCAAAAAGTTATGACCGAAAAATCACTTTCTATTATAAATCAATGATTCTATAAATTTTTGTTTTGAATCAGTTTATGAAATCATTTTTAAATGAAATTAGACTCAAATACCTTTAAAACGATAGGTGGCACGACTTCTAACTCCTTACGGTTAAAAAGTTATGAATTTTTGAAATTCAGACAAAAATTGTCTTCTGTACCACGGATCCCACGGATCCCTTGCTTGAGGGATCCGTCCAGTGTAACCTGAGGGATCCGCGGATCTGACACAGAATTACAAAAATGCACGTTTTGACCCGACGAAAAGGTTTAACCTTTGTAGACTTTTTAGTGAAGTTATATTATCCATTTTTACCTTTATTCAAGCTTGATAAACAAGATTTCTAACAACAAAACTTCAAAGAGAAAAAAACCAACAAAACACTTTTCATATTATGCTTGACTTCACCAAGAATTTGATACAAGGACCTTACTCGTTTTGAAAACCAGATGTTTTAAAAACTAGAGCCAAACCGCTCTGATACCAATTGTGAAAACGTAGAGGGGGGTGAATACGTTTCCGTTTCAAACTTAAAACTTTTGTATCAAATATAGTATAAACCATTGCATTTTTTAATCTCGATGCGGGGATGCATTTAACGCATTACGGCATGTAAGGCCAACCCCTTAATATCACATAAGATTCCGCAAGATTAATGGTTCATTAAAAATCAAGTTTCACCATTATTAGTCCGGTTGCTTTTTCTTGATCAAGCGTGTCATAATATGTAAAGTGTTAAATATAGTTTGTGATTATATGAAAGACCAAGTATATGTCACAGACATAGACATCAACCACATAGAAAATAAACAATGTAATGCAAGAATAAGAGTAAAGCGATAAGAAAAAGGATAGACAAACCAACACGAGAATTTATAGTGGTTCGGCTACAAGGACACCTTCCTTGCCCTACTCCACTCCCCGAGTCACCTACTCGAGAGTTCGTGAGCACTACACCAACTCCTTATGGCGGAGAAGCCTTCACAACGTTGCTTAACCTTTTTCCGGTACAAAGCTAAATACCGAGTTCTTTCACACCAAGGCGAACCACACCTAACACAACGTCGTCTACCCTTTATACGGTGCTAGGCTAACCACCGAGTTCTTTCACACCTTAGGAGAACTGATCCTATCACAATGTCGCTACCCTTTATTAGGTACTAGGCTAAGCACCTAGTTCCATTACTATGGAGGAACTACTACCCATCACAACACCTAATCTCAAGGAGATTCACTCCTTGTTACAACACCATCAAGGATATCACCATCCTTGGATCTAAACAAATACTATATGTATAACGATGCACCTCATCGATTATACGACCTAGGCATTCTTCACTAATGCCATTTACACGATCCTTCAGCACCTTTCACTAATGCCTTCAACACGGATCTTCGGCACTCTTCACTAATGCCTTTGACACATCTATGACATCCGTTATGTTTTGTGGCCCAACATAACAAACCTTGTGTTTTATGGTACAAACACATAAACCATCTAGTCTAGTCATAGATACAAGAATATGATACTAGACAATATCCAAGACAATGTGTCTAATGGATATAAAATCCTAGACTAAACATCAAGAACCCAAAGCATGATGTAGTTAGTCTTCTATGAATGAAGATGACAAGTTTCCCAAGCTTGTTGTATAAGATCTTCATGTGCTTGTATCTTGTGATGGGTGATCACTTCAGTAGGTAAGGAAGCAAGAGCTCTAAGCTTGCTTTGAAGATCACTTAGGAGTATGCTTACAACAAATGAGAGTTAGAAGCATTATGATCATATTAGATGAGGGTGGTTTACATGTTTCCTAATGATCTAAATATCCTAGATTTGGTGGAGAGAAACTATGTGTGAAGGTGTGAGCAAATGGTAAGAATTGGCTTGCTATTTATAGGCAAAAAGACCAAAACCATGTTCTGCCCCAAGGATCCCTTCTGGAGGGATCCGGCCTTGTAATTCCAAGGGATCCGTGGGTCATATGAGGGATCCGTGCACTCTCCTCTTTACCCATTGTTTTTGGGTTGAAACCATGGGTTATGGGTTATGGTTTTGAGTACCCACCAAGGTACAATGTATCTAGACTTATGGGTATGGGTCAATACAATGGGTCATGGATAATATCCATATATGACTTATGCATGATGTCATGCAATGGGTATGGGTCATGGACTTTGGGTTTTACCCAACTACATTCAATGTATTTGGTCAATGGGTCAAATACTTAAGTTTCTACCAATTTATATTACCCATTATAATACATACTAGCTATATATATATTTACCCAATATGTAAACACTAGTTGTTGTACATAAACTATTTAACTAAACTTGTTTATTGGTTTGTTGGGGGTTTGATCATAATGCAACATAACAAACATGTACGAACCTGTGTTGTAGCATACAAGGACTTGAGTCGTCGAGAGGTGTTGAGAGTATGTTGAGACAAGATCTAACTACAAGTAACTTATACATTTTACGTTATGTATTACAAGTTACATGTTTGTCATCAACAAAACAAATGAGAATGTATAGATTAAATATCGTAATATTTGCACTAACATATACGTTTTAACGTAATCACATTAACCAAAAACACACGAATTAGTGATTTTTGTTCATAGCTTACGCGTAGAACATGAATCACATTCAAACTCATCATTTGACCGTTGGATTTGATTAAAAATCAAAACCATTGTTTAAAAACATGTAAGGATTATTAAACCACTTACAAAATGATAATCCAATACACGGAAATGAAGATCGAATTATAGGCGTAGGATATGGTTTGGTAAGATATTAAATGAGAAGAGTTAATATTAGGTGAAAGTTTTATTAAAAATGAGTTTGAGCTTTTGGCAGTTTTAGTCCCTCCACCTTAACCATTTTCATCCAATGCCTTAAACTTCCATTTTGGTTACCAAACGAAGAATATTTGGAAATAACTTTGACGACACTCCCCCTCGATTTAAAAAATAATGAAAGTTTATACATTTTAGTCCGAGGAGTGTCAGAAAACCAGAAATGTGACCACCATTATTTAAAGAAACAACCGGGAATAGGTAACATGCAAGTACACGGTTATTTAAAAACAGTTAAGAATTTATTTTCTCCCCCTCAACACTTGATCGGAAAAATACTAAATTTTGAAAGATTTGAGTGTTGACGGAAGAAATGTACTTGTCATGTTAAAAAAAATAGATAGAAGACTATTTTTGTTGTTTTATAAGGTTTTATATTTTTGTATTTTGTTTTTGAAAAATATTTACAAAAGAGGTTTTGTGTTTAACGGTTTTAAGAATGTTTTAAGAGTTCATCCAGTTCCTCTTGAGTCAAACACCGCATACCAATCCGGTGGACCAACTCATTAAACCTAGAAAGAGCTAAGGCTTTGGTGAGAAGATCTCACCAATTGGTATTCTACCCACAAAATATAATTCAACAGCACGTTCCCATTCAACGAGGTCCTTGATGAAATGATATCGAAGATCGATGTGCTTTGATTTTGAATGTTGAACTGAATTGCGCGAGATCAATAGCACTCCGATTGTGGCAGTACATGGGATTACGTCAAATACGTAACCATAGTCTTTGAGTTGTGTTCTCATCCAAATGACTTGAGCACAACACCGACATGGCTACATATTACCTTTCTTCGGTTGAGGATAGCGATGTACAATCTCGCTTTTTCGATTTCCATAATACCGGTTTATCACCAAGAAATTGTAAAGCTCACGAAGTACTTTTACGTGAATCTAAGCATCCTGCATTTGATCATCGTCACGAAAAAGGGATTAGTTCAAAACCGAATCCCCGGATACCGATTCTCAAATTAATGGTTCCCTTGATGTATCGGATGATTCTTTTAGCCTCAGAGAGGTGGGTTTGATTGGTCTCGACCGATAAGGGAAAGATAGGCAAAAGCAAAACAATAAGTGCTGCTGTTAGATACATGAGAACCCAATGATACTATGGTATTTGTTAGGGTCCACCAATTTCCCATGTAAATCGACATCTAGCTTCTGGTATGAGCCATTGGTGGCATAGGTGTCACAGATTTTGCATTCCAAATTTGTGTAACAATTCAAGGGCATATTGGGTGACTCAAGAAAATACCGCGGGGTGATTGATGAACTTGCATTCCAAGGAAGAATGTGAGTTCACCCATCATCGACATTTCAAAATGTTTTGTCATAAGTTTTGCAAAAGAATTTGAGTATTTTAAATGTGTTGACCCAAAATGATGTCATCCACATAGATTTGAACGATTAAGATGTGAGCCCCGTGATATTGTATAAAGAGTGTAGGGTTGACCGAACCTTTGGTAAAATTATTGGCAATAAGGAAGGAAGATAACTTATCGTACTCACAGGGGCTTCTTTGAGACCGTAAAGAGCTTTCTTCGGTTTGTAGACATGATTAGGGAACTCGGATCAATGAATCCTTGGTGGCTTACATAGACGGTTTCTTTGATTGTCCATTGAGAAGCAGTTTTGACATCATTTGAAAGACCGTGATGTTCATGTGAGCCGAAATGCGGAAAAATCGAACAACCTCAAGACGAGCAACGAAGCAAATGATTCTTCAAAGTCAATACCCACTTCCTGCATAACCCTTAGCCACCGGGCGTGACTTGTTTCTAATTACGGTTCCTTCAGCATCAATTTGTTTTTCCAAATCCATTTTAGACCAATGACGAAGACCCCTGTTGGTCTTTCAACCCGTTCCCATACTTCAAGACGTTTGAATTGGTTGAGTTCTTCTTGCATGGATTCAATCCAGGTGTCCTTTGTCATTGCGTCTTTAATGTTTTAGGCTCAGTTGGCAGACGGTGAGTGCATAAATGCAAAGTTCACCATCGTGTGAAGGCGTTGTCTCGTTCTGTTGGTTGAATCGGGTTGCCAATAATATTCTCAAGGGATGGTCTTTTGTCCAACGATGTGTGGAAGGTTGATGTTGATATACATTATCGAGATTTTGACGATTCAAATGGCTTGTAGATGATTCCGCAACATCGGTCAGTGATTTCATTGGCGAACGGGTTAAAGCGCATTTGGATCAAAATCGAGGGTGGGGTTATATCATTCAGAACATCATTAGCTGGTTGGCGTCGTTAAGCGTTTGTTCAATTGTTGTGCTTCTTCAGCGAAGTTGTTGTAGCGGTGTATCAGTGTAAGGAGTATTATCGAGGTTGAAGCGAAACAATGGACACCAGGAACCGTTCATCAAATATCGTCCTGAGCAGAGGCAAATAGTCTTTCCATTTGTTGTGAGTAGTTGAGGGCTTGTTTCAGTAATGATGGGGTTTGGGGGAAGTTTAAGCGGTTGTGGCGGGTTCCAATTATACTCGAAGCCATTTCATTAAGCTCATCAAAATTATGAATCGTTTCCATAACTTGCTTTATGCAACGATTCCAGATCGGTAACCTTTAGAATTATCACGATATTCAATGAAGACTCAGTGTCGACTTTGGCTTTGAGCTTTCCAAAGTCATCCGCGATCATTATTCGGATAGGAGATCCAAATACATGAAAGTGTTTAAGATTCGATTTTCGGTTGTGGAGAAGCTCAAATGGTGTTTTGTTGTGGCGTTTTGTAATTATTGAGCGATTCAAGTGTAACTTGCGGTTAAGAGCGAACTGACCCACAAGTAATCTGGAAGTTTAGCATTGATTAACATCGTTATGGCAACTTCCACTAACGTCTGGGTTTACATTTCAACAACTCCGTTTGTTAGGTGTGCGGGCAATAGATGTTTGATGCTCAATTCCCACTTTTTCATAATATTCCCGAAGAGTTTGATTCACAAATTTAGTTCCTTTGTCTGTTTGATTCATTGCGGTGATCATTCAGGGCCCATTGATTACCCGATAAACTTGCAATAAAGTTTGTCTTTTCATTTAAGGTTACTGTCATGTACCGGAACATCCGCTATCAACATCCAAAGATGATATTATCACACATTACACACAAATGAGCGGATGGAATAGAAGTAGATGTAATGATCGATAGGTTAGAGGGTTCCTCGGTTATAGTTGAAATTCACATCAATGATTTTAGGCATCCATTTAAATCCTAGTGTATTATGTATCCATTTATGCCATCTCCAACTAGTCTTAGCTTTAGTCTTTGTGAAAGGACTAGGTGGTACTACATTCCTTGGAGGGGATACTGGAGCTACAGGGATATCAATTTGTTTCTTAGAATCTAA